>JAWLRI010000191.1:237212-261143 GCA_034781795.1 Crypturellus tataupa | reverse complement strand
GGCGGTGGCGGTGGCGGTGGCAGACAGAGCCGCACAGAGCCGCGGGCGCCACCGCGGGTGGCCGGGAGCGCCAGGCCGGGCGGGAGGTGCCCTCACCCCGCTGCGGCGCAGCCGGAGCGGGGCCTGCATCCCCTTAGCTGCAGAATGAGCGAAACATCCGAAAAAATAAATTAATCGCAAATTCTCTTTGCAGTCCAATGATTTTTTCCTCCACTCTCTCTCTCGTTTTTGGGGGGGCGTATCTTCATTGACATGTCCTTAATGCTACCTTCATTCCAGGATTGCAAGCATACTGTGCGGTCAAACAGTGCCTGCAGGAGGAATTGTTTTTAGATATGCGCTTGTGTATTTACTTAAAGATCAGATTTGAAATGGTCGCCAGAGTACTCTGGAAAGAGCTTTCCTGCAGCCATAGTCACTACCCAGAATATCTGTGGTGGCTGCAGATTAAAACTAGATGGGCGCCTACAGAGAAGCTCCTTTCAGCTCTTTCCCTTTGCACTCAGGTTATCTCCTTCCCAAGTGACCCTTTCAAAAGAACATTATTTACTTTTATTTGATATGATTGATGATGGCCCAGGGTGGAACTGATCTACAGTATGTTCAAGATCCATTTCTTAAAATTGTACTTTCTACTAATTACTTGTGATTGTTTGTTTGTTTGCTTTGCCTTTCAGACATGGCCATGTCCAGTTCCCTTCTGTGGGCTGTCGATATTTTTGGGAGGGTTTACACGCTGTCTACTGTTGGCCAGTACTGGGAGCTCTGTAAGGACACACAGCTGGAATTCAAACGAGTCTCTGCGGTCAAACAGTGCTGCTGGGGAATAGCCTGCGATCATCAGGTGTACACCTATGTGTTCTCAGGTGACGTTCCTATTAGATACCAGGAGGAAACCTATGAGAATCAGGTATGAGATGGTACCTCTGTTAGACTGACACGTATACTTCAGAAAGGAATAGTAGCGAATCCTTAGATCAGTTGTCTATGCATGTTTTTTCCATAGGAAGCTTGTTTGGGTTTGATTTCTTTTATTTCTTAATTCTTGTTTCTGAAGAATATGTATATACACCATATAAATATATATATGTATTTATATATATATATCTATACACAAAGATATCACTGCTGCATTGGTGATAGTGAGTTACTTATTTTATAAACTGTTTAAAGGCAGATTTGCAAAAAAAAAAAAAAAAAGCCCTCTTGGTACCATGAGATATGAGGAAGAGATTTATGGATGTAGCTGTCTTGACATACTTTCTGGCATAGCAACTATGCTGCTCTTTTAGGATAGGCAAGATGCTAGTTACCTTTATCTTGGAGATTAGGTAGGGGACCCCAAGGTATTTCTACAGCATTGTTCTAATGCTAGTTTCATGGATATGTGTACCACATCACTGAAGGAAAATGCACTGCTTCTTAGTAAGCTGTATCATCAGTTGTTCTGTATGTAGCTGGAATTTATTTGTCTGGGGGCTATTTCTGCAGCCAGCTCTTCCTTGATGTTTCAAGAAGCTTCCAAAGACGGTGTTACCTGGGGATTTAGAGCCTGAAGACTCTCTCATTCACTGCAGGAATTATTACTCTTCAAATACAGAATAAAAGAAATGTATCACTGATGACCCCTATGGCTCTATATATGTCCAATGAGGATAAGTGATCTTAAATAAAATAATTGTTATTATTTCTGGCAGCGTTGGAATCCAATTGGTGGCTTTTGTGAGAAATTAATGCCCAGTGACCGCTGGCAGTGGAGTGATGTGAGCGGGCTAAAACATCAGCAGCTTGATAGTTTCACACTGCCCTCACCACACTGGGAGTGGGAGTCTGACTGGTATGTGGATGAAAATATTGGAGGGGAACCAACAGAGAAAGGGGTACGTGAACAATACCAAAAAGAGATCTGTTCTGGGAATCCTCAGTCTGTAAAATAAAAAGCACTAACTTCCCATAGCTATTTCCTACTGGGAAATAGCTCAACTGTAATACTGCACAATGAAGCATATTGTCAGAAGGCTTTTGAAGCCTGTGGGAATGTTTTTATTTATTTATTGGATTTGAGTGAACTTTGGATCAGGCTATGAAATGTCAGCAACTGGATAGTATTCCTGTTTTAAGATCTTCATTATAAACAAAGTGCTTTACTGTGTCCTGTTTGTTCTGTGTGTATCACATGGAGCACTGAGAAATGATTCATAAATCATTAATAGAATTAGTGATTCTGATTAACTGATCAACTAAGACATGTGTCATAATTTGTGTTACATTTGTGGGAGTGACTCTTCTGCACAATTGCTCTGAGTTATGATTTCAAGTTTTGCCTTGGGTCCTGACTTTCATAAAAGAAACCCTCTGTTTGCAGGGTTGGACTTATGCCATCGACTTCCCCAGCACATACACAAAGGATAAGAAGTGGAATTCTTGTGTCCGGCGCAGGAGGTGGATCAGATACAGGAGATACAAATCACGGGATGTTTGGGCAAAGGTTCTGGATTTCATTTAAGTATTAATTAAACTGATTTTTGAAAAAATCAATGGGAAGTGCTGAAAAATTGGCATTCTAACACTACTGTGTAGGTTGGGCCTGGAGTCTTTTGCTTCCAATTTTTAATTCTAACAAGATGGATTTTTTCATAGATCCATGGTAATAAGGTTTCAAATCCCTTGGTAGTGCAGTGGGAGTTAGATATCCAGCTCTTGTCAATTTCAAATCATCTTTGTTGTGTGATCAAACACTTTCTTTCAAGATAGCATCTTGTTAGCATCATTCACCTAGCTTTGTCGTTTATCTGTGTGAGTAATTATTGCTCACTTAAATTTTGAGACTGTACAAAGCTGCAGTCTGTGATTTTTCCAGCTTTTAAGTTCAATAGATAGTGCCTATATAGGTAAAAATTCTTCATGGTAGGGAAGGAAACATAGGTTCCTTCTTGCTGCTTCAGCAGTATTTCCCCTCCCTTTGCATATGGCAGCCTGGAGTGAGAGGAAGAGCCTCTGTTCTCAGCCATTTTAGAAAGCGATATATTAACCATTTTGCTAAAATCGAGTCACCAGCCAAATCACCATGATCTGTTTGCAATGTCTCTCCCTTTTTTTCTTAACCTTCCTCCTCTGTGTTTCAGATTACATCACACGATGATCCAGATCAGTTACCAGACCCCTTCAATGACATCTCCATTGGAGGATGGGAAATCACCGATGAGCCCGTTGGCCGTTTATCAGTATGGGCGGTTTCTTTACAGGGAAGGGTATGTGCATGTTCCAGCAGTTTTGTCATATAAGTGTTAATAGTGAATGGGAGGTAATTGCTTCTAAAGCAAGGCAGGTGTGTTACCATCCTATGGTGGTAAAAACTATGCTGGTGGTGTCTAGCAGAGAATTTTAAGCTACTTTAAAACTACATTATTAGCAACCTACATCCTAAATGGAAAGGGAGGATTTAGGCCCATCATATTCTCTCTTATGTTGCTGTGAAGTTTTGATTCTATTTTCCCTACTTCAATGTATTCCCGTCTTACAGTGTGTACCTGAGTAGCTGTCCTTTGTCTCTAGACAATTTCTGACTTATCAGGAAGAATGTAACGATCGTAATGGGTGGTCCGAGATTTCATTCATACGTGTCCCTGACTGGAAAGGCAGGCAATCTTGATTAAATTGTTTAGAATAAAATTCCCTTTGCCTCTAGCTTCCCAGTAATAAGCATCCTACTCTGCAGTTTTACTTAACAGATATCATAAAATGCCTAATTTCCCATGCAGAGGTTCCCAGAGAAAACAAAATATTTCTAAAGATGACAATTTGTTCTCAGTAGTTGTGTTTTGGAACGCACATCTGCCCACCACATGGCACTTTCTCTGTCTGACCTTCCCATTTCCACTCTAATCTCTAGGAAAGTGCCCCAGCAGCAGGGCCAAGACCAACAATTTGCAGGATGCCGCTGAGGGCTCTGCAGAGATGGAATTTTGACTCTTATTGTGGCAAGACCTGCTCAGTGGGAATGAGGCTAAGCTGTGATCTAATGCTAATGATTTTGTGTTACCTCTTTGTTGATTTTTTGTTTATTGACCATGCCTTGAAATCTGCTGAAGTATCTTCAAATACTGAAATATGTGCAGACTTGTAGTAGTAGGTCATGTGTTCAGTCCAGATTCACATGCATGCTAAAAGATAGGCTGTAGAAATACCTCCTCCTTTAGTACATAAGGGAGTGGACTTCTACTGCACATCCATCATCAAAAATTATCTTTAAAGGTCAGTGTGCAAACACTTAAAAATGTTATTATAATGTTAGGGCAGACTGTTCTAGTTCAAGTTGTCTTCATGCTTGTCTGATTGGTTTCACTGTTATATTGGTATTTTTCCATTTTTTTTTTCTAGGTATGGTACAGAGAAAATGTTTGCCACCACAATCCAGAAGGTTCTGTGTGGTCCTTAGTCACCACTCCTGGTGAAGTTGTACAGATCAGCTGTGGACCATATGACCTTCTCTGGGCAACTCTTTGGGAAGGACAAGCTATTGTGAGAGAAGGAATTGATAGAAATAACCCTCAAGGTAAATCTTTGTTATAATTTGCAGCGAATCTTTCTTATTTATGTAAAGTAGAATAAGAAACTAACCTGCAATGATTTCCTGATTATGTTTCTTGCAGGAATCTCCTGGACTATCGTGGAATCACCAAGCTCTGAAAATGGGATCATGCACATCTCTGTGGGTGTTGATGTGGTGTGGGCTGTTACAAAAGACAGAAAAGTAAGAGGTGTTATGCTCTGGTTCTGCATTTTCCCCTGTTTCTGCTTTTTTTCAAGCTTGCATATAACTTCATAAGAAATATTGGTGATTTGAACTCTCTGCATTTGTGGGGAATCCCAGTTGTTATGGGAATGCTCTGTGTTTCCTAATATAAATAGTTGCTTATAACTCCAAGTAGATTTTTTGCTTTTCCTTTGGAAAGAATTTTTTTAATCAAGTCAAACAGATGAGGTATGCGTGTTTGTTGTAGGGAAATGTAAGGGGCCTATTGTTAAGGGATATTAAGCATCAAAATTAAATGAGGTTCTGCCTGCCTTGCCTTGCTTACAGAAAGTCAAAGTCTTGCCTGACTTGCCTACTAGGTTTTTACAGTCTTTTAATCAAAATAGCTAAACCATTGGTATAACTTTCCCCTTGTCACTTACTTTGAGATAAGGTTAGGTATGGCAGCTATAAGTAATTGATGCAAATCAGCTGACTCATAACTTCCCATTGTATGACCATATCCTACTTCTAGAGGTACCCAGCCACAGACAGACACTTTCTGATAGGTAAAAACTAAGGGACAACTTTAAGGGGACAACTTTAAAATCCCCACCTCTAAAGAAATCTCCATCTCTTTCTCTCAGCATTGCTTTTTGGATTTGAAGGTAGAAACACTATTTGCAAGTCTATCCTAACCAAAACCAACCTATAGTTAAGATGTCCTAAAAAGTATTTTTCCAGGGGTAAAATGACTGTTACAGAAAGTTGTCTAGATCATCCTTATGGGCTATTCTGGCTCTAGTTGGATCACATGCTCACAGAGACTGAAAACCTCTACGAGAATTACTCTGTCTTTATCTGATATAGGAAATGTGGCAAGTCAGTACTGGAGATTAAGAAACTGAATTCTAGCTGTCTGCCTGCTGGTACAGAAGGAGCAAACTTTAGATTTCTGCTGTTGTTGTAGGTGTGGTTTAGAAGAGGTGTGAACTCACATAATCCTTGTGGAACCAGCTGGATTGAAATGGTTGGAGAAATGATGATGGTAAATGTAGGCTTGAATAACCAGGTAAGCCAGCTGTATGCCACCCCAATATTCCCCTTTATGTGGGCAGTATTCACACACATCATAAGGATTGTCAGCAGTGTTGTATAGACAGCTGAGCAAGAGATCCATGTGACTGAACTTCAAGGAAGGAGAGTATGGCCAAACTATTTACCAGAAGGTATCAGTCAGCCTGCCTCTCGTATGACACATTCGGGTGCAAACAGTCTTCTCTTGCTGGTGCAGAGTTTTATATTTCATCTACAGTATCAGCACTGCGGATAAATACAAAAGTTAAATGCTAAGTCCAGCATATCCTTGCCCTGAATTTTCTAGCACTGCATCTTACTGTAGATGGTATTTATCTGCATCACATGCCATTTTCTTTCTCAAGCCCTTTCCTTCCCTAGGTCTGGGGAATTGGCTGCGATGACAGAGCAATTTACTTCCGTCAAGGTGTCACACCAAGTGAGCTCAGTGGAAAGACATGGAAGGCAATTGTATCTGGCAGAGAGAGTGACAGATCTCAGACTGGGAGCTCGACAAGTCTGCTCAGGTACTTATTAAAATATTTTCTCTAAACTCTTAAGCCAGGGGTTTCAGTGATGGGAGATACAATGTGCAGACATGGAGGAGGTGTCTCTGACCATTAAATATGCCAAAGAGTTGGGATTTGTTTGTTTGTTTTTGCCATTAAAGTTCACTCGGAGTGAAAGCTGCTATTCCCACTTTGAAACTCACTGCAAACTTACAGTAAAGCATATTTCTCTGTGATTTACTATTGCTATCAATAACTTCTTTTTAACAGGCTGGAATGTTGCCTGTGATGGAATGTCATCTCTACTTAATGATTATCCTTCTCCCGAGCTTCACTGTCCCGTTTTTACTTCCTAGAGAGTTTAAATCAGCAACTCCCTGTTAAGTGCTGGCCTTTTGGCTGTGCAAGTGGTGCCAGCAAAGCTGGGAGAGCTGCAGAAGCCACTTGTTTAACCAGTCTCTGAATAGAAGCACTTGCTGGTTAAGAGAAAAGAATCACAAAGTTAATGGGCTCTAAAAAGTTGTATTTGTTATTTGATATCCAGAAAATACGATGTTTTTTCAGTGTTTTCCTGAGAGCTCTAGGCAGTCAACACTACTGATCATAGGATCAATGGAAACATCATCCTGTGTCTCAGATTTACCAGACTGGTGTGCAGAACCTTAATGATATTTGACCTTTTAAAAAGAAGTCTGCTATTCCTTTCCTAAAGTTGAAAGGCTGCGTCTGTTTCAGCCTGTGTGTGGTCTAATGTCTGTGCTGATTTATAAGGCTTTGAATGATAATCAGTGATCAATATGTCTTTCAGTGCTGGGTGCTTCTTCACTGATGATATCCAGAACCAAACAAATGCGATCGTTCAGGGTGATGCAGATACTTCCTCTGATACAGAGCTTTCAAGCGTATCCATGACCCTTGCCAACACTGCTCCTTTGGGAGCTGTAGCCAGCAACAGTGGTAATGGCACCGTCAGCCAGACAGCAGAAATAAGTGCAAATTTGACTGTGGATTCCCTGGATTCTGATCAAGGAGAAGGCAATGTTGCTTCGAGTAGTAATGACAAAGCAAATCTTGAAAAACAAAAATCTACCAACCAGAATCCTTCTGCAGAACTGCAGTGGACAAACATTGATTTAAAGGAGGCCCAAAAGCACCCAGTCCTCTCCGTGAGCACCTTTGTGGAGACCTCCAGCCTGTCTTCCCTGGGCATGTTCTCTGTGGGAGCTGAAGAACAGTATGGAGCTGATGAGCACCCGCTGTGGGCCTGGGTGTCGGGGGGAGGCTGCCTCCTAGACGCGCACAGCCCGCTGAAGTGGTTCACTGTTCCATCAGGTACCACCAACCCCGAGTCCCAGTCACAATCTGTCATGCTGCTTTAAGAAAAAATTATGATTTTTTTTTTCCAAACAGCAACCATAGCTCAGAACTGCCTAGAATCCATTAGCTTTTATTGCAATCTGTCATTATGCTCTGTCTGAGGTTAGCGCTGTGTGCATTTAGCTGCAAAGTACTTTCGGACTGAGATCTGCTATAAATATAAAGGTGGTATTTTCTGAGTTTCTGGCAGAATTTTGCAAATAATTAGTATGCCATAAATGCATCTAGTTTTTCATTGCCACTGAAACTGGAACTTTAAGCAATTCAAGCCATAATATCAGTTGGTGGTAATTGAAAGCAATTAAGGGGGGGGTGGTGCTCCTTTGATGGATACAAAATACCACAATATTGCCTTGCTGCTAACATTCCCACTGAGACAAGCGTGAGACAGAGAAGTTACTTTTAAGAGGCACTGCAAATGTGAGCCCAGCTGGTAGCTGGATAGGGCTATAGTGCACATTCTTGATAGTGTGTGGAATGGAATCACATTTTCAAAATAAACCGATTGTCATGAACTATGGCTTCCTGGTATTTAGCAACAGTGTAACTATTCATGAAATACGTTATCTAATCTTGCAGCTCAGTCACATAATCTTTGAGATCCTTCCCCCTACAATATAGTTTTAGCTTTGAAAGATTCTGTGCAGTTATCTAGTGATCCCATTTGTCTGGATTATTCATGAAGTCTACCTATTGCACACTGATCCCAAAGTATGATTTAAAAAAATTGTATTAAACTGGATTGATTTGGTCCAGTGTTCAAAGCAATGTGTTTTTTTTGTTTGTTTGTTTGTTTTTGTTTTTGTTTTGCTTTGTTTTTCGCTTGAGTGCCTGTTTCACAAAACTGTGTTCCAACCTCACTGGAATTTATTGGTTTTGGTCCCACTGCAGGTTTGACATCCTGTGCGCAGTCTCTTTCTCTGTCTATCACCCCAGCACAGACAGCAGCGTGGCGAAAGCAGATTTTTCAACAGCTCAGTGAAAGGACAAAGCGAGAACTGGAGAATTTTAGACACTATGAACAGGCAATTGAGCAGGTAAGCAAGGAGGATGTTTATTTATTTCTACTAAGCACTTACATCTGTCAGTACTGGGCATCAACAGTACTTTTCAGATGTAAAGCTGTGAACTTTGTCTGTTTTCTTATTTCTATCTATTACTGGAGTAATAGACATATCATTCTCCAGGCTCCCTGTGGAAAAACTAGCAGCTTATCAAACCTTGAGCAGCAGGCTATGTAAAAGCATTAGCTTGACCGTTTCTTTCCGGAGGTAACGCAGCCTTAGTCAGCAATAACATTCGTGAGGAAGGAGTCCTGCAATTTACCTGTTCTTGTAAAATTGTGTTTGTGTTACAGTCAGTTTGGGTTAAAACTGGGACCTTGCAATGGTGGAGAAATTGGAAGCCTCATAAATGGATGGATGTTAGAGTTGCACTTGAACAGTTTACTGGAAGTGACGGCATGCGAGACAGCATCCTGTTCATCTACTACATGTATCACGAGGAGAAAAAGGTGTGTTCATTTGAAACCCGTAGCAGAGGAAAGCCTATGAAAACAGGGAAAAACATTTTCTAAATAGCAAATGAAAAATTTTTATAACTATAGCTATGTTACCACCCTATCAGAAATTCCAAGTCAGCGAGCATCCACCATCAGCTTTGAACTAATTAGGAATTATTTTGGAAGTACACAATGTTCCTTTTTGAAAAGAAAGAACTATGCTTGGCTGGCTAGGGTCTTCACAAATTGGGTTGATGCATATTGGCAATATGACACAAGAGCTAATGCAGGATTTTGTATTTAGCCCCACTTCATGAATGGGATTATTCCTGCATTAAGAATTAATTCTTTGCTATCCTTGGCAAGAACTGAATGATCATGGTGCTGAAGTGTTGGTGCTGAGGAAGATTTTTCTGAGTTTGACGTAGTCACAAATATTTTTGCTTTTGTCCTAGTATATCCATGTGTTCCTGAATGAGGTCACTATTCTAGTTGAAGTTCTGAATGAAGCAAAACACTCCTTTGCCCTGTATACACCTGAAAGAACAAAGCAGCGATGGCCGATCCGTCTAGCAGCCACAACCGAGCAAGAAATGCACGACTGGGTAATACTGCAAACTTTCCGTTTCAGGCTGCCAGTGTTTGAAGTAAAATTTAAAGCCTGGTCTCTGAAATCTGAGCTTTACATTTACAGTATCTAAGGTCCTTATCTATTTGGTTTGTGCAGGTCTATTTTGACTCTTGTTCAAGTTTATTTAGAGGAACCTGAGGCTTCCTCTAGAGTTTGCAGAATTTCTGATGCAGCAGCTATCCACATCAAAATGGTTTTCCTTCTGGAAATCTCTGGATATGGATTAGGCTATGAATGAGTTGGAGTTAATTCAGCTAGTCTTTTCTTCTGTACTGGTAGATCTGTGTTATCTGTTGTCACTGCATAGCTCAGGAAAAGCCGTTTTTCAGTGATGGCTGTAGAGATATTTATGTAGAGACCGTCACACATGCATACATGGAAGTAGTAAAACACCTTAAAGATAACCGCACAGTGATCAGATACAGCAAATCCCAGTGATTCTGTTCATAATTTCTACAACACTGAATTGCAGTGCCTTTGAGCAAAAAGCTGCTAATTTCTTTTGCTGATTTGTAAAAGTCTGTAAAGGTGAACCTTTGTTTTGCAGTATTATAACGCATATATTAAATGCTTGTTCACACTGTAAGAGGAGCCTTCTAGTTCTCTGTTTTTTGCTTGATTTGTAGCTGGCTTTGCTGAGCGTGTCCTGCTGCGAAAGCAGACGGATCCAAGGCCCTCCTTCCCACCATGCCATTTGGTCAGTGACCTGTAAAGGAGACGTCTTTGTTAGTGAGCCAAGCCCTGAGCTGGAGGCTGGGCCACACCTGATGCCTTGTGATCAAATGTAAGAGCTCCTGGAAGCTGGTCTGTCTGTGCGGGAGGCCATTCTGCAGGCATGGTCTCTCGTGCCACGTCTATGGCTTTGACGGGTTGTTGGATTCTCTGGTGCCCTGCAGACGTCTGTCCACGGTGTAAAATACCATCCTGTTTCTGGCAGGTTTTGGCGTCAAGTTGGAGGCCATCTTCGAATGGTAGAGAGCAATAACCGAGGCGTCGTGTGGGGCATAGGATATGATCACACTGCCTGGGTTTACACTGGTGGATATGGGGGTGGCTTCTTTCAAGGTAAGGAGGATGCTGTGGTGTGCACCTTTATTGCTCTTGATTGGTGTCAGCTCTGCAAACTATTACCCTTCCTTTAGCCTGTTTGATCTGTAGAATTAGAGAGTGGATAAGTGACACATGAGGAAGGAGAAGGAGTATTAGCGCTTTATGTTTTCAACTTAGAAGTGAGAAATAGGATAAATATCAAGGTTACTGTAGCTACTGGAATTTAAAATGCGGTGCCTCTGAGGTTTAGCTTTGTTATAATCCAAATGATTTATTTCTCACAGGACTGGCCAGTAGTGCTGATAATATTTATACGCAGTCAGATGTGAAATGCGTTTATATCTATGAAAACCAACGGTGGAATCCAGTCACTGGATATAGCAGCAGGTCATTTACTCTATTTATTTAGCGTGTTTCTCACTGTTGTCAAATGAAGCATCAAGGGATTCTAGCTTTTCAAAATAGTTGTTAATTCTATCTTCAGTCTTCTCCAGCATTTCTTGTTAACTCGAGATGGAATATGTACAGTCTTTGACTTTCTTGTAAATATCAATTCAAAATGCATTATCACAATGCATTACACATTTGTGTTTTGTGAGTGCACAAAATTTGCCTGCTTACAGTGTATTTCAGTATAAAGGTCATAGATCAAAAGTTTGTATTAGAAGCTATGTATTCATATATATAGATTGTGCTAAATATGTTGGGTTCTTGAGTACTGCATTGAACAGAATTACTTAAAAATTATTCACATGTCTAGGAGTCTATGTTAGAGAAATGCAGAATCACTTTCCAGTTTTAAATCATAGTGACAAATATTACTCTGCACAGAGAAGTTTAACATTGACTTTAGCTTGGTGTAATTGGAAGCAGTTGTACAGAGTGCATCCCACTACCCTCCTCACTGACATGGTATTTCTAAGTATACAGATTCATGACTGAAGCCTGAAAATAGGGATATGAAAATATGAAAATATTTTTATTTTCATATTTTGAGAATAGGGATAAAAATATGGAAATAGGAAAATATTGATAAATATATATGAAAATATATATGAAAGTAGTTATGAATAAGCCTTTTTCCCCTTACAAATTTTTTGTTGCTGTAAATGACCTTGCATTCTTTGTTAACTGTTTGGTCACAGAGGTCTGCCCACAGACAGATACATGTGGAGTGATGCTTCTGGCCTGCAGGAATGTACAAAACTGAATACAAAGCCTCCTTCTCCGCAGTGGTCTTGGGTAAATTTTGTTTTAAAAATTCTTTTACTAAGAAAGGAAGGGGATGTCTAGCATTTATCTTAAATGACACATATTTTTCTTCATGGGTTCATCATAATATTTAACCTTGGTTTGCAAGTACATTTGCAGTAATTTCCAAAAGTTAAAATCAAGTTAAAGAAAAAAATCCCACTCAATGTTTAATTGTATTTAGACTTATATTACTCATATTCCTTATCTCAACTGAACTTCTATATAAAAAACAAACTTGGGAACCTTTGTATGAATATATATTGCAAATATTAGGTTGTTTCTAGCAAGTTGTTGCAATCCAAACATCAGACAGGAAATACTGAAGATTATTATATTTAGGTTTCTTGTGTATTTCTTATTGAAACTATCCTTTTTGATAATAGGTATCCGACTGGTATATTGATTTTAATACGTCAGGTGGAACTGATCGTGAAGGCTGGCAGTATGCAGCAGACTTTCCGGCGTAAGGCGATACCTCTTCTACTTAGAAGTCTAGCAGGCAATATCATATTTAAGTCCTCATTTCTTCTAGCTTGCTGTTTTGCATGTTAGCCATGTTTTAACAGGAGAAGCATGTCTTAATTTCTCACTCTGTGTGGCAGTGTTAGGACTGGAGTTTGCTGGGGAGGTGGGGCAGCGAGCTGATCTTAGCAAACTGCATAGTCTCAGGTACTGCCAAGTCAGGGCGGCGGGTGTTTGATGGCAGATCCATGACAGTCCTGTCAGACTGACACTGCAGTCAGATGTTCTCTGACATCCTCATGAACATGTGTTTAAATCTGTTCTGTCAGGTCCTACCATGGTCACAAGACAATGAAAGACTTTGTTCGACGGAGGCGCTGGGCAAGGTGAGGAACTGAGATAAAAATACAAGTGTAGAACTCTATAATACTAACTGTTCCATAAAGTCTTCCTCAGTTATGAGAGGAAGATCTCTTCACACAGTCAACAAGAGCAAAGTAATGTGCAGTAAATGACCCATCTCCAGTAGAGAAGTTCATGTTCTTCAACACATAGCATAAGGGCTTTCATTTTAAGCCTTATGAGGCAGATATACTATTTGCTTCTGCTATATCAGTAGATAAAAGCTAGATAGTTATATTCTTTATCAGATTTTCCTTATGGAAAATATTTACAGTATGGTAGAGTCTAGATACATTAGTACTTATTAGGCCACTTGTAACAGCTGGTAACGCGGACCTTTTATATTATAAAATGAAAGTTTTAACAATCAAAAGTACCCTATTCAGATACGACTAGAGGAAATAGCAAAATATCACTATATTCTATTAAGCAGGGAAAGTCTGTGCATTCATTTTTTTTTCTCACTTTTCTACGTCTTTCTTGTACTGAAATGTCTGATAACTGCGCTGATAAATTACCGTGAAACTACAGTTATGCACTGTTCTGCAAGGGCTACAAAGTTGTGTTTTGGCCCTCATACAATTTGGCCCTTACTTATGTCTAGCTAAGATCCTGGAGCATCATTCCCTAAAACAGCACTATGTTGTTGTAGTTTGCAAGAAATAGTTTTTCTTTTCCAAAAAACCTTATCTCTGAATGCTCCATTTGCTTTCTAATGGTTTCCACCAATGAAATTACTCCCTTACGGAATGAACCACGTGTGGAGTTTTTCTCTCTGCAGCAGAGTTCTCAGCTAAGGTCAAACATTCATTATGCAGCTGCTGCCCATGAATTTTTAGAAAGATATGAAGCACAGGATATGTAGCACAAGCTGTGGGCTTCTTCAGGGACCTTGGTTTTAGACAGCAACTTAAAAAAAAAAAAAAAGGCAGTTGTAGAAAGTGCATGCTTCTTGATTGGTTTGGGGTTTTTTTGCTTCAGAAAATGTAAGATAGTCACCAATGGGCCATGGCTGGAAGTGCCTCCTGTTACCCTGTGGGACATCTCCGTAATTCCCAGTTCAGATGCAGATGATGAAGAATCAGTAGCACTGTGGGCAATCAGTGACAAAGGAGACGTGCTCTGCAGGCTTGGAGTGACACAGCAAAACCCAGCTGTAAGACTCCCTGTTTATTTTTATTGCCTTATTTGTCTATTTAATGTAATTGTTTCGGTACAGAAACACATCATGCAGTGTCTTCTTTCAAAACCCTGGGTTAGTTTCTTTTTTCCCCTTTTGTGTAACAGATTTGAAAATCTTCCTCCATCAACTGTAATACAAGTTTCTGCACATGTTTCTTAAAATATCACTTCTCTTGTGCCATTAGCTTGAGTCATTTCATCTGCAGTCACCTCTCTCATGCCTTGTATGGAGCGTGGAGAAACACATTGTTTTTATTCCCACTTTCCACATTGACAGTTCAGTTTCTCTCTCTTTTTCCTTTTCTTGAATGTGTATATACAGTTTAAATAAATAGAGCTTATCTAAATTATGACCCAAATCTAATATCCATTGATACTGCTAGGAGTACGTTCCTTGATTATTGAGGTGTGGGATGGGGCTTGGAATTGACTCTTCTTTAAATCTGGGTAAGCATGGATGTTGGTAGATTTGTAGGCTGTAGATTTATCTTCTTTATGAGAGAAATGGTGTGTTAATGTTCAGTAAAGTATGTAGAAAGATGCATATTGGCCCAGTAAATTCAGTAGCAAGTGCTCTTTCCTAACAATAATGAGTGTATGTTAGAACACCAAATTAACTTTGTTATACACTATTGTTAAGCCATATTTACAACAGGAAAAAAAGTGATTGACTTGAATAGAATGAAAAAGAAAGAAAATAAAAGTTATAGGACTTTTTTTTCCTAATAGTACATTACGATAGTACAGATCTGTATAGCAGTGCAACACCAAGACCTGTAATCAGATTTCTATTGGAATATGAAATCCCATGTTGGTAGATTTTTGTAGGATTGTTGTTCTGCGTATTTAAAAGAGTGTCTAGCCCACCTTTTAGAGACATATAGGTGCTTAAAATCCAGTAATTTAATTAGAAAAGGTACTGCTATAGTTTAGTTTGGATATTAATTATAAAGAGAATTAGATATCCAAATATCTTTGAGAATAAGATATCTTGTTTTTGTTCAGTTAAAAAGGAATATAAAAAATATTTTTCAGAATGTTTTTCATTGTGTAGATTTCTCCTGTTTGGTGGTAATCAACAATGTTTTGTCATAGAGTGTGTAACCTCTGTTTCACAATTCATGATTTGTTAGGGAACATCCTGGCTTCATGTGGGAACCGATCAGCCCTTCATTTCTGTCTCCATTGGAGCATTTTACCAAGTGTGGGCTATTGCTAGAGATGGCTCTGCATTCTATCGAGGTTCTGTGTCTCCCAAAAAACCTGCAGGTCAGTACTTGTTGTCTGGAAGGAGTCAGTACAGCAGAGCTCGGTAGCCTGGTGCAGCTCAAAAGCTGAAATGGCTTTCACTGCTACCATACCTGAGAAAGACATGTTTAGCACAGGCCTTTGCAACAGTGCATAGGAATAATAATCATGTTAATTAGAGCAGTTGCTCTTCCCTGTGTGATGTTTAAAACCTGCATATATGTCTGTAAAGTCCAGCTAGTAAAAATGTATCAAGCTTAAGGTCATTCACCAGGTTCATGCATTGCTATGTGAATCAACTGCAGACCTTACTGAGAATTCTCATAACGTAATTCTGTTTTCTCAATGTTTTACTCAAGTGTTTTTGACCTGTAGGTGACTGTTGGTACCATATTCCTTCACCGCAGAAACAGAAGTTAAAACAAGTCTCAGTGGGGCGAACTTCTGTGTTCGTTTTGGATAAAAACGGTGAGGACTTCTTTTAAAATAATTTATCTTTGTTACAGGCAAAAAGGAATAAACAGTCTGCCTTTTTTTTTTTTTTTTGAGAACTTATATTTTGACATATATCAATTCAGCACATTAAATTTGATGAATGTCAAAGAAGAGAATTGCATGGAAGAATTTCTGTCTGAAATCCATGAGTGTGCAGAGCTAGAGAAGAATAGCTTCCTTTTGCAAGGTGTAAAAATTACACCATCACTGCAAAGCAAATTGTCCACTTGTAAAAGAAAGAAGTCTTTCAAGTGGTCTCCAGAGATGTCCATCTTACTTGTTTTACTTCTCTGATACATAGTTCTATATTTTCAAGAAATTTTGCAAAATAGATTATCTACTATTTTTTCAGGAAAGTTACAAAGAATAACTGTAGAACTGTAACTTCCAAAGTAGGAAATTACATTTTCCTTTAACACATTAATGCATAATGCATTTCCACAGAACATGGCCAGTATTAACTACTGATTTCTTGTGTTGTTCGCTAGCAGCGCGTTACACAAGTAGTGATCTGGAGTTGTAATTAAGAGTGTTTGTTTTATAGGCAATCTTTGGTATCGGCAAGGTATCACACCAAGCTACCCACAAGGATCTGCCTGGGATCATGTTTCAAATAATATCCGTAAAGTGTCTGTAGGGCCCCTCGACCAGGTATTTATTAGGCTTTCTTGTGTTTTATTAGATTATTTTAAAATTTCATTATGTTTTCATAGTTAAATTTATTGTTCTTTAGAAACACTTTTTGTTCATCTGTTTAGTTGCTACAAGGTGATTGTTTAAATACTGTAATCCTGACAGCAACACAAAATCAGACCAGTGAAATAGTGATGCAGCCAGCCTTGCGCTATGAACACGCTTTTCTTTTACTTATTGTTTAGCAAAGTTTTCACTACAGCTCCAGTGTCTCATTCTTGTTTCAATTTGTGACTGAATGCCCTATCCAGGGTTCAAGACAGGGTTAAGAATTTTTATAACTTCAAATCTGGGAAGAACAGCATGAGAACACATTTTACTGCTTCATTTTGCTTTCTTAAGGTCTGGGTGATAGCTGACAAGGTGCAAGGAAGTCACAGTTTGAGCTGTGGAACAGTCTGCCACCGCACTGGTGTTCGGCCCATGGAACCTAAGGGGCTCGCGTGGGATTACGGTATCGGGGTAAGTGCTGAGGCATGAAATAACTGCTCTAGAGTCAGTATCCAGCTATGTCGTGATTAGTGATGGGCCCTGTTTTTTTCTGAGTTAAGACAAAGCAGGATAATTTTCCTTACAAAGAACAAATAGTATAAGTCATATAAGACTAGCAGTGTGTGCAAAACATCATATCAAAGAATTTAATTGTAGGATGATCTTTTTTCTGTTTCGTTTACAGGGTGGATGGGAGCACATTACAGTCAGAGGAAATGCAACTGAAGCATCTAGGATCACCACACATGACACTTCTGAGGAAGAGCCTGCAAGATCAGTGGATCTAGAAGATGAGGAGAGTAAAGGAAAAACAGAACATTCTAAAACCACCTCTTTGATGGTCAGTGAAGAACAAGACGTGGACAGAAATGCTGTTAATTGTTAAGTTCTCCCTGTCTACATCTTGCAAGCAAACAGTAGTCAGTATAACTTAAAAAGAAACCCCAAACGCTTGAAAGAAAGAAAGACAACCCTTTTGTGCATGTATTTTACATTAAAACTGGAATTTGTGATGGGGTGATTTCCTCTGCTACATCATGAGTAGAATGTGACTTGAAAGAACCGCTAGCTTTGTCAGAGCAGGCAAGCATTGTAGCCACAATGTATTTCTGACCTTTTACCATAGCTGCTACCAAACTATGTGAATGTGATGGTCTTTGCAGATACTCACAACATTTATTTTATTCTTTATAAATATTAGTTTCCTTACTACATTTCTCACATACTCAGGCATCTTGAACACTAAACTTTAAACTCATCTTTGAATGGGGATGAAGATTTTAAATCATTTCAATAGAATTAAATTACAGGAAGTTCCAGTGATTTGCCCAGCAAATGTAACTGGTTCTAACTGTACAAGCATCCATGCACTTTGCTCATGTAAGTCCTGCCTATATAGGCATGCAATTCTGTCATGCTGCCCTTGCTTTTATCAGTAAAATTTCCTCCATGTATATGCCCAGAAACTTCTGCATGGATCAGCTTAGGGTGCAGGTACTAGGAAGGGCAATTTTCTACTTCCTTTGCTCACAGCGCGTGGTATTTTACTCAGCAAATGGAACCATTGGCTTCGGTAGGACTGTGCAGGGAGTGTGGTCCTGTTCCGTGTGAATGGGAGTGACATGGTCTCATTCTAAGTTGCTGGAACAAAGACAGAGAAACTGTGTTTGGTTTCTTTTTCCCTTGTAACTGAAGCCCCTGAAAATCAAACAGGTGCCTAACTAATGAAGTTGAAAGGGACCAGATATTTTGAGGAATTAGTCTCTGTTCCAGCTGGTAAAAAATTATGCTTTTGTAGAGTAAAAGGCAAGAGGTCTTAAATAAGATTCTTAAATGACTTCACATTGGTAAGGAAGCAAAACTTCACTGATAGTTTCATGACGGTACACTACCATGGGCTCAGAATGAGGCTCCACTCTTTGTTTTCTAAAGTGAATGATTTCATCCCTTCAAAAAAAAAAAAACAACTTTTTATTCTCAGAGTACTTGTTTCTGTCATGCTTGAGAATTTTAGTTACTGTGATGTAAAATTATTCTTTAAAATCCACTCTTGGAAAAGAAACGGGGAAGCTTTCTCTTCCACTAGCTTCAGGAAGGCACCAAGTTTCTCCCTGACAGTAGTTTACAATGGTTTCTCTGGCGTGTGTGGGTGTGCGTGACTGTATATGAAGTTATTTTTATATGAAGAATAATGTGGTATGGTCTTAAGTACTGTATTTGTAGAAGTAAAACTAATGTTTGCACGTACTTAAAAGAATATATTTGTTATTTTAATGCCAAGGAAAGCACTGTTTCCAAGTCCAAATGTGAATTAAGATTCTTTACAATGCTTTACTGTTTAAAGAACCTGTTAATTTTTCCAGTATGTGACTATAGATTAATTTTATATACATAATTTGTTGCAAGTGTTATTTATCACATTTGTGTTTGCATTAATACCCCGAATAGGTTTTGTGTAACTCTTGCACAGCATCTTGTCCAAATAAATTTAATAGCTTTATCATGTATTTTTAGAGAATTAATAGTATTGCATTTTCTCTGTGTTGTATCAAAAAGTCAGTTTTTTTTTCCTTTTAATAGTTGCTGTTTACATGTTCGACAGTCAAATTAATTCTATACAACAAGCTATATAATGTAATTTTGCATTTTCCCTGCATTGCCAAGCCTCACCTATTTTACTGGAAAAAGATGAGTTTAAGTGAAGAAATTATAAAATATTTGGCTAATAATCATTTGCCATCTGAAACAATGAGAGAATGTACTAATTTCAAAATACATCATTGTTATGGCTAGCTAAACTAAAGAAAGCTTACTGTAAATTGAAACAATTTTGAAAAAATAAAATAACTTATCAGAAAAAAAAAAATGATTTTCATGAAATCCCTCTTGACCTGTCCAAAAAAGCAACACCTTGTTACCATTATGACAGCTCTTGTCCTTTTACTAGAACACACATGGCCGGAGCCTAACTGCTACAGAAGACTTTTTAGAATGAGCTGGGAAACGGGATTTAAAAAAAGCCTCTTGTACTGTTTGAACAGCTCCTCCTTCACAGTCCTTTGTAATGCATAATATCAGAATTGAGCAGGAGCCCAGAAAATATCCAGATAATATAGCAAACTTTATTAGCACATAATTGGATAGATCATTGCCTCACGACTATACTGAAGAAGTCTTTTTTATCATCATGTTTTTGCTAAGATCATAAGAGTAACTTGCCCATTATTTAATATGTGTATTACCACAGCACCCAAAACCCACTAAAGACAAACTACTTGAAGGTGGATGCTATAGGCACAGAAAGAAAAACATCCTTGCTCTGGAGAGTATAAAATCTAATAAAGTTTGGTATATGCTTTCATTAACAAGCATAATCAAGTGTTTATCATGCTCTGCAACACTGAAAATTATACTATGCACTTTAAGTTCAGTAACACATCCCTGTGCTTGGGACCCCAGAAAAGTGAGAGGGAGACTTCATTCCACTCCCTATCACTTCATTCGCCAGGTTAGTCATGACTTTTAGTATTCCTAGCAAGCTTGTTAAGGAAGAATCAACTTGTTAAATGGATGGCAGACAACATTACATGGGAGCTTAGGAGACAGAGGGCTTAAACACATGGTGCACGGTACTCCTAGGGAGTGTAATTTTCAGAAGTTACTAAATCTTTACTTTCTGAAATTCAGCTCTGGTATCACAGGATCAAACTGAGGTGCCGAAAGAATGTATCCATACTTACTATATAATTGTTTTTTGGGGGTGCAATATGAAGCACAAGTGTCACTTGTTTGGGGTTTTTTTTGTTTGTTTGTTTTAAGAGCAATACAGAGAGGCAAACACCATCTCTTATGTACTGACATATGCCACCATACAGGCAGGAAAGCAATGAAAGGTGCAGCTAACAATAGCTGTTCTGGCTGAAGCTCTGAATTTGTGTGGAATATTGTTTTAGATGTTCTTCATGGTCACTGTCCCCACGCTATTGTTGGCAATGCTGCAGCAGTTTGGATCCACTGGGTCCCCCCAATCCTTCCACAGCTGGAAAGTGTCCATTGGACATACTGAGTATAATGGAAGTCAAAGATTTGATGTAATTTTTGGCCAGCGTCAGAGTCTCTATTTTGGAAAGTTTATTCTCAGCTCTCACGTGGGGGATCACCTCCCGCAAGGCCTGGAAAGCGTTGTTGAGCTTGTGCATCCTCTGCCGCTCGCGTTCGTTGCTTTCTAGTCTCCTCAGCTGTCTGTCCTTACTGCTCCACGCACGCTTGCTCCTGGCCACAGGGCTCTTGCTGCTCTCCTTGCTTCCCCCGTTCCTCCTTTCTTTGTGCCGCGAGTGTTTCACGGGTTCTTTCTTTCTCACTTTTGACTTCTCAGAAAACGTTTCTTTATCAGCAGTGAGACGTTGCTTCTTTGCTTTGGTTTTAGTCTTCATGTTTCCATTAACATTCCAGCCCGGTCACGGTTAAATGAATCTTGTGGCACTAAGCATCAACCTGCTCTAAAAACATGACACAAGAATCTTTAATGATTGCACAGTCCCATGGTAAACAAATGCTCGGATACAAGCTTGAGACTTTTTTTTTGCTCAGTACTGCAAATACATCATCAGCTATTTTATTTCGGTGATGCTTATGTCGGGAGTTGTGAATGCCGTGAGTCCGGGTGACCTGTGCAGATGAACACAGGAGAAAATCCAGTTTTAGAGAACAGCAAATGCTCCTTTCACTGGAAGGAAAGGGTTACTGAGGCTGCAGAGGCCAGATTACTTGAATCACTGAAACAAAGGTGCAGCGAATATCACCTGCTGGTATCCATGGTTGTGGAAAGCCAAATGAGAAATAAACTCTCTTTACTTTCTAATAGCTATGCCATGATCTGGAAAGATCTCTCTTCTCTAGCTAAGAAGATGGTCCATAAGCTCATCTGGCACTGACCATGCATTTGCATGTCTACTGGTATGTTTCAAACTGAAGCCAAATCAGTTATTGCAGTGTGCAGCTCCATCTAAAAGCAGTAGCTCCAGGTCACGGATCAAACGGACAGCACACTCAAAGAGAGCTGAAGTCCCTGCGTGAAGGCTGTGCTGCAGTCACTGCTGGAGTCATGCTCAGAGGGCAGAAATACTGGCCAAATTCTCCCTTCAGCTCCATTGCTCTCATGGGTTTACATACAAAGAGGATTTAGACAGTCATGACACACTGGAGAGAAGAAAAAAAAAGTGGGGCAAAAAAAAAAACAAAGAACCCACTGATAACCACCTCGACCTGCCATACTAAAGCAAGACCTTCCCTCAGAGAAAATAGGACAGGCTGAGACGCTGCTTGTCCAATTTAAAGATCTCAATGAGCAGAAAGAAATAAAAGATTGTGGGAAGAGCAAACCATAAACCAGCATGAGTAAAATGGTCAATTAGTTTGACAACACACTGCCTCTCGTTTTCTCCAGCTCTAATTATCTCAGGTTGTAATACAACCACACACTGCATCATCACACACACACAGACATATACCGGAGCATCAGACAAAGCCTCAAACTCTGACAAAAGAATAGCTTCCCCTTGAGCTCCTGGTGTTTTCCATGGGAAGAGGTTTGCTCTGTGTGTATATATGAGCAGTCCACTAGAGGGAACCATGACACAAGCTCCTAGAGGAGCTCAGGCGCTTCTCTTAAGTGACTGTTCTCTCCCACATTATTTTTGCCACCTGCTGCAGCCGCCACCGCGCACACTCATGCAGACGCACACTCCTGTGTCCTTGCACAGCCTGGAGCCTGCTCAGCTAAGCAAAGCAGGAAGGAAAGTGAGGAGGCCGGAGACTGCCCGGAGATGAGCATTCCTCAGTGAACATTTTTTAATTCTCTACCCAAACCCCTTCATTCTACAGGTCATTTACTTCTAGCTCTCATCCCCAAGGTGCCAGCTGTGTATGTCACAGGTGGCTCCAGCAGCTCTTCCTTGCTGGTGCAGTTCCACTTTCCTTTCTCAGTTCTGCTCTTTAAGGCTGATGTAAATGCATGAAAATGTCTAGGTATTAATTACCCCAGAAAAAAGCAGTCAGTTTTAAATTAAGCTGTTCCCTCAGGTTAAAGGATAGAGCACAAGCAGACCAAGCTTTCAGATGCAGCATTAACAGCAGTTTAAGCACTCAAAAGTAGAACCTCGCACTTCCAATAGGATGGAAAGCGGCTAGCAGGAAGTTCTTCCTTTTTCTACCAACAATCAAATAACGGTGGGGTATAATTGTGTTTTCTGGGCCAGTACGATAGCAGCAGAGCAGTATTTATTCTCCTGTTGAACCAAAAGGACAGAACAACGGTACTGCTACACACGCGACTGCGGTAGGTGACAGGGAGTGAAGCTTCACCCTCCCAAGCGGGTGCTGTGCCAGCGCTAGTTTGAAGAGCGCAGCCTCGCAGCAGCCCTTCCTCCAGCAGCCGCGGTCGGAGTTACTGAGACCTCTTATTTCTCCAAAATGCTGCTGCTTTCTTCCTATCTGCCCCTGTGTAAGAGTTTAAGACCAAAGTCAGAAGAAAACTTGTAAATTTACTCTGCTGCTTCTAGGTTGAGAGCGGTTAGAGGCTTGGTGAGCCGGTAAGAAGTAAATAAAAGGAAACAACCCCCGTGGCTGCAGGTTCTCTGTGGTCCGGGCACAGGATGTCGCCGCAGGCCGCAGGTGGGGAGCAGCTCTCGGGGAGCCGCCGCTTCCGCTCGCGTTTCTTCAGGGCTTCTCCAGCTGCTCTGCGCAGTGACACAACCCGCTGCCCACGGGGCATCGCGTCCCTGCCCCTTTCATCCTTCTGAACTACAGCCGTCTGCCGGGGGACGCGAGGGGAGGTGGTTTGCAGCAAGGAGGCAGCTTGAGGAGGCAGCCGGGAAACAGGCAGGAGAGGAGAAGCAAGGCAGACAGAAACGTTGGGATGGGGCAAGCAGGAAGACGGATGAGAAGATGTTGAAGCCTCTGAGGTTCCCATCACACCACTGTAACCCCCAAGAAACTGTGGCAAGCTTCCTGCCATGCAAGGGGAGAAGGAAAGGCTAAACAAGGAGAACGTGAAAATATAGGGGGCCCAAGCACGCAAGAGAGAAAAACCACGGGGTGAAGCCAGGAGTCAAGGTGCTTGGAGCCTCGCACCCACCAGCCGTGGCCGCGTACCTCCCGCCCACTTACCGCGGAGGAGCCAGCGCGCAGTGCCAGGACAGCCGGGGGAGCGGGGCCGCCGGAGGAAGGTGCCGGGACCTGTCCCGAGGGCGCGGGGTGGCGGCGCCGAGGCGGGAGGGCAGCGCTGAGGCGGCGGCGCCGAGGCGGGAGGGCAGCGCCGAGGCGG
>JAWLRI010000191.1:202139-237112 GCA_034781795.1 Crypturellus tataupa | reverse complement strand
CAGGTGCTCGGCGCTCTCGTGCTCCCGGGGAAGCCGCCGTCTTTCCTTCTCCCCCCGCCCCGCCTCCTTCTCTCCCTTTTAAAGGGCGGCTTGAGCCAGGTGACAGCTGAAAGCACAGTTCTTTACCCCACACCTGCATTTCTAAAGCACAACAAAGGGGAAAACACTTGCACTCGGCCCTCCACCATGACCCAGGTTTTAAAGTGCTTCCCTACAGAACACCCTGTGGGCAGCTGGGGCCACAGCTAGGTACTGATATATGTAATACATATATATACATATGCATCAGCACAATCCATAACTTCATGGGGAGGAGTACAGATAGCACCACAAGCTATTTTATTTAGGCACTCAGAAATAACAGCAAAACCTGCCAAAATACTGCCTGATTTCAGCCATTTTATCATATCAGAGAGTCTAAAAGCTCTGCAGAGCCTTCCCCGCCTGCCCCCCCGACAGCCGTCCACACACCCCCCAGTTCATTCTTTGAGCAGTCTTTACCACCTCCCTTAACCTCGAGTCTCGCTTTCAAAGGCACATAGTGTAGAGGCTTCCATATTCACTTTTTAGTGGAAATTTACAGTCCTAAATCCTAACAGTATTTTACCACAGGCCGCCGAGGCTCTCGGCGCCGTGCTGCAGCAGCCCTGGCCCGTGCAACCACCGTGGCCCACGTGGTAGTAGGTCCTATAGCAGACGACCAGAAAGTGATGAGATCTTTAGTGTCTTCTTGATAGAGGCCAGTATCTTGGTAGTTTCAGTCCTGTACTTATATTTTACCTCACCAAGTCACCTTGATATCAGGTTTTTGTTCCAGGGTTTAAACAGGACTCAGAACACCGATGTGACGACCTGTACTAGTTTCATAACCCGAGCAGTTAACAGGCTAAGAAGAAAACACCGGTGTCTCATGCCTCAGGCTGTGCCAGGACTCACAGGAAATCTCAATTTCATGGAAAAGATGCAACCAGCACACACAAGTACTTAATTAACCTGAGATCTTCAGCTAGTTCAACATACACATTTAGATTTTAAAAGTTATACTTCTTTTATAGAAATAAACTCAATAAATAGTGAGCACATATCACTAATCTGTTCTCTGAAGGGTACTTACGAACAGCAAAACCTGCACTCCCTTTCTATAGAGGCCAAATTGTAGGATTAAAAGCAATAATCGATTTTAAAAGTTTATATTCCATCTGTATTGAGTATTGCTTCTTTACTGCAACCACCTCTACTATAATGTAGACCTAATCTATTGCTGGTATCTGTGTAAGAATGAACAAAGACAAAGAGATTATAAATATATAACCGTATTTTATTTTAATATTAAATATTTTTAAATTACAAGCAATTTATTGAATCACACTATGCATGATAATCAATATACAGTAGAAAGTACAATTTAAAAATGTACACAATTTAAAGACGTTTTGACCTGAAATTTCATTAACTATGATATATTGCCATAAACCTCATACCTGTATTAAATTACAATAGGAAAACCTCATACCTATGATTTTGTTACATAGTTTCTCATTTACAAATAGAATTAAACATTATATATACACACATCAGTACCATTTATCATTTAAGTTACACCTACAACTGTGCAAGTTCAAACAATTTCATAAACAAAACTAACTGTAAGTCATATTCAAGTTTCTGAAAAACAGGCTGCTGGTATTACAAATACTTATTTTCAATAAGTTTATATGATGTTTGACTCTCCTCTAGATTTCTTCCAGTCTTATACCAAAACTCATTAACATACAAGGATATTTCTGTACGACTTAAAGCTGCAGTAATTTTGTACACTCCATTCTTATTTTAAGGCTATTTCTTATAAGGCTAATATGCTTTGATTCCACCTTTTACCAACTTCAACAAAAATAGCCATGCCACTAACACCTGACAATGCTGACATTTTAGCATAGTGCTTAATCATTAGAAAATGTCTTCCTACCAACCAGCCTCCTCATGGAAAAAGATTTAGTATTACATAAAAATCTGCTAAAAATACTGATAAAAAGAATGAGGCTTAAATGGCTTTCATTAGTGCATCAACAAGGATATGGAAAAATGTTTAGTCAGTTTGTTTCCATGGAAATGGCAGTTTCCATAAATGCAGTTATATGCACAACTTATCTGCAGGTTTGGGATTTGGGAGAGTACAGGTGCTTCCATTTAAACCAGACACTCTTCTCACTTCACTGGCTGCTCACTACAGACCCTCATTATTAAACAAACCTCCTTAAGGTGGGAAATCAGATCATATTTCAATAATTTTACTAGCCAAATTGAGACAATGCCTTTAATATTTAAATAATCTAGGTTTTCTACTAGAGAAGGAATTAAAATGGAACCAGTCCTCATTATAAACCATTGAAAATAGATACATGTACTTCTAAAAACAGAAACCATGCTTAAGTAGCTAGTGCAAGAATTACATATAATGTATGACTCAGGACAAACTCCCTTATTAAACTGTAATGTGTTGGAATTACTAATGTATTTTCATTGTGCAACTGACTGCTCAGTGGATTTACTTAGATATTGCTAGCAGTTGGTCTGATTTTAACTACATATTTCAGAAAAAAAAGACCTTTTAGGTTACTTCAATACAGCCTATTAGATTACTGAAATTAAAATCCATAGTTTAGGTAGGGTGAGTCAACTTTCAATATTATCTTCCTTCATTGTATAATTAAAAAAGTTGTTACCTTGCTTACTATCAAAAACATCTGAACCCATTCTGGAAAACATGCTCCTCTGACAATTCTTCAGCCATTAGTCCACTGTGACAAAGGAGTAAAAATTCAAATATGTGACTTTCCACAATTGCAAGAAAGAAAAAGTATAGCTGGGATTTATAAGATTCAGGTGTATAAGCTTTTATTTAACCTTGAACTGCAACCCAAATTAAGCAAATCAAAATTAAGGTTGAACTCTGGTCTGATACTTTAGATTTTTCCCTTCATGCAAGGCAGGTAAGCCCACACACTCTTTGCAGGCCAATTTTGCAGGCCAAAGGGTTTCCTCCTTAGGTTTTAATTTTCCTGATTAATTTCTGATATAATGAGAATTATAGAAAGCAGATGAGATGCCTTAACCTAGCTATCAAGGAATTTAATGTTGGTATTATGGAATTAGTAACCTGTAATACTTGTTGCACAAAGTCTAATATTTCAACAGATACTGAGGAGTAGTGCACACTTTCTTTAAGCCCTCTACAGTGCACACTGTAAGCAGGTGTTAAGAGCTACTTGGCTTTGACTCGTAAATCTTGTGTTGGGAGAAGTCCATGAAAAATTCTGTTCCTCATTTCATACTGACGTACAGTTCTGAGCAAGTTCTGAACCCAAGTGCTTCATCTGAACTACTCATCTCAACAATATATTGGCAATTTTAAATAACTTAAACTAAATAATTCCCTTTTGACTGGTATGGAAACCATTCTAAGTCTTTAGGACTAAATATAATGTTGGGGAAAAAAAAAAAAAAATACAGTCCTGTCATTTAAAATTCACTTAAAAAAACATATAGAAGTATATAACACAGAAGCTTAACACATCTGCAAGCATCTAGCCCTCCCATGCTTTGTGTGATCAAAATTCTCTGGACTGGATATGAACACAGAGCACCTAGACTAGCATTATGCTGAAGGCCTGCCAAAAAGTCACCAAAATACAAAACGCTTTAAATCATTCCTGTCAGAGCTCCCCACGGATCCGTGGCTTCATAAGGTATTCCAGGAGGCCAGAGATTTGTTCCGCAGTTGAACTCGCTTTGTGGTAGTAATTAAAGATGGTTCTCAAACAATTTAAAGGATTAAATTAACTAAATGTAAGGTAAAGGAAGATTAAAAACAAACCAAAGAGACACACATGTGAAAACACACATATTCCCTTCTCTACCGACAGCTTCAAAACAAACTTTATCTTGCCTCTTTGGCTCAGTGCACGTTTCAAGATGCACTATGGTGCCTTGAAGACCTCTTAAAAATCAGTCTGGCTTATAAAGAGTATGAAATAGCGCCAGCTGACCACCACTTTGGATCAAGATTTTATTCAAATGCTTGAATTAACCACCATTAATGTAATTCTCCATTATAATAAAATCACCAAGAGGTAGATCTACCACAGGCCTCAATGACAGCTCCAATCTACAGTCAGGAGGAGAAAAGAGGGCTTGAAAATTCATAGAATGAACAAGCAAAGGGCCAAGTACGCCTAAATCCAGTCTGTAGAAATTAATTTTTAAAATATTCAATTTCATACAGTTTTATGCATTTTTGTAGATTTTTTCACCCTTTTATCTCCAAAGCAGAAATTGTACTGAAAACTGGAAGGCCTTTAAGTATGACAGAATTAAATGCCAGTACTGTTTAAGAAGTCAATGAGATCATATTCAGAAATAGAGAGACATCATCTCTCATCTAAAAATTAATTCCAGAGTATATCAGGTATTCCTTTCCAGTTTCCTATAAAACATAACACTACCAATTGATAATCATTTAGAAATGGTACTGAATATAAGATTTCAGCAAGTCTAACATAACACTCAGGAGTTATGTATGTTTTACAAGTACCGTGCATAGCAAAGGCTACAAAAAGAACAAATTAAACTGGATAACTGGGCCAATTCAACTTGTCTTATTTTCCTTGAAAAATTTAAGATTTTAATTCTGTACATCATCCAGAAATAGAGGAAGAATAATCCATAGTGCAATTGTAATAAGCAAAGTAATATGTAGTGATATCTTCTTGAATAAATATGGCTCACTACTGATCAACTATCATTCATACAGTTTCAGCAACACAGCCACCTGTTGCACAGGACAGTTATACACAACTCTACAACAGGTGAATGTTCAAATAGATAATGAACTACATGGAAAAATATAAAAAGAATATTATACAATCTCATACATAAACCAGACTGTAGTGTAATTGCTTTACTTATTTCTTAAATTATCTGAAAAATACTTCAAGTACTTGAAAACAGCGGCAGAATCATCTTTCAATGAAAAGCAGAATTGCACTGATTTAAAAATACATTACAAAGTTAAATACACATTCAAATTAATGTCCTGATTTAACATTGCTTTCAGTGTTTACTTTCATTTCTTAGTACTTCTTGATTACCTGCGTTTACTCCAGGATATCCAGAGTTTAGACAAAGAAGTTTCAGACACAGAGTGTGTGTGTTCTATGTAATCCCAGGAAGAAGCTTCGATTTGTCTAATCTTTTTCTCCATCTTCACTGCTTCCTATTAGGAGAGGAAAGGTCATAAGGTACAGGAAGATTTTTACGCACAGAAACCTCTGCAAGATCACTTCCCTGCAAGACTTTTCCTAGAACTTGACTTTCTGCTGTTTTGCACTTCCAAGTAGTGGTTAATATTTCCCTAGAGCTTTCAACTATTGCAAACATTTGCTACATTTATACATAGACATCTGCTTAACTCACACTGTTCAATGTCACTTCTTAGGACTCATAATGCAATGTAATATCTCCAAAATAATTTCTTATCTGTAAGTTAAGCTGCAAACATTATCTAATCAGTAAGCACAATACAAGAACAATACAACTCCGTATAACACTGATTACATTTAAGACATCAAGCATCAGCAAGGCTTAGCAATCAGTAATATTCATTTTTATAGTACAGTATTTTAAAATCAAGATTGCTAACTGATTTAAGCCTGCTCATTTTTTTATTCAAGAATACACTTCCTAAAATGTAACTATAAAGAGAAACTGATCTGTAAAATAAGATTGGACAACAATGACAGCCCACATATTCCTAGCATCCTCCCACTCTGAAATAATGAGTTCTCACCCTTGACAAGGTAATAACAAGAATTCTTAGCTTTCTCTTACGAAATTGCTACAGAGTGACAGCCATACAGAAATGCTTAAGACAGTATTACATTTATATAAATGAAGTGTATGCAAATTTTGGAAACAGAAATTGCAAGTTTGCCCTGTAAGTATTCTAGAGATTATTCTCTATTCTAGAAAGTATTCAACCACTCGTTACTAGTTATTTGTTTGTAAATAATATCAGCCTAAAAGAAAGGTATGACTTGCTGAAATACAGCGTAAGAAGCAAACTTTACAGAATTAAAAGTATTCTTATAAAAATAATTACTTGAACTAAATAACTTACCTCCTTGCTCTATATCTGAATCTGTAAGATGTGTGAGAGAAAAGCTTGCTATATTTGCAGGAGATATAGAGAATCTGGAATAAGGGGATGAATGTGACCAGTTCTGTTCAAGAGTCCGGGTAGGTGGAGGTGGAGAGAAGTACTTTGACTGAAGAGGTGGTTTAGAGCTAATAAGGCTATTAGCTGCCTTTGATATAAAGGAGGGTTCTGAAGAAGAGAAGTCATCATCCCATTCAAAACCTCCACCTTAAAACGACAAAGAAAAAAGGAGGCAGGGGGACAATTTTTACTCATATAAAATCACATAGCCTTAAAACATATCCTCAAGAATTGCATTAATCCAAAGCAAACCTTGTTATAGCACTACAAACACAACCCCCTAAGCAACAGGAATAACATTCATTGTCACAGTTACTGAGGAGAGGCTACACAAACCCTAATACATTAGCCCTGTCTTCACCTGCTGTAGGGTACTTACTACCTTAGTGCAAACAGGAAGGCTGAAGAACTTGTCTTTTCCTACAAATGGGGGCAGGGGGAATAAAGAGAGAACTTTTGCTGTAAACTTTTTGCAGTAGCTTCTAACTCCTGGTGTTGAGCATGGGATATACATACACATGAACTGAGAGGGGAGAGATTTGGGTTGGGGGGTGGGAAAGAGGCCTGGAAGCTGTGAGAACAAGCTGACAGGGACAGTCAGCAGGAGACTGCACTGAAACTGAGCTGCACAGTAACTCCCCTGATATATGACCGACCTTATACTTTGACTGAGCAATTCTGAACCAAACCCAGCTGCTAAAGAAACCAAATCATTCTTGTTCTACTGAATCCAGATTTTGGCAGTACAGAGTCCTCAAGTCATGACTGCTCTACTGAGATGGCCTAGTAGCACTGGGATGCTGTGATACTCAGGCCCATTTCATTGAGCCAGCTCTGTTTTAGTCGTGTGGCTCACATGGATTTGTCATCCACAACTGGGTTGCTTCTTAAGTTAAGATACGCTGATCTATAAAGAGCCAGTATCACCCTAGTAACCTCAACCTAGTTGAAGTACTCCTTAAAAAGCAAAACCTAAGTCTAGATGGCGCAGTGAACTTATGAAGTACGTATATTTTAATGAAACATTTCATTAAAAACACACATAAATCATTCTCACGCCCTGCTCTGTATAAATATATTCAAGTACCTTCTTCATCTGTTGAGCTTTCTGAATTGGTAAATCTGTTTAAGTAGTTAAAACCTGAAGGCGGAACAGGAGTGCTGCGGGAGCCCTGGCTGGTCAAGTCTGTCACACGGTTTCCCAGTTCTTTAGTCGGTGTTTCCTAAGGCAACAAAAATAATTCAATTCTTGTGTATGTACCATGTGCACATAGAGCTGGATATTAGAGTTAGAAAATCACCTTATTTCCATCAAATTTATGGAATCAAATAGTCTGCAAGAATCTACTGTATGCTAATAATTAGTGTACAACAGAACTGACTTGTAAACTAAGCATATAAAACCCACTATTTTCTACAAAAGTTATATCACATCTAAATTAAAGTACATGCAAGAAATGACTGTTATTTATAATATCAAAAAAATGAAAGGTATACAGCTAAAATATCTTCCAATTAAACAGAAAATAGTTCTCTAACTGGCCTGTCACAGATAGTTACTTTCTATTAAATAAAAAAAGTGAACAAAAAACACCACATGAAACACACACACAGAATGAACTTGGGCATTTCTATCTCACAGCTTTTTATTTTTTTTTTTTGCCATCTAATCCTTCTTAAGGATAGAGACAAGACACAATTTGTGTGACAGATATTTGACGAAGTCAACATTTTATCAGTTACTACAACAATAAGCAAGAGCTGAACTATGAGCACCTTAACACAACAGCTAATTTTTGCCTTCCCCTCCAACAAGCGGATTACTGTTCTACAGAGGCAAAAATAACTCCTAACATTTGTTTTCTGTTCCAAGACACAATGACCCCTAGTATTTATATGCATCATAAGCAACATCTTCAAAGCCTAACAATGTGACAATTCTTCTCAACTCACTCAACTCGTCTAACTGCCATGTTAAAACACAGTACTCTCTGTATTAAGTTAACAATGTTTAAAGTTGATAAAGCAAGTAGACAAACATTATCTTAATGCTAAGCAATGTAAAATTTTTTTGTTGTTGCTGATGCAACAATGTTGATGCTGACTTAAATGCTGCTCTGAATCACACCAGAACATCTGACATTTTTCAAGATCAGGTTTCAGACTGTACATGGCAGAATTCTAGAAGCAGTGGAGATTTAGCACTTGACAACAAACATCCATCCCCAAGCAAAATCAGATTGCATTTTCAGTTAGTGCTATTCTACCATCAGCACACAATTGTAGCCAAGTTAGAAAAAAAAGGTTGATTTTTTTTCTTAGAAAAAGTTTACTTTCTTAAAAGAAGCCATATTAGACAACCTTGTCCAGACAAAAACAAAAGTGATCTTTATGACAAGATACCTATAAACATCACGCTATTCCAGTGCAACTTTAAGTTTAAGAAAGGTAACTTAGTAATTAAAAAGATAGGGGATACCTGATCAAACAGATAGACTGTGACATCATCGAAGAATGTTACAGCCTTTTTCTCATTTTTCCAGTGCTCAAGTTGACTTTCATTTTTAGGAGATTTTGGAAGTTTCAACAAGCTTCTCAGATGTTTCCCATCATCCTTGTCGCTAAGTATCTCAGGGACTTGATGAACAATTTCATCTTCACTGTCAGAACTCAGACTGTGCATATGAAAAGTCCTCATATCATCCTCAGAATCACTGTTTTCATCTTCTTCATCCGCATCATCACCATCTTCTATATCTAGCATTCCAGAAACATCAAGTTTGCCAAGATATTTTCCTTCAATGTCTGGTTCTTTCAGTTTTGAACCTTCAAGGTGATAGAAGGACTTCTCACTGTTATTTGCATCTGAAGGACTGTGCATGTCATGTACTGACTTTAAGTCTCTGTGTGAAAGAAGCTCTGATGTGTTGGTGCCAACACAAGAGACACTTTTGTGGGTAGTATTAGATTTTATTTCATTCCTGAAGTTACTTTCCACTGATTTTTTCAAGGAATTCATCATTGTCTCAGCCCACTTATCAGGACACCCTTGTATTGTTACATCTGTCTCTTGCATCTCTAGCTTGTGATTTATTTCTAATTTTGCATTTTGATAATTAGTATCCTGGTAATTTCTCAGATCATGCTTTTGCTCTATCTCTTCAGAACAGCAATCTTCAGTATTATTCTCTTCTCTATTTGAAGAAACAACATTTGTGGCCTCTCTTGATAGATTTACAGCCTCTTCTGTTTTTTTATCTGGCTCAGAATCATTATCAGAGAAATAGGCAGAGTCTCTATATGAATTTTGATTTCCACTTACAAAAATATTTGGAGTTATTTCAAAATTACTGTTTACTGCATCTACACAAGCTACTTCTGAGACAATTATGACCGGATTAGGAGATAAAGCACTAACACTGCTGTCACTGACAGTACCCAGTGCAGTATCTGCATTAGAAGCATCCTCAACCATGATATGCGAAGTCCATTCTGGAGACTCCAGGTTCTCCGTTTCATAGCCACTGTCAGCAGGTTTATCTGGAGGCAAAAGTTTTTGAGGACTTTGGGTCTGTAAAGATTCTAAAACCTCATTCACATCTAAAGAATCCAAAGAGTCAGGTGTTTCTAAGGCTTGTTCTACAGTTTGTGTAGGAGAGGAGCCATCTTCCAAGAGACTATCCTGACTTGTACAATCTGAAGTAGCAACAGAAGTTAAGGTCATCTCTTCAGTAACATCTTTACAGTTCTGAAAGTGATTAGATATTTCTTGTCTTTCCTCCAATAAACCTTCACCTTTTTTTAAAATGGGTGACTTATTTTGTAAGTTTGTTTTCCTGTCTTCCAGATCATTACATTTGTCTCTACCAACACCACTATAAGTTATTTCATCAGAATTAATTAGCATTCCAGATTTTATTTGTCCCTCACACTCCATTTCCAATGCAACACCGTAAGATGGATTGTTTCCGATATTATGATTTTTGGTATTATGGGATAGGTCTTGACAGAGATTATCAGTATTAGAGGGTATGACTTCACCAACTTCCACGTTTAACTGTTTTCCTTCATCCTTTAAATGGGAAGAATTTACGTGATTATCACATGACTTACGTAGTACAGATGGACTAGAAGGTGCCAGAATTTCTGCAGAAGTCTGAGTGTGGTAATTCAAATCTTTATTTATTGTCACTGGGTTAAAATTTTCATCTTTCACAGTTTTAAGATTTTCAGATATTAAAGAAAAGACAGGTGCATTTTCAGCCAACATAGGTGCAGGCTCTACAGAGTTCCTATTTGAGTTTTCTAATATATTTTTTAGAACAGCTTCTGTTTTTTGCCCCAGATCACTGCTAGTTTTGTTAGACAGTATCCCCGTTAATAACTTTTTCTCTTGAAGAAATAAGTAGTTATCAGAGAGTTCTTCTAAAGTTACCAGGCCAGACTGGTTAGAGATATTTTCACACAAGAGGAGAGTTTCATTTTCGGAAGCACAACTAGAATGCTCTTTCTCGGAAGGACTTACTGCATTTATAATGCCCACGTTTGAATTTAAAGCAGTTGGTTTAAAGTCTTTAGAAATAGCATTCATTTCAGCTAAGCCAAATATACTTCTGTGCATCAATTCTTTTGATCTGTCCATGTCGCTAAAGATATTCTGGAAAGGACTTTCTGGACTATCAGCAGCAGGCAAAATTTCCTCTTTAGGATCTGTATTATAGTGGAAGAAATCTCCATCGGTGCTGGATTCTTCAATATCAAGATCCCTGAGAACCATGAAATGAGAATTTTTGTCTTGTAGAGTTTCTTGATGATCAAGTTCTGTAGTTAACACAACTGACTGATTATCAAAATTCATGCTGCAGCCACTACCCTTCTCCTCTAACTGGATATAGTAATCATTTCCAACAGAAAGCTTGTGAGCATCAAACACAGGTAGCACCCCAGGAACAGCAAGGGATGTTTCCTGACCGCTTTCATCTTGGGCTCCTGGGCCTTGTTCTGAAAGTGACCTCTCAAAAACCTCCACTGGATAGAAGATATTTGTGTATGTCATTGCGTCATCAGGATTCACATGACCACACTCATCAAAATGGTCATGCTTAGCTGCCTCCCAGATGTATTCAAAGCTGAGTCCCTGGCTTGTTTCAGTTACAGTAAGAACTTCCTCCATTTCATGGCCAAGTCTATCTCCTGTAAAGTGATCCAATATTGGAAACGCAGAATTATTTGCTTCTCTACTTGAGGCATTTGGTTTAAGAGCATTCCACTGCTGCTCAAAATCAATCTCAGAGTCCCTTTGGCTTTGCATGCGAAGGTAAGTTAAAAGTCTATGCACTTCTTCTGCTGTTGGTCGCTTTTCTGGAGGTAGCCAGCAGAACTGCAGAACTTCATACCTATACAAAGAAGAAACATGTTTCAACAGTTTCCACATGGAAAACAAATGTATAAAAATTAGATATTTAATGAAGCAAAGTGTAGCAACCAGTATTACTAGCATGAATTTCTACCCACACCAACTCTTTATGTTTATCTAGGGTTTCTTTGCCAGGAATAAAATTTCATGCAGCAATTTTAATATATTTTTAAGATTACTGTGTAACCTGAGAAACTTGTTCAGTTTTAAAAACGAATACAAATTTAAAAGAATTACCATCTATCAGAGTATGGCTGTTCCAGATGTGGCTTGGAGAGTTTAACCTGCTTCTCCTTTATGACATGGAGGAGGACTTCCCTGTCAGAAAAGTCTGAATAAGGCTGAGCAGCATTTTCAAAAAGCTCCCATAGTGTTACACCCAGTGACCTGAAAAAGAACAGCAAATGGCAGTACATTTACAGTCTAAAGACTGTTTTCAATTTGCGTTGCTAAGAAAGGATTATAAAAGGCATAATTGGCAAGATGGAACAAACACCACTTTCCTACTGACTCCACAGTAACTTCAGAACTTGTAAACTCATTTCAGCTGCTTTGCACAGAATGGTAGAAACCTCAAGAACACAGTTCCTTGAAAGTGACAAACACTACCAGCCTGAAATGACTGAGCAAGAAAGAAACTTCAACATATTTAAAAAAAAAAAAAAAACAACAAAAAAAAAACAGCAAATGCATATTTAAGAAAAAGAAGTTACAGTAAGCCCACTAGTTTCTGAACCTTGATCAGAAATCGCAGACCATTTCAATCCACTAGAAAAACCATCTTTGCTTCAGTACTTAATATGTAATGTAATACAACATGTAATTGATCTTTTAAAAGAATCTTAAGTATATCTCCAAGAATGAATAATGCTTCAGATTTTAGAGATTAATCTACTACATGACTGCTAAAATAACAAGCAGTATTTTCAATTTATAATTGAATGCATTCAATTTATAATTAAATATTTACTGTTTTTAGTGTAATGTTTAAAAATGTATTCCCAGATTTCTTGCTCAAGTTATTTTAAAGTCTACTACATACCATATGTTACTGTATTTGTTTTGCTCTGCTGATAACAGCCTGTCTTGAAAGCTTGTTACTAATTCAGGTGCAGTCCATCGGAGAGGGATCAGTTTCTTCTCCTCTGTCTCAATATAATCTTCCTATGTTATTAATAAAAGAAAAATCAGAAAAATGAACATTGTGCCAAATTCCAGAAGCCGGCATTTTCCCCTTCAACTTTTTTTTTCTCCCCAAAATTGATCATTTTGGATGATTCCTGTGTGTACCTACACACATTAATCCTGTTCTTCCCAAGTTGTAGATATTAACACTACATAGGAAAGGCCTGTCACTGTTTGCTACATACTAGGAAAAAAAAAAAAGAATACCAACTTCTTTAATGTTTGGCCTATAAACTCATTTTCAATATTTTGAATTTTGAACTTTCTTGATGCATGTACATAAGAAAAATTTTCATTACTAATTTTTGATTAAGTTTCTCGTTTTAAAAAATCATTGAAAGTAACTTCTGCATAATGCTTTTCATTATTTTAGGAATACTGGAATTGTTATGTATAAATATAAGCTTAACCAGAATCTTCCTTCTAGAAGCACAGAATCCACTAATTTCTAGGAAAATTATATACTCTGCTACAGGAACTTCCTACAGTTATTTTCCAGTCATGCCTTAAAAATTCTGTTTTTTGGACTGAGAATGATCTAGTATCAGTTAATAACCTTATTGTATTTTTGTTGTAACTTCAGGTCCCAAATCCTTCAAAATAGGATGACTACATTACTTACCTTGTATCTACTGAATCCTATACCATAATCTCCTACTTTGACATTTAAATCGGATGTAAGAAAGCAATTCCGTAAGGCCAAGTCACTAGGGAAAAAAAAAAAATCCCAAAATATAGTGAGAGCAAAGTAAGAAGAAACCTTCAAACCAAAATAAGACATTGGGTTAACACATCACTGAAGCTTTTGGAACAAAGCTAGAACACAGCTTAAGGTATCAACGAAAAAGCCAACAAAATTCTAAGTGTGTGTGTGTGTGTGTATATAAAATGCACTTCTGAACACAGAAGAGTTGTAGGGACATTACTGCAGTTAAATTAACATCTCAGTAAACATTATACTTTCATGACTTATGTAAAATTAGACAAAAGTCTGTTCAAAGCGCTATCTTTAAAATTCACATAGATACTTTTCACTAAAATCAGTGTGTATGAGGGGGCACCATAACAAAAAAGTAATCTGGAAAGCATACCTATGTACAAAATTATGTTTATGCATTACAGCAAGTCCAGCAGCAATCTCACATGCCATTCTCTGTAGCAGCATGATTTGTGATTCTCCTTTAAGATGTTCCTGCTCATTGCAGATATAAGTTTTTAGGTCACCCTGTAAAAGAAGTTGAAAATATCAGTCCTGTATGCTCAGTGAATTTAGAAAAAAATGTATATTTAATGAAGAACCATGCATAGTATTTGCATATTAATCAACAAGATTAGTAATAGTCATAAACAGAATATAAATAGAAGTATTTGCACTTGCTAAAGTGTTCTCATCTCCAGTAAAAAAAACGGAGATTAAATTTCCTATTCCTCTGATGCAGGTTGTATTATAAAACTGTAATATGCATGTATGATAAAACTCTAATTGAAGCCCCTCAATTCCTATGTGCTGTGGTAAACCAAAGGTGAAAATTTACAGTTTTCTCAATTCAAGCAACTGTTATTGGCTCATTTTAACAAAAGCAGACACTACTCCTAAACAGAACAAATAAATTAAAATTAGATTAAAAAATATCAACACCACGGGTAATTATCCAGAAGCGCCCAGAATAGCAGTGTCCAGGGGATGCACAAATTCCCCACTGCGCAGCCTAACCAGTACAAACAAGCACAGAGCATATTGCTCAGCTGACTGTAGGTGGCAGCAAGTTCCTGAAGACAGACAAACCATCCCCTGCGAAATTGCTGTCATTCGTTAAAACAGCAAGTGGTTATTTATGGTTTATCCTGGTGGATTAAGCCCCTAGAATGCCTGAAATGCACCAAGGAATTGCTTTTTAATTTTTAAATGCATTAGTAATAGCAGTGCTATGCAGCATCCCTTATTTAGTAAATAATTCACATAGGCAAGTTTCTAATATGAAATACAGTCAAATCTGGCATCTTAAAATATATTTGTTCTGTTTTACCATTTTTTTTTCCACCAAAAAAAAAAAAAAAAAATCAGAAGGGGCATTAACAAAGACTTTATTTTGATATTTTTTTAGAGCACAGCTTATGCCAAACTGGGGTGACTTGCTACACTCAAGGCCAGGGCTACCACTAGGAGGCCAGAGAGATGAGCCAAAAGGAACCTCATGAAATTCAACAGGGACAAAGCCTTGTACCTGGGTGGGAGAAACCCTTTGCAACAGCACAGGCTGGGCCTGAGTGGCTGCATCAACAGGAGCAGAGTCAGTAGCTCCAAGGGAGGGATCATCACCTTTACTAGCACTTTAAACTAGATCCACCCAGACGCCGTGCCCGGGTTTTGGCTCCTCAACACGGACACTGCAGCGAGTCGCGGAGGGCCATGGGGAGGCCAGGCCTGGAGCACCTCCCTGCGAGCTGAGGCCGAGGGACCTGGGCTCATTCCTCCTGGAGCGGGGAAGGTTCAGGGGCACCGGAGAGCAGCCACTCAGGACCCACCGGAGGTTTTCAAGGAGACCAGCGGGGCTCTTTGCTGTGCTGCTTGGTGCACGAGCAGAGACAAGAGGCACAAGCTGAACCATGAGAGGCTCTGGGTGGACTCAGGGAAATCCTCTTCCCCGTGAGGACACACGAGCAGTGGAACAGGCTGCCCAGAGCAGCTCTGCCGACTCCATCCTCAAAAGTTTTCAGGACCCAACTGGAGCAAGCCCTGAGCAACCTAGCCTGACATCCAGAGGGTCCTGCTTGGAGCAGCAGGTTGGACTAGAGACCCAGCGAGCCCCCCTGCAGCCTGTGTTATTCTATGATCCTACTCTGCCTATAAGCAGACAACAGCAATACACCACGAGACAGAAAATGGCCCTGGAGTGTACTAGGCTTAGCAGTCACTGTGGAAAGCTGTATATACCCATAGCCCAATAAAATCCATTCTGCAAAATTCACTGCTCAGACACTTAGCCACACACCATGCACACTGGTGCTTGAGGGAAGCTCCACTTTCTCTCCGACTTCTCCTGCTACAGTCACTTTCTCTCTCCTGGGATTCTGATCAGCAACTGGATCTGGCCTGCCCACTCTCCCCTTCCTCCCAGGTCTCAGTGGGACCAGATCAGCCCTCTTTGCAACCTCTTTGCAGTTTTCTTGACTGTGCAAATGCCACATACAAATGCCCATACAAACACCCCAAGTAAATAGGAAGAGCTGACCTGGCAAGTGACTTAGGCCACTGAACACTTGCTGCGACCTTGGAAAGTTACCTGCCAGCTTACCCAGTAACATCACTGCCCCCTTCTGAAGTTTTCAGGCAAATAAAAACTCCTTTCCTTCTACCCAATATGCTTTACTGTGTAAGTAATTGTGGTTATTCAATACATTATCAGACATTTTGATGCAAGGGTCATATTGCCATTAAAAAAAAAAATGGTTAGCTTGTCTTCAAATCCAAGCTTTTTTTTTTTTTTTTAAACACACATCATTGACATCACATAATCTCATATTTACCTCTTGCATTGATATAGCCTAATACTTTTTTTCAAACAGATTTTTTAACTCTGGTTAAGAAGTTTTCATTGCAAACACTTTTTGATTTGAAGATATTGGTTTCATGTGGCAGGGATTAGAAAGAGCCTAAACAACTGAACAAGTTATAAACCAGCTCCAGCTGGCAAGCACCTCCTAGCAAAAGTCACATCCCCAGTTTAAACTACAAAGCATTTTAAGCAAATCCTGCATCCTGATGACCTCCCCTGCTCAGGAAATTAAAAGACTTAAAGAATTTCTGTAAGAACAATTTGATAGGCGAATCAGCCACACAATGTACATGCTACTTCCACATTCGAATAACTGTTACTCATAAATTATGCCATTCCATTAAACAATTTACTGTGCTGACAAAAGGTTGGCCACACATGGCTGGGTAATATATTCAAGTTAACAAGCTAGCTGCTACTACTATTTTTAACTTGGCACCAGTCTACAGTGTTTAGCAGTGGACAGTTAACTATTCATAGAAAGCTACAGCAACAGACTAAAACTCACACAGGATTAAGAACTTATTGAGCATTTCTTTTATATTTGAAGAATTGTAAACAGTTTTGAAAAGCAGGTAAATAAAAATTACGGGCAAATAAAAATTAAGATTTCAATGGTATAATTACTCATGTGCAACTGTCCATCTTTTCAAAGCAAGGGACATAGAACAACCTGGATTATATTATAAAACAGGCTAAATGGTAGCAAATACTTAGTAACGTACACCCAAGCAAGCCTGAGTATCAGAAAGAGCCAAGAAAACAAGCGAGTCCCCACGACATTCAGTGTTGCTACCGGGACAGTCAGCAGCACAATTTGCATTGCCCCTGGTAAGACCTTTTAGGCCAAGAGGCTGGAGATTCAAGAGGGCTGCTGAGCAGCTGAGAGCAGGTCAAGTGTCCCTGCAGAGGCTAAGGAAGGACACTGCCAAGGGAGTGCCGTGACATGACACAAATCTGGAGCAGTCTGACATGAACAGGTACCTCATCTCTAGTTTTTGCAGAAGAACCGTGTTTTCATAATTTAATACTCCAAACTTGAGACACCTACACTGTGAAGCGGCCTGAAAGCGCTCCAAACACATGAGAATTTCTTCTCAAGCACAGTTGACACATTAGCCACCTTTTCACTAACCATCATCTTAATCATGTAAGCTCCAGAGATTAAAAATAAGTTTATTCTTTGTTAAATATACGTATAAAGCTATCCTTCCTTTTAAACAACAGACATCACCAGAGACACAAGAGGCTGCAGTGAACTGCTCCAGCCGAGTCTGCCTACACACCTTCTGGCTAAGACTGGACTGAAGGTGTGTTACGGAAGCGCCTCCGTATCCCCAGCATTAGCCAATTTCAGAGAGAAGTACAGTAGAACCCACCACTTTTCACTTCTATTTTCTCATGCCTTGAAAAACCCAAGCAGTAACTGCCACCCCAGTCACAGGGTGAAAGCAGTTTCCAGGGTGTCAGTCTATGAACTGCCTCTTCACAAAAACACCTAGTTACCTTCTATTCCAAATGCCTCTGTCCAGCTTCACACACGTTTCTTCCTTCACGTCTCTCCTCTGCTCTCACTCCAGTATTGCTGCTTCCCACACTAGTTCATGCCAATTTACAACATTAGCAACATACACAGATACTGAGCTAACTTTGTCATCCCCTTGTCTCCCAATCTCTGCATAAAGCTATTAAAGTGAGCACTCTTTTGTCTGTCTAATCCTTGTATATTTGTGTGAACAGTGAACAAAAATACCATCATCTCTAGGTGAGGTCCAGATCTACCAAATAAGAACTCAAATAATTCAGACTTCCAGAATGAAACAAGCCATGTTTAACTGTATCTTAGTATAATTCCCCCACCTCTGCAAAAACAAGCTTTAGTTTGTTTGCAGTAGAAATCAGTACAGGCATTCATTTCCCATGCCAATAAGACTGTCCAGCTACATTCAAATTTTTAAGAAATACCACTTTAGCTGTCAAGCTTACTGCCCCCAGTTAGTGAAAATCTATTTTATCCCCTTAAGTAAATCCTTTCCAGATTACTTTGCAGGATCATGACACTTTTGGCATTAATCATCGGGTATCCAACAAGGATATTAATTTTCTGTATGCTTAAAGTAGGGCAATCTTTAGAAGTTGCTCCATCTTCAAATTCTAAGTCAGATTAAATAACAACTATTTAAAAATATGCCAGAAGTTGAATCTGATTAAATATTTAGATGTATATCTATTAGCATAAACTATAAAAAATGTAGTTGTTCTAGAATCCTTCTGAACTTCAAACTTTTGAAAAAAAAAAGATTTAAAATCATTATGACCTATTCCATTTTGGCAAACTGAAAAATATCAGGAATGTTATCGGCTTAACCTTAGGCATGTATTTTCTAATTCTTGCCCAGAACTGAACATTTCACTTTGATGAGTCACTTGAAAAGTTCAAGCCTTTCTTCCATGTATGAGGGGGAGGGAGATTAAAAAAAAAAAAAAAGATTCTATCAGCACTTCTGCCTTATTAATTTACTGCAGCTAGTAAGTTTGAATAAGAGCAGTAACAGAGAGAATATAGTTATTAAAGGACACAAATTAACTGATATTTCTCAATATAACTCAGAAGTTTATGCTCATTCTTATTTAAATTGCTTGAGGCCATTAATATAACTAGAACCATATTCACACACTTGAGTTTAAGAGAAAATTCTGTAGTAGATCCTGAAAAAAGGATCATGTTGAATTTGATAAATGCAAACTACTTCTGAACATCTTAAAATTTAACATATATGCACATTAATTCATTTATCTCAAACTCTAGAAATAAACTCCGCTTTAAATGGCACCTGGACAACAATACACACACATTAAAAGCAGCTATTCAACTCATGCTCGGATAGCCACCTGAAAATGGGGGGTTCTTTCACTTTTAATACCACATGATGCTGCAGTAAAGCAATTCTTTAAGTTTTTCCAGACCCTAGATCCATTGCCATATCCAAACTTTCAAATCTGCTTGCAAACATTCAGTAGAGACTTGAGAGATTCCAAGCGCTAACGTGTCTGAAGACTGTGTGCACTGGGCACAGTCCAAAGTTTCTGCACATGCATATAGCCTCGCTCACAAAGCCGAGGTGACCTTCAGCACAGGTCCAGGACTGCAAAGAACTGAGCAAAAAGTGTTGTGCAACTTCCTTTCCCATCTTCAGTGGCTTTTATAGTGCTAACAGTGGAAAAGCCATAAAAAAGCCTTCCCTGAGCACTTAGCATTTCATCCAGGGCTCAGAAAGGCAGTTGCTTCATCCAAACAGGGGCCAAGGGAAAAGGAGGATGAGGGGCTGGTAGTGGTGGTGGGGGAAGGGACCACCACAGTGGGGGGGAGGATCAGGAAGAGCATAGGATCGTGCCAAAAAATCATGAGGACAACAATGAGTGAAGGGCAATAAATACACTACCTACAATTCACACAGGCAAAAGACAACTGCAGCCTTTTCTGCAAGTGTACTTACCAAGTCACAGAACTCAAAAACTAGAAGATACGGAACGGCTTCCACACACTGCCCAATACACTGGAGAACATTTGGATGCTGAAGAATGCTGCAAGGAAAAAACAAAGGTGGTTTAAGCCAGAAGGACTACAGTACACATTTACAATGTAATGCAACACATGAGATCTCTGCTGGAAGATTCACTACATATGGGACAAAAGGAGAAGGCGCAAATATCCACAGCCAGAAATTCCCTTTGCACCTTTACATCTCCTTTGTGTTGCTGAAATCTGGAAGAGAGCGGCTGAAAAAAGCTCTCAAAACCTTGTAAGTCAGCACTGCCACAAGAGAGTTGCAACTGTCCCTTCCCCTCTACTGTCCCTTATACACAAGCGTTTACACACGCTACCGGCTTGTGAGCTACATTAAGGGAGTAATCCAGGCAAAAGCTAAACTTTTTAGCCAGGTTTAGTTTGCAGACAGAGCAGCTTTTTTTTATTTTCTAAATTAGAAACCCGTACTGTCAATGCAGCAGGAGGCTTGAGACTGCCTTCCTGACAACTGTGAACAATTGAAGCCTAAGTGCAGGTGTAAGTAGGACAGCAATAAGCACTGTGTGTGGAAAGCTCCTTGACACCACTCACTTGTACCATATTCAGGCAGCGTAGGCCACACTGTGGAACAACCAGCGTACCCCTCTACACCAGCCACCTACAGAAGGCACCAGTGTACAGCAGGCAGCAGTTCAGAGTTCTCACTATTCTAAAACATAGCAGGAGGAACTGGACTCCTCTTAATACACCAAAGGGCTCTCCGGTACACCAAGACGAATACCCTAGAAGTGCATACTTCGGAGTGCCCTCCAACCGTAACACAAGAGGCGAAAGAGAACAAACAATCCCAACCTTATCAGCATTTCTGGTCTGACCAACACTTTGTGGACTATAGATTACTACTGGAACCAGTTTTGTATAATCCTAAACTCCTTTTTATTATTAAGACAAGTCTTCCCTCCTAGTAACCTGAACACCATCAATTTTTACCAACATGATGCAGTTCAATTCTTAAAATAGGAACTTTAAAGAAAGTAACATGCATCAGATGACAGTCTCGCCAGGTTTCACATTTTTAATAGAATATACAAATACCAGGAATTAAATCTCAGCTCTTGGAAACAAGTAACTAGACAAAAGGTCGGTATACAGTATCAGGAGCTTTTGCCTGGAAATGCTGAGAAAAAAAAATAATAAATCAGATCACTTGTATTTTAGTCATGAATAAAGACTTCCAAATACATTAAAATGAAGAGCTTATTTCTCCTTTTTAAGCAAAAAATCTTTGCTCCCTTTTAGAAAGGAAATACAGTTAATCCAACTTCAATCATTAATTTACAAGAGAGGACAGAAACAGAAAATAACCTGAGCCAAACATTTTCCTTACTGATACAGTAGCAGGAGGCATTCAGGTTAACCCAGCTATTGAATATTACTTACTAATATGGTTCTCCACTTCTTAAGAACTGTTCTTGGTCCTTGAGACCTGCACTTGCCTTCAACTCCTTTACTACTACCCGTGCTACACTAGTACCTGTGTAGATCTCTCCAAGCAGAACCTGAAAAAAAAATGAGAATCACTTTTCTTTAATCAGAGGGTTAATCTGAGTTGCTACAAAGAAAAACAAGATTTTCTGTCTCTCGTCAGTGCATGTAAAATTTTGATAATTAAACACTCGCACTTTAAATCTTGACTTGTAGAGCAATTCTCATAAAGCAAGCTTTCTAGTAAAGACCATTTATTTGTTTTCAAGATTTTTCCCGGAGGAAGAACTGGTAAACAGCAATGTTCTGACTCCTGTAGATTGAATTAAATGCCAGGCAATTAAGTAACTCTGCTAAGAAACTTCAAGTAAATGTAAAAAGCACTCATCAAAGCTAAAATACGCATGTAACATTTAATTTCTGCCAGAGCTGTTGTTATGCTATTAGAATCATTTAATGGAAATACAGTAGCCCGTCTAGTTAAACTAAGTAGTACTACAATACTACAAAATTAAAAGGAGAACATCTTACCTTTCCAAACCAGCCATTTCCGATCTCTTGAATATAGTTTAGACTCTGACGAGAAACTTGAGACTTTGATCCCTCTGTCATATACAACAACAAATAGAAAGAAACTCAGACTATTCAGATGGACAAAGTAGTCTCTACAACTGATGAACATACAACACAAGCTCCTACATGTATCCACAATCACACAGGCACCTTCAGCTAACCACTGCAACACTCAGACATGCATAATATTCATGTAACACTGTGACAAACTCAAAAAAGATTTCTCAGCCTCTGAACAACTTGCTTCAGAACATATCCCTACAAAAAGGATAGGGTGACTCTTCATAAGATACGTGAACTTTAAAACGTTCAGTAAGAGAACAAACCCAACAGCACCCACTGCTTTTGCACTTTGGCATTTATAGCTATATAGAGAATTATCATTTCAGAGAAATGGTTTCTTCTGCTTTACTCTTCAGCCCAACTGCCCTACTTATAGATACCCTCTGAAAGAAGGACATTTTCTGACTCAAAATGCTTCGTATAAGGATCCCAGAAAGGCAAAGAATAAATAAAAAAAACACACACAACAAGATCTTGGTAGAAGATAAGCAATACTAATGGTAGACTCTATATGATAAAAGAGGTTCAGTGGTATTTATCTCCCTCCTGTCTAGTTCATTAAACAGACATGCACACAAAAGAAAAAAATCCATCACTTTTTTCGCTGGCCCAGACTGAGAATCCTAGGCCATGTTTTTACCACCATAAACCAGGTTTACATCAGGATTATTTTACCAGAACAGTTCTAACCAGAATAATACACTGTCAACATGCTCTTAAGTATGCATAATCGTGTATCAGTAAAACTACACTTCTACCAGTGTATCTTACTCAATTGCTTCCAAGCAAAGTAATATATAGTGATAAAAGTATAGTTCTATCAATTATATATCCTTATAGAAGACCTGATACAAGATACAGCTTTTCATAAACTTGCAATTTTCTCAGTCATTAAAACACTGGTGAGTTACATTTCTTTGGTATTACAAGACATGCTGACATGTAAAGTTGGTGCTAGTTACTGCAAATTCAGTTGTTTCATCTCTGAAAATCTAATGATTATGTAATGCAAGACAGACATGTAAAGACTGCATGTGAAGTTATCGTATGCAAACAGCTACTTTATGCTGTAATATTTTAGATATTTCAGTTTCCTTTTACAGAATGTTGCCTTTCAAAATACATTCCAAAAAGCTTATTTTGCACAGATAGAAGAAATCTAATGCCCTCTCATATCTGTATCACATTAATGACATGAAAAGTTTATGGTGACATTAAGAAAGGGATTCATCTGAAACAGTAGCACAGCTGTCATACAAGAGATTCCCTCTTGCTTCCGTTTAACCCAAATGGAAGCAAGATTCCCTCTTGCTTACTTCCGTTTAACCCAACAAGAATCAGCTAGGAAGACACAAATGTCCTAGAGCACTTCAAACCCTTAAAATACATAAATGCATCAAGAAAGTAGTCTAGAGAAGCTTATATATTCAAGTTTCATTTTCTGAAGCTACCCTTTGGGACATCTTGCCATCAGTGAGTAGATTTTTTGAAGAATTACATCTCATCTTAAACCCTACAAAACACATTTGTTAATTGAAATAAATTGTATCTGGATCCATGTAGCAAAGAGCCAAGCACAATCAATTCTGTTCTATTTTAGACACTGAATTACTTATTTTTATTTTCTTATTAAAGAAGTCTATTTTACCTGAAAGATGTGGAAACTGGGAGGGAGTTGGTACAGCAATATTGGGAACTGAAAGAGTAAACACTTCTGCTGGAGACTGAACAGAGGGAGTATCTTCTGCTGGAGGTGTAAAATCTATCTCATCATCAAAATTATCTTCAAATTCCTGCAATAAAAAAAAATTGTAAATAAAGTTAACACTAATGCATTTTTTCTTAGTTTCAGATCTGAATATTCAAACCTGACTATATTAAAATAACCTGCTAGAGGCAAAGCACTACACCATGACCCACTATAAAATAAGAACTTGATCTAGTAGTTAAAGAAGGATCTTTAACTACTGTAAACCTGCCTTATGTGTCTACCTCTACTAGACACCCCATTAGACAGCAGTGATTTTGAGAAGACAGACGGGTGTTGCAACCTAGACCAAGTACTGAAAATTACTGGCTATAACAGCGTTTCAATGCATGCAGATACACAGTTGTGACTGCTTCAGAAGAGAAAATGTACAGCGACACAGAAGTGTTGATACTTGCTGACTACTAGCACAAGTAATCAGGATATGAGAACACTGTGAGAATAGCACTTGTGCTTACATTTGCAGTTTCAAATGCTTACCTTGAAATCTATCTCAGGATCTTTACAGCAGGAGACACAGTTTGCGAGCAGTATTACCAGTACTACTAGACTACATACAGACAGAATCACAAAAGATGAAGAAACTTCAGCTGTAGCTCCTTCCCCTAGAAGGAAGGCATACACAGCATTAAATATACGCGCACATTAATTTTTTTTTCAATAATACATATTTACCAATCTGTATTTATTTCAAACCTGGTGTTTTAAAATTTAACTCTCTGGATATGATTAGAAATAAACAAGAACAGAAGGGACATATTGGTAAAACATTTCTGTGCTCTTCCACATGCCTGCATAGTTCTTGGCTGATATGATTCAAATGATTAAGTGATGAGCAACAACAGTCCCAAGACTCAGGATTCTGTTTTTTGTTGACAAATTTTTATAGACATCTGAACAGTGCATATTAAGAGTCTGTGGAGTGTTTTTGAAGACACTTCCCATGAGCTAAAACACCTGTCTGAAGAAAGAGGCAACTAGAAGAAATCCTCCTTTACATGGTGTATAAATTTAGTATATTCTGCTATGAGGCAGTCCTGTCTCTGAATAAGCATATTAATGAAAGGTTGACAAACATGCAAGTTTCTTATGACAAGTGAAATGCACAGTCACCCCTCCCAGCACCCAATCTCCATCTCTTATGATCCCTTGGGTGCTCTCTCTTCATTTCAAGAGTTTGAAATGACCTTTTCGCAAGTATAACATCAAGCAACTCCAAGCTTTTATATACATATATACCATATATATAAAAAGAACTGCTTGAAACACTGCTGATATATGAGTCAGGTTGAAAAAGAAAAGGCAAAAAAAGAATCACACAGCAGTTCATCAAAAACTTAAGTAATTGCCAGGGAAACTAAACCTGTTTTGAATCCCTTAAGAACAAACGTGTATTTGTACAGTGCCTTAGGACATCACAGAACACATCTTGTGGCATGGTGGGGAGTTTTGGGGGTTTGGTTGCTTGTTTATAACAGCTACAGATGTGAGGACTTGAAGAGTAGTTGGATGGTATTTAATAATGGAGCAATTAGATACTGTGGCAACATTAAATTTATTGAATGACAGGCTGCTTGGATTGCCCGGGGTTTCAGGTAGGCAAGTGGCTAAATACCAATGGGAAGATCCACCTATCAATGTATGATGTAAGGAGATAAAAACTTTTTTTTTCCTAAATCAGTTGACCACTAGTTAGAGCAAGGAGATACAAACTTGCTGAACTCTTTGAACCTCCAAAACACTAAGAACAGGCATTAAGGGATCCACATGAATAGTCACAGTTTCTCACGGAGATCTACAGAATATTTGTATAATTTGTAGAGTACATACAGAGAGTAACCTGACACAACCAAAATACTGCTAAAAAGCATTAGCTTATTATTTAGAAAGATAAAAGTTTCCTGTACACTAAATTACAGATTACCTATACAACAGGAAAGCAGTTAATCCAATACAAGTAAGGTTTTCAAACAAGCAACACAGTTCTTTTAGTTTCTGTAATAACTCTGGTATCCCGACTTCATGAAGAATATAAATTAATAAGACAGGTTTACTAGGATAAAAAATGGATGTACCTACATTTTCAAATATTACTAATTAAAATTACAGTTTTAAAGATTTTTTTTTCCAAAACCATCCCACCTAATTTCCAAGCTGTTTCCTCACCTCCACTCAACTTCACTTGAAATCAGAAGTCAATTCACCACAGGCCAAGTACCAACAAGATGCAAATTGTCCCCGACTAATAACCACCCCCCATCAGCAGATCACCCCAATTACTGATTATTACTGTCAGTAAATCAAAATTCCTGAAGCCTGCACTTGCACTTGTATTCATGAAAATTAGCTGAGCAAAATTGGGCACTGGACAGAAGGAGCTCTGACACCAATAGAAAACAAGTACATCTTGAAAGATGACAAATTTCAGTGCAGATCATTAAGTGAGGTGTAGCACAGCTCAGCTATCAAATCCGCAGACATACTTGAGGTTTACGGCATAGTACAATCTCTGCCTCTCCTTGCCTACATGACTGACCATGTAAGAAGCAGCCTTTGCACCCTCTCCCACAGCAGATAAGCACCACCAGCCATGACTAGCAGCCTCTCTGCTCCAGATATCGGCTAACTCTTCCTCTAACTGGGTGTTTTTGTTAACTTCTTTCACTCAACCTAGAATAATTCTTCCCAATCTGCATTACAACAGTCAAGTTTGATGTTTATCTCAAACTTGACACTATTACTATGTGATTTAAAAACACAACATCATAATGAATGTAGAATACAAACATCTTAATATGCTAGATTCCAAACATACAGAATTCATTAATACTGTCCAGAAATCAGAGTCAGGTCCTCAGAAAGTTAACTGAAAAACAAATGAAAAAAAAAACCTCTATATTAAAATGCCAACATTAAGGCTTCCTGTTCATTAATATACACTATCTGGACTACTTTAGACATTATGCAGAAGAGGTATGGATTTTATTCATATTCTATATCCATATCCACTACTATATTAAAATAAGAATATTTGATATGGCTGTGTTATTGTGTGTGTGTTACTGCATGGTTAACCCAACGTGATGTTTTGCACAGTTTCACACTAGTAAACGTTGCACCTCAAAACAACACCTAGATAATCCCAAGCACTGGGTATACAAGGTAAGGACTTTTTTCAAAGCTTCAGTGTTACATACTGAGTCCACACTGTTACTAACCTGCTTTTTAAAGGCATCTGGTATTATAAATAATTCAAAGCCTAGGGAGATAATTAACAGCTATGGAGACAAAATTTTCAGCACCTCTGAAGATGATTACGTAAGCAAATTTCACACTTTCAATCCGAACACAGCAAACATCTGAAGTCAAACCCTGTACACCGACAAGTGCACGAACAGGCTCACTGAAAACACCAACGATGATAAACTGTGCTGGCATTCCCAGGCGAAGCGCAAACATGAGAACATGTGCTTCAACATGGATTAGCATATTTTAAGGGGTAGAAAAATGTTACTTTCATATAAAGTATTTTTCAAAGCAATTTATATAGGTCAGATTCTGTTTATCTCCCTAAGTTTCTCAAGTCTATTTTTTTTTTGCATAAAACAGTTCACTTCTTATCTGCCAAATTTAGCAAGTATGCAAAGAAAAGTTGGGCTATCATTCCAGCAACCTGGCACTGGTTTCTTCCTCTAGCCAATCAACCTCCAAGCTTCCCCACAAGGTTCCCAAATTCCCACTTCAGTCTCCACCTGTGGCATCCCATGCTGCCGGGAGCTATACGTACCCGCCAGCCACACGGTATGGATACTCACACTCGCTTGCCAGCCCACAGCCACTGCAGACTGGAGCCAAGAGCAGAGGCAACACTCCGTGCCCTATCAGAGCAGCATCGCTGCCTCTCTTGCCCCAGACAGTTACCGAAGCTCCAAAGCTCACAATACTTGCGGGAGCCCGAGTTCTGCCTCCCTCAAATTTGCTAATAAGTGTGATTAATCATATTATGAGCGGATAAATGTAAATGCACAGAACACATTCTTCAGAAAAATCAAGAGTGTAAAAAAAAAAAAAAAAAAAAAAAAAAAGCACACAATTCTCAAGCTAGAGGACAAAAAAACTACATTACAAACTCACTGCTAGGATAGAGGCTGTTCAAGGCCCAGATAAAGTAAGCATTCACCAGGCACTGTGATCTTCAAGGGAGCATCTGATTTTAAGCTTCCAGTACAGTAGTTGCTATGCAACAACAGTCTCACTGCATAAGCAAGAGCCTCTTTTCTTTCAAGATCAGCTACAGAAATGGCAGTCCTGCACTAACAGCCAGAACCATTTCTAGCACCAAAGTAGCATGACAGCAGTCACTTAATATTACACACCCTCAGACCGTATGATCACAGGTAGAGATGTAACTTTACATCACCAAGTTAGAAGAGCTTTTAGAATACTAGAGCAACTGCACCCAGCTTGGCTCCCTACTTCCATAGTACTTAACCTTTGTACAAATCTGAACACTTTATTTAATTGTGGTAATAATAATTAATATTGTAGCTATATTCACAATGTAATGCCATCCTAATTTATTGTGCTTTTTGTAAACATGACTTTAAAAGCTACCCCTAACTTCCTAAATAATGTTGTCTTTCTTCTATGCTAGCAATTAAGTAGGGAAGCATTCTTGAACCCTGCCCAGTCCTTCCCAAGGGAATTTTAGATCATTATCTTTTCTTACAAAGGACTCATCCAGCATATGTTTACTCCACTAAATCTTCAAAGGTTCACTAGCTAATATGCACCAAACCATTACAGCTATACCTAAGCCTGGGAATTTTGGAGGCCTACAGGAAACCTAAAAAGCCTTAAAACAAACACCTCTTTGAAACAAACGGTCTTAAACACATCACTTGCAGTGCCTGATGTGTGACAAGTTACTGCACCGCATGCAGTGACGCCCCTGAAGAGCCCCAGAGAAGACGCCAGCAGTTACTGCATTCCCACCACCTCACCCTCTTCCTTTCCTGCTCCATTTAACAACTAAGCCAAAATAAGCATCATTTCTGAGATTAATATTCAGTATAAATTTTTCACTGTACCAATGTTCAGTTGTACAGGGCTATATTATAACAGTATGTAAAAATCAGCTTTAATTTCACATATTAGACCTGCATTCAAAACACCACTGACCTTCAACTGAGATGTAAAGTTAAAAATTCAGACTGTAGAAAATGAATTGGAGACAGTGATATTTATAAACTTCTCCATAAGATTGCGTTATCACTATCCTTACATTGGATAAGCTAAAGTTTGTGTAATGAAGTAATCTTTGGTATGGTATTAGAAGTACATCTTTAGGCCCAAAAGAAAAAAAAAAAAAAAGTGCCTTATTCTTTTTCATTGTTTCTTACCACCATGGAAAATCCCAATTACTACATATCATCTCAAAAAAAAAAAAAAAAGGCTTAAAAACTTGAAGCTACAGCTGTCCAAGTTATCTGTGCACACTTGTATTTAATCTTTCAAAAACTACAGGCATCAAGCAATAATTTGTCAGCAAGATAAACTATTCCCTGTCTAAATCTGAATTGCCTTATGCGGCCTAAATCAAAGTCCCAATGCTTAAAAAGAATTTTGCAAAGCTCATTTTATTCTACCCTGCCAGATATTGCTTTTAACATCCAGTTCCTAGATAAGTATAGTATGATCTCATGTGCCTTTTCTCCAGTAGTATGGCACTAGAGCTGAAAGGTTTTCAAACAGCAGACAAGCACTTAAAGCAGTAAGAGAAGGTCACACATTAACAGACACCATTTTTGGAGAAAGGATTTTTGGCCTGTGAAGAGAGTTCATACATGCGATGCTTCATGCAATTAGATTACCTGGAATTCAAATTGTGCTACAGACTCATCTCCAGCTCTTTGTGTGAGAGACTGGGATAAGAAACATAGAAAAGGCAGTTAAGAACCAGGAGTTTGCCAAAAAAAGCTTAATTGGCTCCATTTCTCATCCCTGCTTCCACCAGAAGGATCCCTAGGACAAATATGACCATGGAACAGGCCCTAGCATAGATCACTGATTCTGCAGAAGTGGATCTTGTCTACAAGCTGAAAACCTAAAGCTAACACTCAGAAGTTTACTGTTAAACTGCTCAACACCTCTTCCATGTCAAATAAATTTCAGATTGCAAAAGTAGACCTAAGAATTCACATCACTTCAGTGGTTGTAGTGATACATTCTTATCACTGAGGAAACTAAGTGTAACACTGGACAAGGTGTTACTTTGGACAAGTACTTCATACTGACAAAAAGCCATCAGAAGACAAGTGACTGACACAACCTCCCTTACTCAAGCATCTGGCCTAAGCTATATCCAGCACAACAGAGTCTTTTCACTAGAGATTGTGCTTGCATTGCTTACACCAAACATACAGATTGAAACACCTCTCCTGATACGGTCGCTATATTTTCTCTTAGGAGACTGCATCTCCCAAAGATTTCTAGTACCACTGATGTCGCTCAAGTGCTTTCACAAACACAGTACAATGAAAACAAAGGGCTTACAGGGAGCAATAAAAGCGACAAAGCTATTGACAATTGTAACCAGAGCCTTATCAGGCTCCACATACTAGATGCATACATTAAATAGAGAGCAAACAAAGAAGATGTAAAGAAAGCTCTAGTAGCATGTGCAGCACTAGTCCAGCACCTGCAGAAATAGAGCATTAGGACTTGGTTTTCATGGTCTCACAGTGATGATACTGATTGAAGATCCCACATCCTGTGTATGAAGTGACTGAACCCAAACTATGGCAAAGGTCCAAAATAGCGGCTACTATTAAGTCTTGCCTAACAGTTATTCATTTTCCCCTCAGAAGCCCTCTCAAACACGCTGCTTGATCTGTCTATATAGGATAAACTCATCTTTTATACGGGTCCTGTGTCAAAATCAGCACTAACCACTTAGACCTTTCAAACTGATGGCCGAGACCTCATGCTACGAGCACAAACATTCAGACTGTTTCTGACTAGTGTAATTTTAACATACCACAATGTTACTTGAGGAATTATTAAACATATTCAGGCACCGAAGATGTGAAAACTGAATTCAGAAAGCAGCCTCCCCCCATAAAATTGTCAGAGTGCTTTAGCTGGTCTCTGGCTCCAGATACTTCACAGTCAGTGGCAGAGAGCGCAGACCAGGCTGGCAAACAAAGCCCTGGGTGCAGGAGGGACATTCCTGCAGGCCAACGAGTCACGGTTGGCTTCTTACCTCCAGCATCACAGATAGAAACAAAAGATTAAAAAAAACAGCCAGAACCACAATTATTATGCGTCTGGGGTGGAAGTCAGAAAACAAATCTAACACTTTAAAAGGAAGAGAAAGGCTAGATGAACAGAGCTTCCTCCTAAGAAAACTAAATCACTAATTGAAGTCTCCACTTTACATCCAAGATTTCTCCTAACTTCAAGTGGTGGGAGTCTCTAACTTGCATGTAAAAAATGCTGTTTTCTTTATCAGATGCAAACATCACACAACTCTTGCCTGGGAGCAACCACAGATCACAGCCACAAGTGGGCCAGGCAGAACTGCTAGTGAAACAGCACATCACAGAGGCAAGTATTTTCCCAAGAGTATATCCAAGCTTGCAGCTTAGCAAGTTAAAAAAAAAAAAAAAAAAAAAAAAACTAATATTTATAACCCAACAACTATGACAACTTGAAGATACTTGAGTTACACAAACATCTAGATACCCCATCTAGACATTTCTGAATATCATACCCCCACTTCCTAAGTCCCTTTTCTTGGATTTGTACATGATCACACTTTTCAGCAAGAAGTCACTGCCATTGTACTCGACAGATGCAGGAAAGGAGATCCAAGACTGAAGTTCTCAGTACAAATCAAGAGAGCAGGTAGAAACCAGCTCTCTAAATTCAATTTAATATTCTATGTAACTTACCATAAATGTAAAATTGAACACACCCTTTAAAAGCATTACCACCTCTTCAAGTTTTACAGGAAAAGAGAATATTTTCAAGCTCCTGTTCCTTTTTACTTGGAAGAGCTTCAGATTTTACAAAGATCCTAGAAATATTTTGTCTGGCATTACATACATAGCTGATAAATGCTTCATGTTTTTTTGGAGAGGCAGCTGAATTAAGGTCAAGTATGAAAATTCAACACAGAAGAACAGAAAAACCTGAATTTGAATATAAAGCTTTAATCACAGTAAAGCAGAAGTGTCAGATTACAGTGCAGTACATTTGCCTGCAAAATACCATTACTGAAGAGTATTTCCAACATCTTTTTCTTTCAGCTGCACAACATAAAAGCCTTACTAAAAATGGAAGTCATCTTAGCCTTATGCACTCAGGTAAAAATCACTAGTGGTCCATAGGCAAAAAAACAAAACAAAACAAAAAAACACTTAATTCTGTTAACTCCTCTATTTTGACAGCCTGGCCACTGAATCTGTTTGAAAACTGACATCCAGGGGGCCTGTCCACAGCCTTCACATCCACTGTCAGCTGAAATCTTTAAAAAATTTATTGCAATTGCTAAGAACCATACCAACAGAATAATTCTGAAGATTAATTGCTTTTAAGTCTTCTTCCTATTTAAAAGATTGTTCTCAACAAAGAAGTCAGAAATATAAGCTTAAAAACAAAAAGCAAGAGGCACATACAACATCAGTGCCTTCCTTAACCAGGCAAGACTAGGAAGCTAGACTTACAAAGCACTGCCCCGTTCACCTCCATTGAGGGCCTAAGTCAAACCATTCCATGGCCACAGACCCTGGCATCTTGGCACACCTCCACAATACTGAGCATTTTTAAATACGAAACCCAATCTAGTCTTGCTAGAACCTGCCCACAGCCACTTCCTGCTTTCCAGTTTCCTCCCCAAAGGAGAAGTTATTATGGGCATAGTCCCTGAATTATTCCAAGAAGTTCACTAGAACAATGTCAGACACACATCCTTTCCTCCTCTTTTTGTGGATTCCCATCTTTACAGAAAAAAGGGGAACAAGCAAAATGCATCTCTACATACACACATCAAGAACTGGGCAGCCTTAAAAAAGCTCTGAAACAAGTTAGCCCATTAAAATCTTCACAGGTTTACAACTTGCAAGCCCTGGACTGAGGGTCATGTTGGAACTGCACAAATTACCAAGCCCCAGAACAGACAGGACTATCAGCTCCCATATTTCAAAAGTCACCAGCAAGTTAAACCAGGAAGTTAAAGCAGTTTATCACGGAAGAAATAACAGATTTATAAGAGGGAGGAAGCTCCTTTCACACTTCCCAACCCTAAGGAATGAATCAGGGGATTCATCTTCTAAAGTCTTTTAAAATTTACCTACAAGGACCGAGAAAGTTCAAACTAGGCACCTCAGAACCATTTCACTGCCCACTATTCAGTGAGGGTGACTGGCAGAGCTCCTGAAGCTTCCCTGCTTGCTGCTGGTGCATTGGCACGGGCACTGATGAGACCAGAGCTACAACAGGACGCGCAGCAGACTAAGTCTGTTACACACAAAACCACTTGTACACATTAGCTCATCCAGCAGAGAGCCCTGCCAGCAAAAGCAATGCCAGCAATATTGGAAAAGGTCCCTCTTGGGGTTTTAAAGGCTTAAGTAATAAAAATCTTTCAATAAAATATAATTCAAAAGCCTAACTTCTTACTCTATGGCAAAGATACAATACCAATCATGAGCTCCATTTCCTACATTTCATGGGGTTTTCCATGACAGGTTAGAACCATTTGTTGAATTTCAGGTAACATTCTATACGTTATATATTTTTTGGCTGATATCACTGAAGACAACATATGAAATTACAATATCCAGTTTACTTCATATGAGGCTACAACTATAACATCACAAGTACCTCTCTAACTATCTTGCACTTCACATACTTGGCTTGACTGTGGGAGGTTGTTTTTATTTTGTTTTTATATTAATGCTATTTCTTCCACTGTTTTCAATCAATTTTTCATTCTGAGAATGATGCTTTTGGAGCTCCCAGTTCTGTAAAATACACATAGTAGCCCAATAACCAGGAGGAATTTAAATTTAAAATAAGGTAGGCTATCCTATGAATACAAGATCCATATTGTGTGATGTCTTCTACCTTCAAACAGAAAGGTTACTTATATCTCAGGAATAAAAGAGATAAAGAAAAAGAAAAAAATCCCCACATAAAACTAACTTATGGCTCTTATCTTACAGCTTGATGACAAGTTCATATTATTTGGACAATCCTCAAACAACTGGAGCTTGAGATAAACTTCAATTCAGTCCCAACGGAAATACAAATTTGACTGACATTTCTTTTCCCAAAAGTCTACATTTACAGAAAACAAAACAGTCCTCAAGGAAGGCTGAAGGAATAAGGCTGAAGGGGAGGGGGGGAGGGAGATTTAAAAAAAAAAAAAAAAAAGGTACCAAAAATAAGTGACAGATTTTGCTGCCAGTGCTGTCACTTTCCACGAAGAGCAGGCACATTACCTAATCTCTGTGCCTTAGATCCCTCTCCATCCCCCTCCTCCCTCTCAACACTGTCTGCTCAGCCACAAACCCCCACGCTGGGTCTGAGCCCCAGCCTGCGACGCCCTGCAAAGCTCAGCCCAGCACAACACGATGATCCGGGCCCCAAACCCAGCAGAGATGATTGCTACCTGCCAGCGCTAATAAGCTTTTATACAGCAATCCGTAAAACATAAAAAAATCCCTCATTTTTCAGTTATTTCTAGGATAAACAGGAAAACCGCCAGGATAGCCAAAGGCGGTGAGTGCTACCTAACACAGGAGGCAAATAAATGTGAGCTGCCTGTCTTGGGGAGAAGGGAGGGGGAATTCGCCTAATCTGACCGGAAACGAGGGAAGCGCCGTCTGCCCCGAGGAGCCTCCACCCCGCACTGGATCCCGGTGATTCAGGGCCCCAACGAGACGCACCGCAGGGGCACGCGCGGCCCGGGCGGTGCAGCCGGACGCTGGGGACCCGACCCGAGCACCCGCACCGCGTTCCCCGCCTCACCTGCACCTGGTGGCGGCAGCGGAGCCGCCGCGCCGCTCCGCAGCAGCAACGAGGCCACGAAGGCGAGGCCGAGCGCCAGGGGCAGC
>JAWLRI010000191.1:129971-201979 GCA_034781795.1 Crypturellus tataupa | reverse complement strand
GAGCCCGCGGCCCCGCGCCCCTCACAGAGCCCCGCCGACCCCGGGAGCCGCCGCCGCCGCCATCTTCCGGGCTACCTGACTGTGGGAGGCGGAGCTCACCGCTGAGCGACAGCCCGATGAGCCAATGGAGCGGCGCGGCCTGCTCGGGAGGCGGGGCCATTGGCTGGGACGAGGCTAATCCCTGATTGACAGCCCGCTCCGCCAGTCGCGCCGAGCGAAGGCTGCGGCAGGAGGAGGGCGGGGCGCGTTCGCCAAGGAGTCCTCCCGCCGGGCGAGGGCAGGGGGCGGAGCCCGCCCGGGACTGACGGCGCGCTCTGCCAATGGGCTCGCGGGGGCGGGAGCGGGAGGCGGGGCGCAGCAGAGCCCGTGCGGGAGCAGCGCAGCGCGGCGCGAGGTGACCCCGCAGGTGCTGGGGGAGCAGCCCGGGCCCACAGCCGCCCCGCGCGGAGCTCCTGGCCGGGCGCAGCCTCCGGGTGTCCAGCGGTGCCGCGGCGCCCGGGGAAGGAGCCGCCGGGGCGGCCGTAAAGGGCGGGTGCCCCCACCACAACCCCCTGCCCGGGGCGGCCGTGCCAGGCCGGGCGCGGGATACCGGCCCCTCTGGGTTGAGTGCGCGGCCACCCTGCGCCCGTGAACCCGGGTAACAGTGCGAGGGGAGCGCCAAGGGGACACCACGGGCCGCTCCATATAGCGAGAACGGGCTGGTATCGCATGAGCAGCAAACTAGATTTCCCTCTTCCAATGATTTAGCAGAAAGGTTAATTATGTCAGAATTACATAACGAGCCCCCGAGAACAGACCATCCAAAGACACGTGGTGGCGGCTGCACCCCCGTCCCAGGCAAGGGCAAGTGCATGTCTGCGGCAGCCCATGATGTCCAGGTCACAAACCTGAATCCTGCCGTGGCTTAAAGACATTCTTTTCTGGGCTCATCTTCCCCCTACCATAGGAATCCACTTAAAATCTAAGTACGATTTTGTTATCAAGTCTGTGTGTATGCCTGGCTGTCCTCTCTCTGCCTGGAAGACGTTAATTGTATAATCAAATGACCCATATTTTTAGGTGTTCTAATTAGTTTTTCTTCCAAGGGAAATATGTTTCTTGAATAGTTATGTGGAAGAACTTCTATTGATTTAATAAGCTATCATTAATGCACTGTGCTTCTGATTGTGATTTTTTTAAATGCAATACAAAACAGTAAATAGCAGTAAATAGTAATTCCTGTCGGCCTGCCTATAGGTGTTACAGACAAAGGTAAAATACGATCTTTGCCATCTAAAATCAGTCATATGTAATATGTTACTCATTGTATTTCTAAGTACAAATGCCACCTCGATTTTACCAGGGCGGTACTGATGCAATCTTTGTCTAGATATACCAAAATATCTAGTGAAATATTTCTGGAAACTTAAAAGATTCCATGGACTTCCCCCCCCCCTTCCCCAGCAAATCTCTTCCTCGATTATGGACATGGTGGTGAGGCCCCTGCGTGTGAATGTGTCTCCCTCTAGCTGACATTACATCCCCGTTTTTGTGAGTTATCCAAACTACAGCGCGTTTGCTGTCTGACTGCTCCAGCCAATCTAAAGTACCTGTTACTACAGCATAGAGACACCTATTGCTGACCACACAAATGACATAAGGAAATAACTCTGAGGTTCACGGCAGCAATGCACATTGTGTCTAAAGCCTCACGTATAACAGGTTTACTATGTAAGAGGGCTCTCATTTCAATAGGGAGAAGAATGCAATGCGTTTTAAACACCGCAGCCTGCTTTATTTCACAAGCCACCCTATGGTAATTGAATGCCGGGCCTTTGATGTGCTTCACTGATAAAAAATCATGTTGTGATATCATCTGGGAAGTTACGCCAGCGTATCATTAAAAGGACTCGTCAGGGTGCTGTTTTATAATGATGGCAGGTTCGTGGTCAGCGGCGAGTTAGTCACTGCTACAACCAGGAGTGGAAGCTAAATAACCAAATCTTCCATCCTTTGTTCTGCGTGTGAGTCACAGCTACTCCCTGCCCTCAAATACACCATGAACATCACAAACACAAAGATGCAAACCCTATCCTCCTATCTACTATCAGCAGCAACATTACAATTTGCCCAATACAATTCCTGTGGATAAACATTGGTAGCAACTATAAGAAACGCATGGGATGAACAATCTACAGCCAAATAGTACAAAAGGTAGTTAAAAAGCAAATGTGTTTCCTTGAATAAAATAAAAAATCTTTCTGTGCACAAAATGGGATATATTACCACATATCACAGCCTCATGTTTCTTTATTATGCGCTGCTAACATTGCCAAATTACTGAAGCTGCTGTTGCGCGTAGGAGGTGTTAAAACCTTTTTTTAGAGAGGGATAATTGAATCGACTAAAGGATGTTGATGATTTCATTTTCGGTAGATTTTCTTAAATATTTCTGATAATATTTTTGGTGTGGAAGGAATAATGTCTAGCAGACTAAGCAAATTGCCAGGGGGATGTTAAAAGTCTTTAACCTAACTGTGAATAAAGCCCCACAAGGTTCGCAATTTTCTCAAGGAAATTGCCTGAAGTATATTTAAAGCAATCAATAAAGGAAATCTGTTTGAGTCAGGTATTTTTCCCTTAGTATACCTATCTGCCACTTCAAAGTGGGTTTAGAACAGCATTCCTTGATCTGCTCCCACTAATGCTTCACCTTGCGCAGACAGGTACCCTTGAAAACAAGGCAGCACATTTTGAGCACTGGTTGAAAAAAATCAGGTTACATTGACTTAAAAAAAGAGTGAGTTAAATAATGATCCAGAGGTTCTTGACATGACATTCTTTTGGGAAATATTTCAGATTTGAATTTGCATCTATTGCTAATGTGCAAATTTCATTTCTGTTGACTCAGAAATCTGATCTGGGATGCTACCTACTTTTGTCTTCAAATAAATGATCTTAACATGAAGACAAAGAGTTGGATCATAATTCTAAATTTATCTTATTCAATTAGTTTTATTCCAGTCAGTTAAACTTTACTATTTTACTTATTAAATCAGATCCATTTCACTTTAGTCCACTGAACTATCCTCTGGAATTAATCAGATGACAGAATTTACTTTCTGTGAAAACATTTTAGTACCTTCTCAAAAAGACATAAGAAGTGCCAACATCAGTACAAATTTCTTATCAATTAGCTTCCATTCTGGCTTGGAAGAACTACAGTCCAAAGAGGTTAATTTTCTGTGCATTGCACTCTGATGATGTTGCCAGCCAAAATATTAATTAATGTCAATTTTTATGCCGCAGACCACTGTCTAACACTGGACTAAAGGACAAATCTGTAGTAATACATCTGTATCCTAAGTTTCCAATAGAACCTCTCATCAAGTGTTTAAGAGAAAGATTATGTGCGTCTACTCTCCCCTCAGGAAGAGTGAGGGGAGATTTAGCTAAGTAATTTCCATTAGCACAAAAGGAAATGCAAAATAATCATCTTTCATGTAAAGAAGTTGTTGCAGAACTGTCAAAGCTATGTTAAAAAGTCTTTGCTATTCTATCCTACTTATTTTCTATTCTTTCCTATTTTTAGTAAATCCTAAATTGTGTGTTCAGTTAAATTTTGTTCCAGATGCAGCAAAACAGTTTTGAATACAGTAAGAATTTAACCAAATGAATGTCTGACAGTACTCATCTAAATGCACATTATATCTGTGCTAAGAAAAAAAAGGAAAAAGCCAAACAAAGATTATTCTCACAGACAGACCAAGTAAGATGTAACAGATCAAACACTGCGTCTTCAATTCGGTCCTCCCTCACGCAGCACTTCCATTAAGGCAGTAGGTGCTGAAGTTGTTCAACAGCTCTCAAAAACTTGTCCCATTTGAGACAACTCGAATAAGCAAGTGTTATTGCTTACAACCTCAGGTGGTTTTACGTTGTAGATATAATACGACAAGAATAGAACTTTAGCTCAAAGTACAAAGACTTAGGAAAACTATCGGTGCTTTTTGTCAACAAATGATCTAGCCACGGGCTGCAGGGAATGGTCCTGTAACTAGTCATGTTTCATGTGGTGACTCTAAAAGACCCTGTTTGAGCAGAGGGGTTGGACAAGATGATCTCCAGAGGCCCCTTTCCAGCCTCAACCATTCTGCAGTGCTGTGAAACCAGTGTGTTATTGGTGCAGAACACTGTTGAAGAAAGTTGGTCAAAAAAAGCACTATCTCAGTTTTTGGTCCTCCAGATGGACATGGATCTTCAGCATAAATTCTTTCAATGACAGGAGGCAGAGAATTCAATAGAAGATATAAACTGATTTGCATGTCCACCTAAAAAGTAATTAAAAGTACAAAGTGCTTTAAGCTAAACTGTGCACTTGGAAGAAAAACCAAGAATCAAGATTTAAAGGAAAGCATAGTTTGCTGAAGCACTGGCAGGAAAGAAGGGATAGACCTTGCTTAGAAATTCTGATGCTTAAAAATTCTGATGCTTTGGATATTATTTATTTCTTTTATAGTGATGAATGTTGCCTCCTGGAGCACTGAAATTTTAACATGACCACCTAGCTGGAAGTATTAGGCCAAGATAAATGAAGATGAATCTAAATAAATCAAACAGGATCAAGAAGAAACTTGCCAATTGTGGAACAACAGAGACATGTGCAAGGAAATCAATATTAGAGCAACAAACATAAATCAATATATCTAGCAAGTCTGCACGAGGAAACATAACCTTTGATATTTTCATTCATTTTTTATAGTTACGGGTCCAAACCATAAAATTCAGATATTACTCCTGTTTTTTAATACCTTACGGGCCTTATGGATAATATAAATCCCAGGTTTTTATTGCATCCAACTCTTATTATTTTAAATATATATATAAACAAGAAGAAGCATTTGATGAAGGCAGTAATTGGACATATATTTCTATGGTATTTTGTATTCAGAAGAGAAGATTAAAGCATTATACAAAAAGGCTCAAAGCAAAGTTGTTATAGCAGAAGTAAAGAAAACCAACAAGAAAGTTCAGTGCCCCAGACAAAGGACAACTCACTAAAGAAAAACTGCAGACACAAGTTGAAAACTCTGCCATTATTAAAGGAGTGTCTCATTTTAAAAGTTTACATATTAATTTTAACTGGTTACTTACAAAAACAACAGACCAAAACAAGCAACTTCTTTGCTTCACCACTGCAGTCTGGGAGTCTAAAGATCACCCAGGAATCAAGGGCCTTTCATCCTACAGAATCCCTTCCTGATCTTTTTAATACAACTAATCCAAAATTATTAAAAAGGTTTCTAGTTTTACAGGTGAACTTGCTCTGACGCTAGTATCAGCTGTTTGGGATTGGACTAGGAGATCTCCAAAGGTCCCTTTCAGCCTTAACCGTTCTGTGAGCAGATTATGAAGACAGATGTGAAGGCAGTGAAAACTTAGGTGAGAATCATATTTAGTGCGACCGGGTTTCCAGCCCAAAACTAATAACTCAATGAGCTCAGCTCACCGTGTGGAAAATCCTACCCCTCCACCACTTATCACAGCATCGTAACAGTATCTGAATATCCTCCAGCTATAAATTTTTCTCCAATCTAAGAAAGAAATACCCTTTCCAAAACAAACAAAAACATTAATTGATACAGATAACTGGTACTTTGCTGGTACTAAGTATTTAAGGTACCAATCAATAAATGCACCCGAGTAGGACGTTTATGGCATATCAGACATCATAGAATCTAAATGACTTCTAAGTAGTACCAAGGGGATTGATGATAAATTGTTATTTTTGGATTTATGAATTCACATATACTGAATAAGTAGGAACAAGCAGTGGCTGATAATCTACTTTTTTTTTTTATTCCCCAAAGTAAGGTAATTGAACACATAGGAAATTTAATTTAAAAACCCAATCCACCTCAAATACAAGGACTGTAAGGTTTTCAGTATCTTATTCAGATCTGTATGACCGCAGAAAGATGTGCTGTTAACTCCATGAGATATAGCACCTATTATTGCAGCCTGACAAAAAACACATAAAGAGATTAAGCTGCATGAGAAAACAGTTAACTTTCAAAATTTTCATTCCTCTGCAAGCGCACATAATCAAATCCAAGTAATTTTGAGTATCCAGATGTTTTAGAATGTTAGGATTCTCTATAACTGGAGGCAGGTGATGCATATACTGGAATAAGTTATAAAGGCTTGAAATCATTTCCACTTGAAACTTCATTTTAACATAGGCACAAACTAGAAATTTTATAGATAACAACAAAGCTTCTTTAAATCTTAATAAACCATGTTGATTAAGCATATAAAATTTGATGTCATTTTGTGTTACGAGTATGTGCCATCAGCAGGTGTCCATAAAGCTGGAAAGCTGCCCAACAAACTGACAACTTCTGAACTAACCTTGTGCAAACACCACTCAGGTTATCTATTTATAAAGTCATATCACAGGTGTAGCCTACAGTGGGACATTACAATGAGCAGCAGTTAACAAAGCTATTCTCATTTTGATGCAACCCAGGTGCTCAGTTGCGCCTTATCAGTCTTTTTAGCTAGTGCTCTCAATTAGAAATTCAGAGGGGCTGGCATCTGGCACAGGAAGACGACAGAAATTAGCATTACCATCTCCCACGGGTCATGGATTAAACATGGCTTGCACCTGCTCTGCTTACAGCTGAGCTGGTATTTTAGACACAAGGTTATCATTTATACCCTTCACTGGTTAAATTTTACAGCTTAACCATCCACACTTTTTAATTTGACTCAAATATAATCTTAATCCTAAACAAACCTCTAGACACATTTATTTTAGTCAAAGGCTTACTTCAAATATGCCGAATCACTGAATAGAGGTAGCAGAAAATGTTATTTTCATCAAGCAAATTAACACAACGCCTACTAAATACCTATACATGTTAAATTCTCTTATCTTATGCCAACATTCTCCACTGCTCTTGGTGCATAAGCAGAAATATCAGTGTATCAGGTCTGATTTTTCCTCTTTCTAGTATGGGACTGCAGTTGTTAGAGATTGGCACAATTACAATTACTGCCTTTTCACTGGCAGTATTAAACAATTAGCTGGTCCCACCATAGGGAATGTGTTTATAGGCGTCCTTGCTGGAGCTTTGCTCCAGCTGGCAAACAAACCTGGCAACAACCTATTCGTGTCCTCCATCGTGACCTAGATTCCTGGCATGTGCGGACCCACTGGAAAGGCAATATCCATGCTGAGGAATCCTGCTCTCATCTAGTGGGAGCCTGATCCTGAAGAAGCAGCTCTCCTAGCACAGGAAGTATAGGAGGAGGGTCCCCAGAATATCAAAAGGGACATTAGAAGGCAGGAGATCTCGTCTGTGTCCCATCATGTGCCAGTGACTTGCACAAGGGCAGCAGCTACAGCTCGAGGCGAGTCAACACCTCTTATGGGGCTCAGGTGCTGTGGCCCAACACAGCTAGCCCAGTTATGGGGCACATTCTCCTCGGAGTTGAAGTCAGCTCCTAGAGACAAGTTCTGAGGTGGATCAGTTCAGTGTCTGCACAGCTTGCCAGGGGATATCCCTTTCCATTTGCTCCAGCCGCCGTTCTGCTCTGTCATTCCTGCTCTCATCAGATACATGGTTTTATCCACCACTGGGAAATGAAGTACATCTCCAGATGGCTTGGACATTTGCTTCCTTTAAGCAAAGCTTTGTACAGCATTACCAGGCACTGCAGAGTGTCAGAGAGAGCCTGCTTAGTGCTGTACAACAGAAATGCTGTTCTCAGCCCACTGTTAAAGAGGCTGGAAGCTAAGTAAGACATAGGTATGTCATGCCATTAGGAATGCTGAAGAATTTAATTAGCCTGACTGATTACATAAAAATGTATGGATTTGCTGTGCTAAGGAAATCTTTCATATAAGTATATGTATATATATATAAATATATACAGAGATCATGCACATATAGAGAAAAACTTACTCATAACTTCCCAGTAAATTAATTGTTGTATACTGCAAATGTCCAGACTACAAGAAGTGAAACGGTTTTTGTGAATTTACTGTTATTGCATAACAAGCAATTAGCATATGCACTTATGATCATTACAAATTAAAATACACAATTGATCATGGATTTTGTGTATGCAATTTTGAGCCTAAATCAACATTTGGCCCAGGAAATCTTTGGAACAGCTATTGTTTGTAGTCATGTTGATTTACACATCTCTGGAAATAGAAAAGGCTCTTAAACTGGGTATAAATGCTGACTTACAGCACAATCAGTGTAGAGCAATCTTAGCATAAATGAGATAAAGCCAAACAACTGAAGTAGCATTCTGCACATGTGGTAAAAAAATCATTCTTAAAAAAAGAATATTGAGGAGTAACAGAAAGAAATTCCACAGATAGATTTTTAGGCAATAGACGTGCACAAGAACACATAAAAATCCTAAGACACACTGTCTACATTAATGCTACAAATTTTGTACGGCTTAAAATTCCAGCAGAATCTCTTTTATTCTGCACTTTTTTAGACTGCTGCAGGAATCAATAGTGGTTTCAACCATTTGCAGACTGAAGTGTCAACCTCTGTGGGACAGGTAAGGTATTTTACAGCTCACCAGAAAGGAAGAAATAGTCCTATTTTAGCTCTTATTCTCCTAAAACAAAGATGTGGTAGGAAAAAAACAACTGTCTTTCAAAGCTGATCTATGAGAAGAAGAAATCAGAATCTGCTGTACGTTCTGGGTATGTTCAAAAGCAAAATATGGCCCAAATAATGTAAGGACCTCAAAGCAAATTAGTCAAGGGAATCCAAGTTCACGCAAGCTCCTTTCATACTCCCTCATAATCCATTGCGCAGTTGTGTGGATGCTGAACAGTAAGTTCCTAACTGAGAGATAAAAGAGGAAGGTGACGAAAAATGGAACAACCACAGTACAGGAATGAGATGCGAACCTAAGGAAAACTGCCCACTGAATTGCAGAAAGTGAGCTTCTGTCAGAAAGATGACCACGGCCACACTTACAAGCACCCTAGTTAGTCCCAGCAACATGATTTTCAACAGCCTTTGATATACATAACGACAACTTCATGGTATTAAAGTCTACTTTGTTGTGAGTAGAAATTTTCCTCAATATTCTCTCCACTGACCCTGATGCAATTAGCTTCCTTGCTAGTGCTGTTTATAAAACCAGCTAAGTCAATTTAAAGCAGTTAGTAAGAAATATGTACAAACTATTCTTTCTCTGCCTACAATATCCTGTGAATATCTTTATATAGAAACAATGATTCTTCTTGAAAAAATGAGATGACAAGATGTTTATATGACAAGAAGCTGAAATTCTCCTACATATACACTAATAACCATATGGAAAAAACACGCAGCAAATCATAATGTCATGTAGCTTTCCCTTAATCCTAACCCTCTGTTGGGGGACACAGGGAGATCTTTGCAGGCCTCAGGTGAGGTCTAGGTCTGTGTAGCCCTCGGGCTGCCCTCCAGGTGACCCCGGTGCCTGCACGTGCTCAGTCGTGCCGCTTGGCCTGGCTGAGCAGTCCTGCAGAGCACCGGGTGGTTCATCACACCCGTGAAAGAACATTCGGGCACCCCGAAGGTGGGGGCTAGGCACTCCCCGAAGGTGGGGGCCAGGGGGCAACCCACTGCGTGACAAGGGAGCGCAGCCAATGGGGACATCTTGGCAACAGCCCTCACCCACTCATGTATCTTGTCCCTCCTACCATTCGGCATATAAAAGCTTATGCTAGCTGCAATAAAGTCATCGGTTGACCCTGAACCACATTGGTTACATCTTTTGTCAGTCATCCGGGTGTTCAGGCAGTCGGTGCTGCCTGTCCGCATACAGGGCGCCGTCGGTGCGGCTGAAGCCCTGCGGCGCACCGCCACGGCCTCCTCGCCTTGGGTGGGTCTGACCCAACTGGGCCAGCCCGAGAGACTGCCCCGGCGCGGCGGCATCCTCCTTCCGGCCCGCGAGCGGACATCTGGAGAGGATCCAGGATCCTGGAGGGTGAGACAAGCCGGTTCCCCGGGGGGTCCAAGATCACGTGTGGGAGTGTCGGCTCGTTGGCCAGGCCTGAAGACCTGCGGCCTAGTGCCAGCCCCGGCCTGCAACCCGCATGGGCGGACGCCGACAACCCTCACTCTAATCTCTCGCTCTAATACCAACCCTTCATTCTAATCTCACAATCTAATACTTTGCTCTAACTAAAATACCTCACTCTAATCCAAATCCCTTGCATCAATCCCGATCGCTCTCTCTAATCCCAACACTCCAATTTCTCACTGTAATCTCTGATAACAAATACCACGGCTACACCAAGCTAGCTCCAGGAGCACCTTATGTCAGTTCAGCCTCTACTTTGGTGCCCGTTTCCTGCTGGCTGCTTCTAGGAGGTTTTGCTCAGAGCGTTGTGCAGCCTCTCTAGTGCCTTGTCAGGCACAGGAAACCTCAGATCGACCTCCAGCAGCAGGGAGCAGATCACATTGACTTTCGGCAGGCCAAAAGGTCTTAGTAAAACATTCTAGGATGTTTCAAACACCATTGTATTTGTGACATGCCTTTAAACAATACTTATTTTTTGCTTATGGTCAATCCCTACACAGCTCAAAACATATGATACTGATTTAATATCTGTTCCAAAAATGTTCCAGTGTCAGAGCCCAAAGAAATACATGCGAGACATTCCAATACTAAACTTGCTGTTCCTGTCCTTCTATTGAGAAATGACCTCGTAATATGCTCTGAGACCTACCAATTAATTAAGACTTTTAAAACTTCTTGCAGACGCAGTCCTGCAAGTTTTACAAAAATCCTTTTGGTAAATAAAACACTCACAACAGAAAAGTATTAGCAATGCAATAGTGAAACAAAGTTAAAATGTGTTATCAGCTATTAGTCAGGAGAATCATTGTACCTGCTTTAATAACACTGCAGTTAAAGAAGGGTAAATTCTTAAAACATGAAGAAATGCAAAATTCACGACTGGAGCTGCCAGCTCATTAACAATATGAAATTGTTGGGTTGCCTGTTGTTGGCATCTGTTTTCAGAGAAGAGCCAAGCTATTTTTGATCCAATGGAATGGTTTGAAAGTGAGTCAGATACAAAATTATTACACTTCCTCCAACTTGCGGAACATTTTCTGCTCTCCCTCTTTCTGTCTGATTTAATTTTGAATCTCCGAAAAATTAAATGCAATGCACTGTGTTCAGTAGTAAAAGATGAAAGAGAAACCATTACTTGAACTGCACAGTAGAGGTTTCACCCTGATTCAGGAGACAAGAATTATCACTGCTGCATTTCCCTTCAGGCTCGAGCAGCAGTGCATGCTGCCCTTACTATCCAATATAGAAATGCACAATATTTACTTTGTAGAAACAGTTGCTCCCAGCCCTGTGAAGGAAATTTTTCATTGTACAGACATCTGAAAAATGTTTTGTATCATCAACCTCTCTGTCTGGACCTGCTCCCATCAACAGCAGCTGGGTGTGTGCAGCAAGAGTGGCTGGGCAGAAAGGAATTTCACCAATGTCGTTTCTCAACAAGTCCTTTATTTGCTGTTTGATGTTGCACTTGCTGCTGAGAAGCCAATCTCCAGAGGATTCAGGGGGTTGGGTACGTAGGAGTGCACTTGTCCCCTGGTCCGGCTGAAACCTGTAATCAAAATGAAGGCCTTCGGGATGAGGCTGAAATCCTTCCTCTGAAGAAACAAAGAGTAAATAAGACTCAGATATGACTTGTTACCTCTGTAGGAGTGCCCTGACAGTTCTCACTGCCACTGAAAGAACAGCACCCAGAGGGGGCAGTTCAACATGAGTGGAACAGTTTGGAGCAATCTCATTAAGTGGTTTCCTTCATTACCTGGGAATAATGAGTAGGGCTCAAAAAAATTGCACACTAGAAGGTATTGCCAGTATTGACAAAGATCAGATCATCACACTGGAATTACATGACCTTCTTGACTGCAGTGACAGAAATTTAATAACGTGAAGTGCAAAGTCATGTTTTTGGGATTCACCAGCTGGAGGCAACAGAGAAGATCTGAGTGTCCTGATAGACTGCCAGTGTGTCAGCACTGCCAATGTGACACAGCTGTGAAGACACATAATATAATGTTAAAATGGATTAGACGAGAGTTTTAGTAGGAAAGGAAATGTTGGTACACAACATTGGTAACATTTGTTTGAAACAGTTATATAATCCTAAGCAATAGTTAGAAAAAGTTCAAAAAAGATTCAAAAAGATTTACTAAAATTGGAATCAGTGCAGATTGGCTATTAGAATAACTTAGGGAGAGACTGAAGAGCATGGTTTGTCTGGTGTGAGAGTGAACAGAAGATATGTAAATTCTTCATAAACAGATTTGCAGATAAAGAACTAAGTTAAAGGTTAATATGATCATATATTTCTTGACAGTGAGGGTAACAGAGCACTGGAATAGGCTGCCAAGAGAGACTGTACAATCTCCTTCTCTGGAGATCTTCAAACCCACTTAGATGCAGTCTTGTGTAACATGCTCGAGGTGACCCTGCACATTGGACTAGGTGATCTCTAAAGGTCCCTTCCAACCTTAATGATTCTATGATTAGATCTATTTATTATATGATAATCAGTATGCTTAGACTGAAAACTAAAGAATAAGTTTCTAGCTATTCCAAGTGTTCACATACTGGCTTGATCTTTCAAATGGAGGAAGGAGAACAATGCACCTGAATAATTTTTATTTGGAGCTTGATGTCCCCATGGAAGAGCGGCACAACTACGTAAGAAAATGATTTTGTGTTCAATAAATGTTTGGGATTTATCCAAAGGGGGCTGAAACAAAATTAGACCTCTCTCTCTTCTGTAATTATGGTGTACAGATTCGATGCTTCTCATAATCTTCTGATTGCCAGTGGGTGCCACCAATACCAACATGTTCCTCCACGTACTCTGTCACTGCACATGGGAGCATCTAGAGGCTGTCACCACGCTCTGGAACCCTGCAGAGTTTCAGTTTCATCTTTGGAAGAAGACATTTGCCTAAGAAACACACTTCACGTTGGCTGAGATACACCTAGATGGTGTAACACCAGTAACGCTGGGTGTTTTTTCCCCTCTCAGACAGCTGTGATGTGTATCTAGGGATTCTGCTCCACAGAAGGACACACAGGGAGGGACTTCATCAGACCAGCTCCTCTTCTCCACTTTCTTTTGATGAGCTGGTTCCAGTTCAGTGACACATTTGAGCCAAGACTGCAGCCTGGCACTTCCTTTTTCAAACATGTCCCACTCTCTTCAATTGCCTGAACTAGTTATGGTTTGGCATTTTATCCTCTGCATCTTTAGGGCTGAACTTTAGATTTGTTCATTCCTTAAGTGCTTGTTTTTCTATTCTCAAGACTAACCCTCCTGAACTGTATCTTGGTAATCTCAACTGGAACAAGGCTTATTTTAGAAGGCTTGGGATACCTGGATTGCTTATTATTTTCTTTTCAAACACCCTTACCCACTAAGAATTCTCTTTAGGCTACCAGCTCTTTAGTCTACAATCTGTGCTTTATTGATTCTTCCTTCTTTTAACAACATGTGGTATGTGATTAAAAAAAATCTAAAAATTTGCTGTGACACTACGTAAGTTCAAGGACATCACTTCCATACCTTTCAAGAGGGATCCTCTCAGCTGCTACAAAGCAGATGAATGTGATCACTATTCTTTTCTCTACAGCTATCACTTTCCCCACCCTATGTTAACAGGAAAGAAACCCAAGAGAGTTACATAACATGCTCTCCACATCAAGCATCATGTTTATTTTACTTGTTTGCAAGCCAGACTGAAAAAAGTTCTTAGCACACTGTAAACTGTCTGGGCAAGTATAATCCTTTCTTGTATGTCTGAGAAGCATTTAGTACATATCAAGCATTCATGGGAATAGTATTAATAACAATAACAATGTGTTTACCAAGATTTGAAGCCACTCAGTTATGTTCCTCTTTCCTGATGAGATCATAAACTGTAAGAGCTCTCATGTAGCCCACTCTGAGTTTTTTTGTATTTTTCTGGATAAATTCTCTGTAACATGCAGCCTGTCAGAACACTGCTTTATTCAAATGGTGGAATAAATATTCATAACCCAACTGGCTTTTACTGTGCCCTTCGGGTCTTCTGTGTCCCAAAGGATACTGCACTGCAAGATATTTCAAACCCATAAAGACTGCTGTGTTTGAAATTAGGTCCTTTACAAGGCCCCATTTTTGTGAGATTTCTACATAATAAAAGGGTTCTACATAAGATTCATCATAAGTGGATATAATCTAAAGAGCTGGTAGTAGGAGCTACTCAGAGTTTGACAGGAAAATCAAGACTACTAGAGAAGACAGAGAATTAAAAGAATGGGAACTGATCCTCCACTGTAGAGAACTGCTCTAGCAGAGAAGTCAGGGGGATGAAGGCTCATGTACAAGACATTCATTACCAGGCTGAGAGGAGCTCGGTAGTTGTATGCTTGTTCATGGGAACCAGGAGAAACACAAACAGGGAAGACAAAAAAAAACAACAGAGCAGCTGGAATGAGCAGCATTAGAAACTTCCTTGACTTTGGTGCAGTCAAGCCACCAGCTTTTTGCATGGTGCTTTTTTGCTGGGCAGGATTTAGTGACTTTATCAATCCATCCTCATAAGCCTTTCTTATCCATCCTCACTTGCTAGCTCTGTCATGTTAAGAGGGGTACCCGTTTTATCTAATACTATGACAAGTGTTTTTACAGGATTGAGTTTTTAAATATTTAGGACTTCAGCTTGTCTGTATAGCTTGCATGCACAGCATATATAACACAACAACATCCTGCTGGGTGTTATGTTTGGTAGGAACGCACTGAACTCACAAACTGACCCTGCTGCCTCCTGCCATTGAAGAACCATTCATCATCCCCGCCGCAGCAGTGCCCGGGGCCTTGTCCAGAGCCGCGTAGCCACAAGGTGGTGCTCACTAACCTCTGTGGATGCACCGAGAGCCTGGAAATTGTCAACGCAGGATGCCGAGCAGGGCCAGGGCAGGCTAGTGGCGGAGAGCCAAGCTGAGGGAGCTTCAGAGTCTGGCCATTGGACACGTGTTTTCTACATCATTGCTAACAAGTCCCCCAGGTTTAAGGGTTTTACAAGGCAAGGTGAAATCCACTGAAGGTAAAAGTGCCTGGGGCTTTTTAATGGCTCTGATGTTGCTGTGGTGTTCCTGTAGCATGGTACAGAGTGGTGGCTTTTTGTATTACGTTCCGTTAGGCTAGTAGGTTTCTATCAGGCGATGACCGGGGAACTGGTCTGCACAGAGGAGGTGGCCATCACAGTAGGTTCAATAAGTGCTTCACCTACTTGGCAGTCAGTCACTATATATGAAATTGTTTGGAGTCTCTGTGGTCATGGAGCAGGCAGATTTGTCCTGAGAGGAAAAGTTTTAACAGTGGGATGAAAAAGAAGAGTGAACTGAGTTGCTTAACAGCATGTACTGGAGGAATAGAAGCGATAATGCGCTAATCAAAGTGACAGGGTTTTGAGGGGCAAAGAAGAGTAGGCATCTTTGAGCTGTCTGTACTAAAGTTGAAAAATGCAGGAAAATGCAAAGTGATCTAGAGAGTCTAATACAAGTGAAAATTTGAAGAAGAGCTTGTTCATCTCGTGACACATTCCAGGCTCTCTACCTTTCCCCTTTTTGTTTCCATTGCCTGAGCTTTGTAGGAAGAATAGGACAAGGTGGTAAGCCTGTAAATACTGAGCTGTAAGCACTGTTAGGTTTTTCACCTTAAAGGATGTTTTTTAAACTTTAAAAATAAAGAAAGAGAGACACACAGCTGGTTGGAAGCTTTAAGGTAGGTTTCCAGCATGGCAGATGCTTAAAGACCTAAGGGTTCTTTTCCAAAGGGTTTTTAAGCCAGGTATGAAGCCTGCACAGACACAGCTACCCAATGCTGCTACAGCAGCAATGCCTGGGAGGCCCCGTCTTCAAAAAGGAAGTACCTTATCCCACCTTCTGGATAAGAAGTGGCTGAACAGGAGGGTGAGTTCTGCTGCCATCACCCACCATCCAAGTAATCACCCAGTGAAGTGCCAGTGCTGAGCAAATGAGTGTGCTGCATTTACATGACCAGATAATAGGAGATTTCACATCTAACTGGCTGCAGAACAGATCTGCAAACTCCAGCACTGCGCTGGGTTACCCTTCTCTAACCACAGCTCCTCCTGGGTCACCGCTTGCAAGGGTCACGTTAGTCCACGGGAGGTGGCGAGGCTGGCGGTCACTGTAGCCCAGCGTCAGCTTGTCACCGCTCGGCCTCAGCGCGCAGGGGATCTGGTGTCTGCGCTTAAGAATGATTCATTTTAAAAGAATGTAGGTATCAAACTGCAGGCAGATCTCCAGCTACACACAAGCTAGACTATCTGTTTCTTGCTGATACAAATTTTCACGCACTAGGGGGGAAAAGGACCTGTTTCATGCATCACTTTGCACTGGATTGTGTCCAGTTACTTTACTTATCATTATGCAACTTAACCCGGGGCAATTCAACACCCAAAGACAAAATTAGAAATACATAAATATATTTGCACAGTTTCTTTGCCCCCACAACAATATTTGTTTCACTCTCCAACCCAAGATGAACTGTACAGGACAACATGAAGTACAGAAAAAATACAATTTTTTTTTTCCTGAAGTAAGAATTTTGCTGCATTGTCATCTCGTATATTAGCTCAGATGGGAGTATTTCGGTTCAAAATAAAATATCTATCATCTTCATGGATAGGAAAATTCATACAGGGACCAAACCTCTCCCATCATAAATCAGTCCTAATTCAGCAGGTCAACTGACTTCCAGTATAAGCATTGCCAATATATGGATAAGCAAGGATTAAGGATTCATTTGAATATTAGTATACAAATTACACTTCTACTAGAAAAAAAGAACTTGCAGAAAAACTAAAAATAAAAAAAGGCCTGTACTTAACAAGTATTTTTCATCTCCAGAATTAATCAATGATAACTAGCTATTTCACTTAACATCTTTTAAAGTGTTTTAAAAGATTAGCCCTTTTTTACTTATAAGGAAAGAGAAGTTCAAATAACATAGGCACAAGTCTATGATATACTTAGACTGAGTAGTATCTGATCGCCAGATTCACCTCAGTTGCAATGAAGCAGTTTGCAGCACAACAACCTGCTCAATAGATGGGAGGCTGCCTCACAAGTTGTGTTTTGGCTTTGGCCTCTTTGGGAAAGCACCAAACACTTAAACACATGTGGCACACAACGCACAGACGTACTGACAGCCCGTAAATAACTGCCCAGGGCCATAAGGAAGTTTGTTACCAAAGACAGAATTAGAAACCAGGTATCCCATCCTGGGTACTTTTGGTCTTTGATAAGCATTTTGGTATTTTTTGCCTTTGATTGAAATATAAAGACAGAAGTTACACGGTGGCAAAGCACCTGCAGGAGGGGGGTCCAATCCTGCACTTGCTCTTGATGCCTATTGTAACAGGGTGGGGATTTACTCTCAAATCCACTCATGGGAACAACTCAGGCAGACACTAACCCGCTCCCACTGCTGGGAATCCTGCAGCCATGGGTGCCTCAGAAGTACTTGCTTCCTCCTTGCATTTAAAATTATGGTGCCTTTCTCTGACCTCATGTTGCTCCTCTTTTGACTGAAAAATACATCGACCAATGTGGCTAATATTCTGAGGAATACAGTTAACATGGCCATAACTGAAACTTCCACTTCTGTGGCAAAGACACAGTCTACAAAATAGCCCTCACTAATACTAATAATAAATGGCTTTAACCAGGATGAGGTGTATTAGGAAAAATGTGTAAAACTGAGAAAAATAAGGACACTACTTAATTTTAAATTAAAACAGTAGAGAAACCAGATTCAACTAAGACTAATGATCTACAACTTTTGTAGTTATCAGATCCATCTCATTAAGCAGCTGCCCAGTGCTAATTATATCATGATTTTAACAAGAAACATTTGTTTTAAGGCCTGTGGTCCAGATTCTGTTGGCACTGAAGTCAATGGGAATTTTGCCATTGGAAACAGGAAGTCTCTGTATAGTAGCCATTTATAAATATCATATGTTTGTCCCTATAATTTATAAACGCTCTGCTTGGAGGACTGACTCTCACTGCACTCCCTGCAGGAAGCCACGGAATTTCCTTGGCGGGGAACTAGGAAGGCTGTGTAGGTTGGGTATTGTATTTATTCCTGTAGGGGAAAGTTAATTTCATCCTGTCTTCTCATCTGTTCTCTGGCCAGTGAAGAAATGACAGCAGCAGCCTCTGCAAGAGCCCTGGCCAGTTCGAATCAGCCAAAATGACTCGCTACATGCAAGGCTGAAGAGAGAGGATTCAGGAATATTGCTCTTCTCACATAGCCAGGGGGACAGCCAGAGTGAGATGCAGTCAGATTTTAAATGAGATTCAATTACTCAGAAAGACTATTTCTGTAAGAGGGATTCATTAATGCAGGTTACAAACAGCTGATTACAATCAGTTGCTATAAAGTGCAATTCTCTGAGTGTCCCCTTCTTACAAAGCTATAAATACCAAAAACCATAATGAAAGATCTGACAGAGCTAACAGACACCTACGCAGCCTGTCTTTCCATGCACAGGAGAAAATCCTTTCCAAGTGTTATTGACTTTAAAAGATAATTCTTTTTGTATGTTGTTCAGCTGCAAGGATTTAAATTTCAACCTTAAGAGGCTACATCTTCAAGATAGAAAAATTAAAGTTTCGTAAGAATGAAAAGGAAGGTCTTACAAACAAGAACATGTTGGCTGTATAATGAGTCTAAAAGAACATTCTATAAGTTATACTTTTGTTTCATAATTACTTAGCAAACAGCAGTGTTTTCATATGTAACAACCAAATCAGTAAAAAAAGAAAGCTACGAGTATATAGAAACTTTCCTCTTAACAAATTGATTCCACAATCTTTACTCACTAAATTTCCATTCACTCCTTATCAGAAATCTGTTTAGAAATTTGTCCAAGACAGAACTGACTTTTTCTATAATTTGGCAGCCATGAGATTTACAATCAAATTCACCATTGAGCATAGTTGCCTGCAGAAATGTCAGTGGTGACCCATGCACCTCAGAAAGACCTGGAAGGTACTCAGGGCTCCTCAAATAGAAACAGCCACAACAGGGAAAAAAATCCCATCAGTACCAATTCAAAACAATGGACTTTAGAAGATAACCTGAAAAATGCATGAAAACAGACAACATACACACAGTGCATTAGTAGTTTGGGGGCTGGGGGTAATTTTCAACATTCAGAGGAATCCCTTTGCCCAAGTTTTGCAGTACACTCTACAGTTTCTCTTGCACAAGTAAGAGAACAGACTTGGGTACATTTAAACAAAATATATTTAGTGTTGGCACCTCAAAACCATAGTTCTTTTCCCAAATAAGCAAAACCTGATCATATCTGAATCCAATATGTGGCACATAATCAACAGGAGAAGCTACTGAGAATTTGGGCTCGGGTAGCACTTCTAGGTATGGAGGCAGAGTGTATTACCCAAGCACAGAACTCAGTGTTTTTGTTAAATATAGCCCTAAACTCTCGCTATGCTTCAAAGTATGTGTCAGCTTTATCTGCATTGACTAGTCTGTAATTTTACACCCTGTCAGGGATCCATAAAAACAGTCTGAACATGAACTAGGTTTGTTTAGCCCACTGAGAGCCTGTGCTTTTGGAAAACCCCATGGCTGGAGGAATATTCACACTCTTTTTAAATTTTGCACTGTTGCCTTTGCACCAAGACTGCACACACTGTACCATGAGCTGCCGCACCAGCAACGTGGGAGTATTTACTACAATATTAGGCAGCTTTGCTTAGTATAGGCACAGCAGGGATAAGGTACACGATCCCTAGAGATCAGAGCTTTAGGAAAGTCATTTAAAGACCACAGAAATATTTCAACTTTTCACTTCGAATTTTGTGAGAAAGAATTTACAAGAAACACAGGAAGGATTCATTAAGCTTCTTATATTTGCTGCTTAATTCAATCCTATTTAAGAGTTATGTCCATAAGGTAACAGCAAAAATGAGGAATACTCAGGGCACTGCCCTTTAATTATAAAGTTTCTAACATTGATGCCACTAACTTTTAAATTAAATTCTTTTCCATGATCAGGTAAATAGCTCTGACAGTTACTAAGTCTGTCTGGTTCTCTTAAAAATGGTGCTAAAACCATCTTGGGGATTTTGGGTCAGCTGAGACACAGGATATCTGATCCAGCAGATCCTAACTGGAATTTCCTTAGTAGCTGAAACAGTAGAGGACAAGCTGAATTATCAAATTCATCAGACAACTTAAAATGGTCCTAAATTAAGGGGTGGAGTTAATACACTGATTTCCTTTTGCTGGAGTTGCAGGAAAGGGAAGGAGGGAAAGATCATTTTGGAAAGCATTGCTGGAGTCAAACTAATTTGATTCTAACTGGAATTAATAGCCATTTTTATGGAGAAGCCATTTTCACCCTAACACTCTTGAAAATAACCAGTAAGAGATATAAAAACAACTCTCCCTTTTGCTATGTGAACCGTGACTATTACTCAGCTATAATTCTATGCTTTCTAAACATCTCCCTTCTGCTTCCTCTGTATTCAGTGTCCCTTGGGCACAGGCAGGTAGGTTAGGAACTGTATTAGCTCAGCTCTGAGCTTACATCACAGCAGGAAGGCTGGGAAATTTGGTCTTTAGGTTGTGAAACTGTCACAGCAATTGGCCTACAGCCCACTGCTCGCATTTTGAAATGTACAACCTAAGATCAATTTGAGGAAACAAAAAACTGCTTGATTTCAACAGGACCTTCTCAGATTACTGTATATAAACAAGGGAAAAATCAAACTCTCTTCAGTGACACACCACGAGGCAGTATCTCAGATGAATCGATTCTGCTCTTAGGAGGAAAAGCCGAGTTTCAGGCTGTTTTTTTTTCTGGACACTGTGCAGCCGAGGGGGGCAGTGTAAGGGCTCCTGCCTTGCCTGAGCCTGCTGTGATCCTCACACAGTGCCAGTGGCCTCCAAGGGGGCTGCTGCAGTGGCAGCGATCACAAGGGAATTCCAGAGCCCTGGCCTCAGCCCAGGATCAGCACCCTCTCCTCCTGCCTCCCTGGGAATATCCCTACGCACTGGGGGACCGCGTCCACTCGGTTTATCCATGTTTCACACCAAGGGGTAGCCTAAAAGCAACTGCAGCATTTTTAGCTTACCTCTAAAGACAGGACTTCCATCTTCCATTTTATTGCTTAGTTTTGTTCCTTTAATAGCTGACAGGCTCGATATTTTTGCTGCTCTTGTTAAAAAATTGTCTACACAGATTTCCTTGGAAAACTAGGGGTCACTGAAGAACTGGCAGAATTAGGGCACGAAGATACAGTGAAAGTCATGCCCGATGATCAGACCGTGACTTTCATATTCTTAGTTTTAAGACTGGGTGAAATCCAATTCCCTCCACTCAAAGGCAATGCCCCTTTCAGGGGTGACCTGCTAGCCCTATCAGCAGCAGATGAGTTCTCATGTTTTCCTTTGCTTTCTTAGCACCACTTTAGTTAAATTCTGGCTATATAACTGGGGTCTAAGTAGAAGTGTATTCTGCAAATAAATAAATTTTTTGAGAACATGAACGCAAGTACCTCAGATTAGCTGGTCATACCTTCATAGGAAGTCAACCCCTTGCAGATCTGTCAGTCACTCTGACACCCTAGACTATCGCAAGAAAAGCGGAAAAAGTTGAGAAAGGTGAAGCTGATCGTTTCAGCTGCCCATTTCCCCACGGGATTTCCCCACGGGCCTTAACATGCCTGTTTATAGGTATTTTAATATGAGGGCGATGACTCCACATACTAACTTCAACAAGGCCTCCAACAACTTCACATCTTAATTCAATGGATGCTTCTCCATTGGTTTTGCAAAGTGTAAATTTAATCTAATATACACATTTAAGAGAAAAAATATGCTCAGTTGCCCAAACTGAGCATATTCATGAATTTTAAACTGTATCTAATTCTGTACTATCCTCCAAAGCATGACTTGAATTCTTCTACTAGTTCTAATAACATGTCTTAATTTCTATTCCAAAAAATCATTTTTTCATAATCAGAAGCATCTATAATTTAAATGACTATCTATGCTGTTGATGACACCATCAATTATAAAGTTATGTGATGGGGAAAAGCTGCCCTGATTAACAAGCATTTTTCAATATCCCTGTTAAGAAAAGTATTATATATAGCTGGATGTTTCAGGAAACAGCTGAGGATTTGGTATTTTGAAATTATCTTATCATGATATTCTGAGATAATTGATTTGGAATGGTGCTTAGTAAAGGCTTCAGATTTTGTAAGATAATTAAATTTCAGTTTTTCACAGAAGTAATTAACATTCCAGAAACAATTTTAAGTGCCAAATTTTGCCCTAAACTATAGCTTGTGCAGTCCAGCACAGTGTTGTATAGGAAATAAAATATACTAGAGAAAAATTCATCTTATTTTTCAAATTCTGCAAAGCATTTAATATATATTCTACTTTAACACCTGCTTCCATCCACCTCTACTTAGAAAATGACAAAATAATAGGAAGAATTCAGGAGTCAGCAAGATATCTTCTGCTCCCACCTTCTGGATTTTCAAATCTGGAGACGGTTATTCAGTGTATTCAAATGCTATGTTAAAAATAACGAGTCAGAGGCCTCAAAAACCTAAAACTGATCCAAGAATCTCAGTATTTCATTTGTCCACCTATTTTTTTTCTGTAGATTATAGTTCTACTCTGTGCATTATTGTAAAAATAAAGAATTTGCCATTTATGGTTGTTCTGTGTGAGCAAGACCTTAGGGACAATTGCCGAGTGTTTAAAGGATATTTTGTATTATAACATCTAACTAGTTACAGTCATATATGAATTACTGTTAAGAAGCAGACAAGTTTCCTGCCCCACTGTTTCACCTAAGCTTTTGCTCCTCAAGTTTCCAGTTGAGTAAACTTCCTTTTAAAATTTATCCCTTCAGTAAAATGCAGTCAATGCCATAATATAATGCTATATATAATCCAACTCATTGGGAGGTCATCATAAATTAAGGAAAGATTGCTATATGATTTTATAGCTAGAATGCAACAAATGTATTTCTTCATTCAGAACTACAGATCTGAAGACAAATTTACTTTCCATCTACTGATGGCAGCAATTTTCTTACATAGTGATCCATAGTGATTATAATGTAGTTTGCCTAGAAATGGACAATATGGACTCATATTTTCTGTCTGCATTATTCCACAGCATATAATAAAGTTCGGAATCGCCGGAGTATCTGGACACTAGGACAGCTGGTATTACTCAAAGGCTGCAGCACAAACATGACTCTGTACAGGCAGAACAAAGCCTTTTTCTGTCTTTTCATCCCACTGATCCTTTAAATATTTGAACAGTGGAATCACTCTATTGATGCACCATTTGATTAAACCAGACTTAGCTCTTAAATGCTGAATGAATTCTTGTTTCTAAAGACCTTATGCTTTCATATCCAATGCCATTATTTCTCTAGGACCAATTTCCCTATTAATTCATCTCATTTTTCTATAGCCTTCACTCTAATTATTGTCAGGGCTTTGCTGTTTTTTGACGATGTTTAAACCAGGGATGAGGAAATGCCTCTGTGTTCCCGGGCCTGGGTGTCTGTCATGGACACATGATCTCCCCGTTTGGACAAAACCCAAGCACACATCAACCCCTTGTCACGCTCTAGTTTCCATAGAAAAGAAGCCTAAGCAGCCTGGCTGGTCTGGAGCTGCGGCAAGTCTTGACCAGTGCCAGCTCTCAGCGAAGGGATGTGCAAGGAGCTAAGTTACACCTCTCTACGCACCTATAAATCACTCAGAGTATGGGCTCTGCACAAGAAAAGCATAGCTATGAGTCAGTGGCATTGTTAGTTAGAATTTGCTTTTTTGTTGTTGCTGTTGTTGTTTTGTGAAATCTAAGAAAATAAGTATGTATTTGACAAGCAACTGCAAGAAAAATCTACACCACTACTTTCACAGCAATATCAGTACTGGATTAGTATACACACGAATAATGCCTTGAGTCTTATTTCACTGCTCCTGTATCTACTACATAACTGCATAACATGCACGTTTTAGTCAGATACACTGCTTACCCAGTGTGATAAGTCATTATTATACCAACAGGCTCAGAAACTCCTCAGTTAATTTCAAATGTAAGTATATTTGAAAGCCTGCTATGACTGATGACTATTATAGTGCCTAAAACTACAGTCATGGATCAGGACTCCATGGAGCTCTAAAGGGTAAAACACAGACCAAAGACAGTTCCTGTAAAAGGGCCCCTCCATAGGCTCAAGTTGAGTCTCAGGTTGAAGATTTTTATAACACTGACAAGAACAGAACATAGCAGATAGACAGAACATGGCTAGGGAACATTGCTTTGACAGAACTGTGTTCATGTTCTGCTCGTAAGTCATGACTATCCTACACACAGGTTTTATTGGCAATTAGATTAGGATACTTTCAAATATAGGTCTGCTTTTTCTGCTATGGAACTAAAACAGAAAAATCACCTATTCTGTATTCTTTCTGACCCCTGCTACATTTCATTTTTAAACTATAGCTACATGAGTCATGCTGAGATTGAAGTATTTTGTCCATTTATGAATGATTTCAGCAGATTAAACAGGTTTAGCAATCTATCATCTCAGAAGTCTCTCTGTGTGAATTTCATACTGGAGTCTACTGCTATAGTATATCATTTACCTAAATGTTACATGCAGGTCAATTTTCTTTCAAATTTTTGAATCAGAACTGAAATTGTTTCCTGCAAATTTTCTATATGCAAAACCAGAAATTATCATATTTAGCAATCACAATTGATTAATTATTAATCTAACTGACTTTAAGAGGATGGCTTATACACACAAAAATATAACTGAGGTAAGAAAAAAAAATCTAAATTAGCACTTGAAGGGTTACTATGAAGTTGAAAAGTTACATTGTAAGCTCTTAGAATGTGAAATTCTGCCTCTGAAGTTGAAGTCACTTGATATTAGAGTGATAGCTAGTAAAAGACAAAACACTTAATATTTGTAATTCATTAAAGTTTGCAAAATTAAACAAATACTCATTGGTATTTTCCTTGTGCAGCTTCCTTACCATATTTTTGCCATGTTTCTCTTTTTCAGCATTTTAATGGGGGGATTGATATCCTTACACAAACATTTCCATATGCTGTGTAGTTACCAGCTGCCTGTAGATGTTAGATTTTGTAATATATACTTAAAACTACCCACACATATGGAACGACAAGAGCACAATGCCTTGAGACAATTATACAAAATTGCATTCATACAATTTCTTTCATCTTGGATTTGAAAGAATTCACATGTCATTGGTTATGACTGGTTAAATACACTGCATGAGGTGATTTCTTTGCCTTGACTAGTGACTGTGGATAATTCTACATAATTGAATGAGAAATGGTAAAATTCAGTGTACTTACAGAAAGCCCATTCAGGATTAAAGAACCCACCCTCTATGTTCCACTTCATGAGCATTCATGGAAAAGCACAAACACGTATATGGCAACCAAATCAGATTTCATTAAAGTGGGCAATCACAACTGTTTAGTATGTTTTTATTATTCTGCTACACACTTGAATCACTTCAGCATTCAAAAAATGAAGGGATGTAATAGTTATAGAATGGAAGTGAAAACATAACAGAAAATACAATGGCCTAAAATAGAGCCTTTCAACCTGGAGATGTAACTTCACGGTTTAGAAAAAAAAAGTCATCGTCTCATATTTACAGTGTTTCATTACAGAAGAAATCTGCTAGCAGGCAATGAGACTTGAGCAAACTGAAATGCTGAAGTCCCAGTCTGTCAAACTGCTTAATCTTCTTAATCACACTCTCTGAAAGGGGCTTTTCCCTACTTCCTTACTTTCTTGCTTCCATAGTCCTTTCCATACCAAGTTGGGTGGCAAGTGGGAAGCTACTAACACTATCTATAGTGGGTGGCATACTACTACTACTACTGTTTGGCTATACCAAGTTGGGTGGCAAGTGGGAAGCTATATTAAAGAAAGTACAAATGGTTAGACAGATAGATGCTTTTGCCATTTCTACTGTAGAGCCTGCTATTAAAATGGCTAATGGAGGCTGGTTGTAAATAGAGTTACATGATCCCTGCGCATTTCATCCTCCCAGCCAGTGCACGTGTTCTGGATCTCTAGTGCCTCCAATCTCCCTGCAAAAATGACTCCAAAATTTGCCAGTGACTGAATGCAGCTCAACAGACAGGTGCCATAAATCATATGACATTCATGCTTTATCACAAAATCTCAGAGAACAAAAGGAATCACTCTGCTACAGCACGCTTGCAGGATTGCATCCTTGTCCGAGTTGCATACAAAAGTTCAAACTAATGGCAACAATCCACAGACATTAAAGGAAATAACAGCAATCAATGCTATTTTTAAAAGGAAGAGTGGGGGCACAGGGTTAACATATGTGGAATTAGCTCTAGGCAAAATGAGAAGCCATTGCATCTAAAATCAAATGCATTCTCTGAAACAGACACCAGAGCCCAAATTCTCATGTAGACTCCTGCAGTCCACGAGTTTCTGCAGAATTTGGCCTTCCTCTTAACTTAGCTTCATTAGATCATATCATGCTATCAATTTTTATGTTGAACGCCCTATTTCACATCAGTTGTTGGCACTATGTAGGCAATTTTCCCAGGGGAGGGGAAGAAATATGGTGTGCGAGGGGAAGAAATACTGCCTCATGTAGAAAAAGTCATTTCTTAGAACAGTTTGAGGAGGGAAAGTAATATTTGTATCCCTTCTGCCAGATGTCACCAGTGGCAACAAGAGCCAGGATCAAATATCTATCCATCAAATTCTTCTTAAAATTTTTCAGCACCAGCTGGTCAATACCCCATTCATAAAACTGTGAAAACTGCCTGTCTCAACATGGCCATTCTTAACCAACACTTCTTCCCCATTGTAAGAACCAGCTCTGAGTGAAACATTTTCAAGAAGGAAAGGCATACTGTGTTTGTAAAAGGAAAAAAAAAAAATGTAGCCTTGTTTTTTTTTCTAACTGTATTTGTATGAAGTACATGAAATGACAGACCCCTCCCCTAGGATCTTTTGCAATAGTCTTGCATTTGTTTTTTCATCAGCTGCTGACAATGTTGGATGGACTAAGGTCCCCAAAAGACCGCACTTGCCTCTCTTTCTGCCCCGTGCTGTTGTTTGTTCGCGGTTGGCTGCCTTCTGCCTTAGAGGGAAATGCTTCTGAAGAAAGATGCCTGGACACTGCTGCTGACATTAAGACTGTCTCTGCACTTACTGTGCCACCAGCTCAGGCTGTGATGCCATCCCCTGCGCTGCCCACAGAGTGATCTTGTGCTGCCATCCGCTTGTGTCATCCTTCACTCTGCTGCTGCCTTTGGCCATAAATGAGATCCAAACTACACATGAAAGAAAATTGAGATGATCAATTCTATGTTATCTAAAAATGGTAAAGCTACATAATGGAACACTTAAAAGGAACCTGAGAAAAATGGAAAAAACTCCCCCCTTTCAAAACAAAGCTACATAACAGAGTCCAGAAGGTAGTTAAAACCTGCAAAGACACCCCGACAATCCTCCCAAGCTCTTCCCCGCACTGATGCTACTATCAGACTTTCTGTGCTGCTCTGACAGTAAAGAGCTTTCACGCAGGGCTCGGGGGCTTTGGGCTCAGGGACAGCTGGGAAGCTCCCCCCCTTCGCTCCACACACACACGGCTGCAGAGGATGTCAGAACCTCGCAGAATTCCAAGATTTTCGGGGCAAACATACCAGCCGCAACACCCGCCCGACCAACTGTTCCGGCAGATCGACATAATATTACTTTACCTCCTGTAGCAACAAATTCACTGTTTTTACTTCAAAACAATAACAGATCCTATATTTCTGGACACAACATGACTATTATCTTCCTTAAATGGCTTGCTACACAAATAATATTTGAATAGGATTGTTTTTTCCCCTTTTAATGCTCAAATGATTAAGCCTCTATCACATGCGGTGATTTGCAGACAATATAACAAATCTGCATAATAACAAATTATGATGTTTAAACATTCACTAAAAGCACAGCTTCAGGAATTAGTACAGCTTCATTTGAGTCATAGAATCAAGCATACTAGATTGCTCTTCTTTTCTTTCTGCCCAATATCATACAGTGAAGTTAGTATTTTCTGCTTAAATCAGAAGAAATTCAATACGACTCAGTCCTTTTCACATATCTAGCCACTTATCTTGTTTCGTTTGCAAATATCATATGTATTCTCTTGAGATAAAAATAGTGCAAGATGATTAGTTAGGCAAGTTCATTTGACACCATTCCCCCTTCGTGACGCCGAAATCTAAAATCTGTATATGGTATACAACTTAAAGTATATATATGCAAGCTCAGCTCTGGTGGAGACACACAGCAAGTGCTTTCCTCACAACCAGACTGCTTCCTTATCCAGTCAAGAAGACCACAAAGGTAAGCTGATTAGATCCTCTGCTTTCAGAAAAGGAAACACAAAAGCAAAATGCTCCCTAAATGGAAAGCACATATGCAATTAAAAATATATAGTCTTATAACAGCTTCCAGTCAGTCATACCTTTACAATCTAACATAGACTAGAATCAGCATTCAGATCACAGGACAGAGAAAGGTAGGATGTTGCACCTGATAGCAAATGAGACCATGCTGCAGTTTTGAGGTTTTCCTCCAACTTTGTCCTCTGTTTTTAATCCTGTCAGCAGTGAGAATTAGGTGCATGGTAGAGCTCCAAATGATCTCGCCAAGTGCTGACAGCAAATTCTTTGCACAAGAAGCCATTGGGACAAAATAACTGATGCCGAAACAGGCATAACTCATACGCCTCAGCTGGAGAAACATTCATGGCCAGCAGCATGGATTTGTCTCATTGTCTCCCTGCAGCTTCTGAGATATTTAAAAAGAGAATGAAATGACTGAATTGTCTCTGCTGCAGCCCAACAGGTTATTAAGCAGCCCTTTGCTTGGGCAAAGTTTCAGCCTATGCAGAGACCTCAGCATCAGCACACAGACCATAAATGGTTACCAATGTTGAATGCTGCTTTCTATACTTAGATAGGAAGGGTGGTATTTTTGAAGACTCAGTTTGGGATTCAAGAAATCTGAATTCTGTTCTCTTGTGATTTTCAAGAATAACTTCTCTATGCCTCAGGTCCCATTCCTGAACTAACATGGGGCTTCCTCACTGTACCGTAACAACTTTTAATTTCTAACCCATCCTCATTGGTGTGTACTGTAGAACTGGGAACACATTGATGCTAAGTTAACATTGATAATATTGATTGGAAATTCAGATCTGCAGCATTGGCTTAAGCAATATATATGCTGCTTTGGCAAAGACTACGGAGCCTACTAGCTGAGTGGGACAAAGAGCATCCTTTGTCAAAAGCTGCTGTGTTGGAAGAAAATGTCTTTTTCCTTCTATCAGGAACGAGTACTAAGTCTCCCTACCTGCACTCTAAGCACATCACTACCCTGAAATGCCAAAATCCAGATAAAAATCTTGCTTCTTATAAATGACACAGCATCAAGAAAACCACAGCTTAGTTACAAAGAACAGTTTTTCATAAAGCTACATTTTATGGAGGCAGTAGCCCAGCAGACCAAATGTATGGTACATGTACTACGCAGTTAAACAAAGGAGAAACTCACTCCGTCAATTTAAGTTTTTTGTTTTTTAAATAATCAAATGCAAATATTTTCCTTCTTTGTAAAAATCACTCCATTTATTAACAATAATACTAGTTTCAAAGAATTCTAACCAAATCTTTTCCAGATATAGTTCCAGGGGATACATTTGGCCTTATCTTTTACGTATGTTGTAAATACACATCTATTTTATTGGAGCAATAATCTGCCTCCAGGAAAATCCACATGGAAGTCACGAGGTTTTATGGTGCTAGATACCTTTGATTCACTTCATCCCAAGCATCAGATCTTCCTGAGGCCCCATGCTCCGGCATGCGGAATTCTTCTCTCATTACCCATTTTTAAGTGGAAGCACCTGCTGCAGACATCTGTTCCCATTTGCTCTGCTTACAATTAGATGAATAATGTCCCCCTATCACATACTGTCACAGCAGCAACCTTAAATAGAGCCATGGAAGAGGTAAAGACATTTTTATGGCTAAGTAACTCATGTTTAATTTATTTTACAGTTCAACAATGGCCATCACTGACATCCTTTCTGCTAAAGATATTGAATCTGCTCTCTCCAGCTGCCAGGGTAAGGAATGGTCTCTCTGCAACCAGAAGATGCGTATCATTTTTACGTCTTAAGATGACATGCCTATCGTTTTCTCTTTAGATTCCTTCCCTGTGAGATCTCTTTCTAGCTTCATTACAGTATAGACTCAGGAGTTCAGAAATTCTTACAAGTGGTTATTTTGTGGGCAGCATTCCCTGAAATGCACAGCAGGAATTAAAAGGCCAGAGTTTCAATTGATATAAGGCTCATTTGACACTATTCTGAACTATATTTCATTTTTTAAAACAGTTGAAGACCTAAAATTAAACATTTAGGTCTCAAGATTGGGTCCTCAACACATCGACAAAAAGTTCTGAAGCAATAACCAGCCTCTGCCCTCCTCCTGGTAAGATAAAGCCAAAAATTTTCCAAATGCTCAATTATCTGAAGAGATTCTACCAAATCTTTCACCAAAGTAAGGGCTAAGTAGAGATGAAATAAAAATTACAAGAATTAGTCCTTAAGCCACAGTTGTATCCTCTAAACATTTATCATTAATTGCATGTGACACATTCCAAAAATCCTGTTTTAGCAAAATGTACATTGTAGCAGAAAATGTCAAACTGATTGAAAGGATGTTTGACCACAGGCATAGAGTAATTAGAAAGAGAAAGCATAGATTATACTACATATTTTGCTGCACTATGCAGCAAGAAACAGGAGCAGGCTGAGGCTTAAAGAAATACATAATCCCAAGGAATACATAGAGCAGTAGCAAATACAAGAGAAGATATTTAAACAACTTCTTGCTTCTTTCAGCTGCTGATTCCTTCAACTACAAGTCTTTCTTCTCCACGGTTGGCTTATCTAGCAAAACTCCTGATCAGATAAAGAAAGTTTTTGGAATCCTTGATCAAGACAAGAGCGGTTTCATTGAAGAAGAGGAGCTTCAGTAAGTAGTGTTCAGCTGCTGTATGCCTTTAGGCAAAGTAGGTCTGTGAACTCTCTCAATGCCCTACAAGAAATTTGCTGCTAATTTCAAACAAAATGCAGTATCTTGTTTTCTGCTGAATCGGTGTGGATCTCCTCATATACTAAGAATACGCATTACACATGACCATATTTTTTGGTCTGGTTTGAAGATTTAAAAAAAAAAAAAAAAAATACGGTAGTTGCTAAGGAAATTTCAGAGAACAAAACTCAAGCCTAGTGCTTTACCCTGTTATATTCCAGGCTGTTTTTGAAGAATTTCTCTTCAAGCGCCAGAGTTCTCACTGCGGCGGAGACCAAAGCTTTTCTAGCTGCAGGTGATACTGATGGTGATGGCAAAATTGGAGTGGAAGGTAGGATTTGGGGAAATTTGGCCAAATTTGTATTTTAAAATGCATGCATTTGGAGTTCTGTTTAACTTATGGCATCCAAGAATTCATCCAAGTAATCTGGCCCAGTATTTTCTGCCACAATTTTTACACCACCAAATACGCCCTTGATTTCACAGCATTATTCCTGTTTGATTCCAGTTGCTGTGATATCACATTAGTCCTAGCATAGACTCTGTTCCTCCAGCCAGTAATAACAGTCTGTGGTTAACTTCTACAGTGAAGTTGGTCCACAGGTTCATCTTGATGGATTTTTAAAACATCTGGAAAACATATTCACTCTCCAAATTTTAATTCTGGCAGCGGATGCTTCTGGCCACACGGTACTTTGCTTTTAAGCACACTACTACTTAGATATACTTATTTCTCTATCAGATGCTGGGCAATATTATGCATTGGATAATTCAGCAATCTAAAATAAATCTAGTGATGCTTTTGAAGGATAGAACTGCTGCAATGCATCACAAAATTTTGTGCCAAGAAATTATATCTGATCAGTGTAAACTGCACTGGGTAACCTTTCTACAAGAAAAGGAATGATGTGAACTGGCCAGGTTTAGAGACTGCAGCAAAGGAAAATGGGACATTATGCATCATGTATTAGAGATGAAGTCACAGAGAACTGGGCTGTCTTGGCTGAACTGGAACAGGTGGCAATAACTCTAACAGACACAAGTGCTAATCTTAGCCAGTCTGGGAGGAGAGGGAGATCCACTGCTGAAGGAATTTGCTTTAGCAGCAGGTTTTGCAGCTTCTGTTTATAAGGTCCAACAGGACATTACTTATGCAGATCTTGATCTCTTAACCATCAGATTTCGTGTTCTGAAATTATGTCGTTACTAATGCCTTTTTTTTTTTTTTTTTTTTTTTGGTGGTGGAATAACAAAACCAAAATAATTCATACTGAAAGCCACAGGCTTGTCCTAATTTATTCTGCCACTTGGCTGTTGTCAGAGTTTGTGATGTGTTAAAGACAGCTTAGCTTTAGCTCAGGATTTCCTACAAATATAAATTTACAGACACACTCCTCTCAGTACATTCTCTTTTTAAGGAGTGAAAAATCTGTTTCGCCTCCAGCATCTCGGTTTAGCAGTAGCTTGTAAAGTGTTATAATAATTTGGAGAGGACTCCCTGGCCAGAAAGAGGGCATTTAGGACATTTTTATCAATTTTTTAAAGATGCTACTTTCATTGAGCTTTATTTCCTTTCTCACTTTCTTTCTTCAACAGAATTCCAGTCTCTGGTGAAGGCATAAACAGCATTAGACCAAAGGCAATCTTGGACTGGCTCTTCCAATTACCTCCTCCAACAAGCACCTCACACTCAGCATGTGTTTGTACATTTTTATATTGTTTCAAGGCATTAGCAAAATCCCCATGTATCCACACACAGGATTGCTGAGAGATCTTGCAATGTGTATAGATGTTTTTGCTCATGTAGTATTGTTGCATTTCCATTGTAAAGAAGGCACTTTGTGATTTTTGTTGAAGTTGTGGCTGGAAGAAGGGAGAAGAAACATTAAAAAATGGTGGGAAAACTGTTTTTATTCTGTTTAGGTTTTCCAGCTCATACTGACTCGCCACCTCACCTCACTGACACAGATCTTATTTGTGCTTAATTCTCTGATCCTTGAAGAGAGATGCTAACAAGAGAGCTAAAAATAACCTACACTTGGTTCCAGTGCTGAGACTATGAGAAAAAAATTAACAGGAGTTGACACATAGCTCAAAGCATAGAATCAATGTGTGGGTAATATATATTTATTTTTTTTTTTAAAGAAGTACTAGGCTACAGCACATATCATCAGAAAGTGTTTACGGCATAAAATATAACTGTCCCTTATGAAGTTCTATTTTTCATGAAATCTAAGGCAGCTGTGAGATAGGGGAGAAGGTTCTAATCCCAACTCTGTCACTGTCAAAAGTCACAGTCCCTTGATGACACAGGCCACAAAACTGGGGGTTAATAACAAGTTGCTTATTATCTCTGAACACCTATAAAACTGTACAACTTTACCACATTTGTAAAATTCTATGTTTGCTACAGATGAACTATCTAGTCTTGCTGTTTGGTTATCTAATGCCAAACAGAGTAAATAACTGTTAAATAACAGTCATTACTCAACTCCTTTATTATTGTGAATAATTATTTAATTATCAATATAGTCCAATAATACTAGAAATTTACTTAAGTCTGCAAATTATGAACTAGTCTTCCTTTGGCTATGGCTCTTAGGGGCTTAGAACTAGCTAGAGTGTTGTCTTCATTAATGTAGGAATGATATTCATGGTTAAACGCAGCCTCAGCAGACTGAGGGGATGTTGTGCATTTCTGGCTGAGTGGGTTGGAAATTTCCCTACCAACATTGTCGTCTCTTTCCCATCCCAACTATGACACGGTTCCAGCTCACAAGCAGACTGCTGCTTTAATACTCCCTGCTGAAACAGGGTAATTATAGCATAATTTGGCAGCTGCTTCAAAAAAAAGAGAAGAAACAAAGTCTTCTCTGACTTTTATGTAAGATACAGAGTTGGCATTTCCATGAATTGCAGGATGATTATGCGAGGCAAGCACAGCTCACTTGTACCCAAGCATGTAAGAAAGCTGTTTGGCAGATTTAAGACTGTTGATGCAAAAGAAGAATTCTAGCAATCAGTCTCACTGAAGTCTGGGGAGAATTACCATGAATTTAAATCCTACATCTATCCTCAAATCCTTTGATGTTAAATTTGGGTTTAAATTATAGCTGGTGTTAATTGCAACAGTGAAATATTTTGCATGGAATAAAAAATCCAGAGCAACCCAGATCTGCAGCAATATACAGATATACTACATTATACACATTAGCTCCTCACACCAATAACCACTAAAATACGTCAGCATTCCAGAATGGAGGGCACAAATGGGAACATAGGTGACAGACCTGATATTGCGTTCCCTTCACACCTGGAAGTCTAATAAAGAATGCCAGAAATGCAAGACTACTGTACACAGCTACCCCCTCTGCATAGAGAGGCTCAACAACTGCATGCCATTCCTCCTGTTGCCACAAATGGGAATTGAGTAACTGCAACTCTAAGTAAAACTTAAGAGAATTTTGTTCATAAGAAAATCGACTCAGTAATTCTGGCAACAAGATGAGTTTTATATCTTGTTAAAGCCATCCAGCTGCTTCCCTATTGAGAAACTACAATAAAACTCCAAAAAGCCCCAATTCCTTCTCCCATACTCTGACTGGTTCTATCAAGAGGGAACAAATTCCACCAGTTGTGAAGGAAGCATTAACAAATAACAATAATACTCCTCATTTTGCATTTAAAAGTACACTTTAACAATTATGGCCCAAACAAACAACCTCTGTAATTACCAGCAGCAATCAGTTGCAAAGAAATTTGAAAACAAACAAACGAAGAAACATGACTAAGTCTTACATTGCATTCCAGACAAAGCAGCAAAGGCAGGTACTAATTGTCTCTTACTGCACATCCTGTCACAGTATATTTCCAAAGAATAAAGTAAATGGTAGATATGAAAGGAAAAATCCTATAACTCATTCACAGAACTAAGGAAATGCACAACAACATCCCAAACAAGAAGTTTTCTTGGGAGGCCCTTTAAGTGAATTTAAGTTCAGTCATTGGCAGTCTTCAATTTTCCTAAGAAACAGCCAGGACTGTTCTCACCTGGGACACGGGCAGCATGTTGGACAAAGCTGACTGCAGAATATCTACATGGATGACATTTGACGTAGGAATGAGGTATACAGTGATATTACAGTGTTACCGCAATTAAGGCATAGAATCATCCCAATTAAGGATAATCCCAATCACAGGATAATTTAGGCTTGACAGAACCTCTGGAGATGTCTGGTCCAAGCCCTGAACCAGAGGGCCAACTCTAGAGCATGTTGCTCTAGCTGAGTTTGGGTATCTCCCTTGGATGTTCTATAATCTCTCTGCGTAACCTAATTAGGGATTAAATCCTTTAAATCAACTTTTTATGAAACCTGAGGGCACAGTGAAAACCACAAGATTCTACTATAAACTGTTTATGCTACATCAACGCAGAAATGATCTAGCAAGATCCTAGTATCTTGTTCTCAGTTTATAAAGTAAGGCCATCTTAATCAGTATAATACAACTCCGTAATTCCCCGGATAAAATAAATGTTGTCTGTATACAAACTCTTTTGTTTAATTACCTTTCCCTAAGGTTTCCACTAATAAGTGATGCAAAATTTGAACAGCAAAGCCCAGGTACTCTAAGTTCTCACACACACCTCACATGCATACCCAGACCTCTCACTAACCTACATGAGCAGTTTAATCTCTAATTCCTTTTCTTAAATAAAGATTTCCTATGAACTCTCTGTAGTGGGAACTGAATGAACACAAAGAAACTGACTTTCATACACACACTCTTCCACACAGAATAAAGTGGGCCCAGGTCTTGGATCCAACATCCCAAACTCAAACTTCCTGCTCTTGCGATTGAACCCACCATGTCTCTCAAACCAGAATTTTGATTTGTACTCCAAAAGGAAGGACAAAAGAACAGAACAATGTATGAGAGGATAAAATCTCCTAATATGCAACAGAAACTGACTGCCTGATACCTTTATGTTCCCATAGAAATCCCAATTTGCAGCCACTTTCAAACTGAACTTTCAAAATGAACTTCAGCTCTCTAACTTTCCAAAATCTGGCATTAATCTTCTATTAAGAGGAGTGAGAGAGCAGCTAAAGGGCAAGGGGATGTCAGAACATTCATTACACACAGAGTGGTAAAGTTTCTTCTCTGAGTTAACAGCCAGCCCATGTGGAAAATCTTTGATGCAGCATCATCAGAGACGGTTGGACCTTTTCACACAAACCGCATGGGCAGAGGGGCCAAGGCAGGATTAATTTCCTGGAATGGGTTACTGAAATAGATACATCTTGATGAAATCCCCGAACAGACATATACCTAACAGTTTCACTCTGAGTTGTTTGTACATTTTAAAACATTCCAGTAAGTAGATGCTGTGCAACCCAAATTGATTTCAAGTTTCATATTTGATCAACTTCCCTGCATTTCCACATTACTTTTGAACTTAAAGGCCTATTGAGCAAACTGTCTATTGACTGGAATACTCAGTATCTTTGGGTTTGCACATTAATGTGTCCTGCACTCATGAAAACAGGACCCACTGTCTCTCAAACCCTGAAAGAAAAAATCACCTTACCACATCAGTTACAATATAAAGAGAAGGTGCCCTCAGACAAAGTGTTTTTAACTTAAAAAGCCACTACTGATCCTAGAGTTCAAATATAAATTTATGTCAAAATAATGTCAAATTAAGAATGTATCAATATCTGACTCAAAAGGAACTGTTCTGGTTTCATCAAATCTAGACATTCATCCGCTGGTATTTCCTAGACCCCAACTTTCTGCACTAACTCCTGGGCTTAAAGAACAAACTGACCTCATATTTGCAAAGATCTCCCTGGGAGATGGTAACATTTAGTCAGCACAAACACAGAAAAACCCGTTTTCTGTATCTAGCTGACATAATCCATTCTTCCTCACTGTTATTAAAAAAAAAAAAAAAATCCCTTGGATATCCCCTGGACCTGTTCTCCCTTTCTCTTTGGTTCTCTCATCCTGAATACTCCTAGACAGATTTCAGAGATTTCTAAGCTAGACTTGACTGTCTTTGGTGCCATCTACAGGCAAGCTCTGGTTGACCACATAAATGCCTAATATTTAAAGTGTTAACAATAAATGTGGACTTCCAACATGGAGTTATTTCTTAAATGTTCATTAAATCAGTATCATTAAGTTCACTGCTCAGCTTTACTCCTCGCCTTGCCTTTCGCTGGTTCATAATGCTGGATGCCACTGAACAATGGCCTTCTCTATGTAAATGCATGCGTCGACCATTGTTATTACTTCAAAAGTGCATCGAGCAGTGAACTAATACTTTTGCTATTAAATTTTTATACTCTGAAGTAACTGAAAAATTGAATTTCAGGAACAGAATAACAGTCAATTAAAAATGATCTGGGATCATTCAAAATGAAGAATTATCTATGTGAGATTCTACTTGTATGTCACGTGTCACGTATATCTATCACGAATATCACCAAGATTACTATTATTTGAAGGCTGCTAGGAGGGATACATGAGTAATACTTCATTGGTACCTGCTATCAATCAAGATTGGAACATCAAAAGTCGAAGTCTACCATGAAGATGTCTATACTTCGTATTTAAGCAATAAAATAAAAATTTAAAAATATATAAAATATTTGCATCTACACCTCAAAAAATATCACTCACTACACTAAAAATAGGCACAAGTTGAGAAGATTTACTCTGCATGGCACTAAACCTTATATATTGTCTAAAATACCATGCACATTCCTTTGGGATATAAATATCAATCTGATTAGCTAGCAGGTCTTGTCAGCTACAGTAACTTATCCTCTGGGGTAGCTGAACCATCACGTGGCCCTAGGACTTCTGTAAAAGGTCGGGAGGACTTAACTAAGGTCTATATAAGTCATTGTCTCTGCCATTTAAGAAAGAATTAAGTCAAGAGGACTCTAGATCTTTTATAAGTTTTCTGTTCTTGGCTTGGGGAAAACAAAGCAACAAGGTGAGTTGAATCTTTCCTCTGAGAGCTTTGGCCGTCATCACATCAATGTGCTCAAAAGGAAAAAAAAAAAAAAAAAAGGAAACACCGCAGGATTCCAAAGCACAGTGTAGTTCTATTTTGGTTCTGTCCTCAGTCTGTGCACGCAATATTCCTAACCAGAGATAACAGCAGAGAGGACCCACTTCATGTTTCTCAAGGAAAGGATGGAAGAGTTGGTGTTCCTGCAGAGCAGCAACCCTGCTTTGCAGTGGGAAATATGTTGCCACTGTCGCCACTAAGCAAATGGGGTTGCCCTCATGAAAGCTGATAAAGCAGGATTCATATGCAGTGAATTGGTCCACTGGATCACAATTTATGGCTGCTGTTATTCCTCTCGACATAGCATCTGCCCCCATAGCTCCATACAGATATTATTTATGACTGTATTAATTGTAGCCAGTATTATTTTCCATTTTACAGGACCTTGGACATGGCTCTTGCTGGTATCCTGACAGATGCTGAAATTGCTGCCGGCCTACAGAGCTGCCAAGGTAATATTTACCTTTTGAAAACTTCTTGGCTTTGCAGTTTATCTATCAAATTTCTCTTTCCTCTCCACCTCAAACCCCCAATTCCAAACGAAAACAGAAAAAGCTGAAGGAATGAATGAGATTATGTAACATCTCGCTATGCTACGAAGTACTTTGTTGATGTATGCAAAAAAAGCCTATTTTTTTGTTGCCAGATCTCTATTTTCCTTTATCACCTCTTGCTTACTTGTTTCAGATGCAGATTCCTTCAATTACAAAACTTTTTTCGTCAAAGTGGGTCTTAACTCCAAGTCTAAAGACCAGCTGGCCAAAGTCTTTGGAATTCTTGACCAGGACAGGAGCGGCTTTATTGAGGAAGATGAACTGAAGTAAGTTAACCAAAAAATTTAATGGATTTACCAATAGGTTTCCATTTTACTGTCTCAAAAAGTCTGCAGGATATGCTCCCTTTCTCTCTGTCCTAATGGATTTTAGAACAGATTTTTTTGTGTGTGTGCGTGTGCTTGTGCTGGAGAGGTTGCAAGACAAATAATATAAAGGAAAAGTTGTATCACAAGGAGAATATATTTCTACAGCACTGAAAATGCTGAAAATGTCATGTATAGAGAAGTGGCATACTGTAAAAATTAAAACAACAGCTCTGCTAGAGCTTACTTTCTATTACTGCAAGTTTTTTTACCAGACTGAGTTCAAAGTGCAATTGCTCTTTCATCTTGTTTCTGTCACCTGAATTCTCCCAGATTGTATTTAACTTTAAGAAGTGGCTAAATTCTTGGCACTCTCACGATGAGAGAAGAAGAAAGATAAGGAAGAGGAATCTTGCACTAGATAATCAGTTTTAATTTTACCTTTTCAATCCAATGAAGCCAAAATGTCAAGGGATTTTCACACACTACTATGCAGCAACCTCTTCCTTCCTTATTATTTCTCATTGAAGTAGAAGGAAGTTTTGTCACTGAATTCAACAGGATTTCACAAAGAGTTTTTGAAATAATCTCAAAGATTCAATGAGGGTTGGAATTTTACAACTATTATCAATAACAAACTTCAAATATTTCTACTATTGGATATTTCTTGCTAATTTGTCTTCTCATCTTTAACAGACTCTTCCTGAAGAACTTCTCTGCCAGTGCCAGAGCTTTGACTGACGCTGAGACCAAGGCATTCCTGGCCGCCGGGGACAGCGATGGAGACGGTAAAATTGGAGTGGATGGTAAGATTCCTTTTATGAAATGGAGTAATCTTTGCCCTTGGCATTTCTTAGTGTCTAGCTCTAGACAGCTGCCCTACTCCATGTGCTGGCTGTTACAGATCCGATTCTAAGGCACTTAGCTCTGCTTCATGTTATAGGAAAGGTCTAACACAGGAGGCAGTCTGTATTCTGCCCTTGACAGTTGTAGCCAGACCAGTTTTTTAATCTGCAAAGATTTTTCAGGACTGGAATCATAATTTATATCTTTAGGAAATTTTAGTACATAATTTCAGATTTTTACTTTTGAACTATTGATACAATATAAAAATGATACTTAAATGCAACACTTTTTAAGTATCCACTATTGTGCACTAAATTGAATGTACTAAATGCACAATGAACTAAAATTGAAAAATATCAGACAAAGTATCATTTGTTTCCCATTTTGACTCTAAAAAAATATTGTTTTGATTGTGAGATTAAAAATGTGGTGTGATTTTACTATTCTTTTCTTTCTTTTTCAGAGTTTCAAGCCCTGGTCAAATCTTAAAAAGCCTTTAAAATAAAGACCAAGCTATCTGTACTGTACTAACAACCTTTCCTACTGAGATTCTGTATTTATGTATACATTCTGTACCCTGAAAGATCATGACTATGTGTCTTCATACTACTAGAAAAGGCTTGAACTAGTGTGTTGCACTATTTGAACCATATTCCTCAATGCTTTAAGCAGAAGGTCTTTATATCACTGCAAGATTAAACTGGAAACCACTTATCTGAATTCTGAATTTTAGAGATTCTAGTAAATATAAAAAGAATGAGAAATTAAAAGCATTTCTGTGGACCATTTATTTTCAATATTTGCTAGCACTTGCTGTGAAATAAACACTGAGCTAATAAAATGTCAGAGTATAAAACCTGATCATAGTAACACAAAGCAGTGAGATTATACTTGTATAAGCAAAACTTAATGCTCTGCAAATTTTTATGTCATTCTTTACACACTAATTAAGATTGGCAGGCCTCTACATCTCACAGTGATGATGCAGTCTATATGCATGGCAGGAGCTAGTCCTATTTAAGTTGTAAATTTTAATATTAAACCAGTGGATCCAAGATGAACACAGACTACTGATATTGCAATGCATTCAAAATGCACACAATAGGATGTTCTATGAATTCTCTAAGGAATCACTCACCTACTGCCCACCTGATGGCACTACTGTTCCACTTACACCAAGTTCAAATAGTATTTCATCTGTTTGAACACAGTCAAGTTAAAATAGTTTTAGTATCCATCTTGTTCACATCTCTTTACGAGTCAATACTGACAGATTAAATTATCTGTGACCACAGACCACTAAAATTTTGTTTTCCAAATGGTGAGATGCTACGCATTAGATCTTGGGAGCAGGAAGGACAAGACTGCCTGGTCAGACACAAGGTCACTGGGGCTACGCTACAGATGGGGAATACGCCTTTTGGTGAGCCTGCTTTGGACACTGATTTCTCTTTAGTGGCTAATCCTGGGGGCAGGGCCTTTTCCTATGTCCTGACTCCTCATGCTGGACAAGTCAGTCAGTGGATCACACCTCCAGCACATTGGTTGTACCTGGCAAGTGACACAGCATGACACAGAGAAACAAGGACACAGGTCTACCTGCACAGGCCTGATGGGAGACGGCAGCTCCTCTCTCTATCACTCTGAGACTTCAAAGTCTGCATGCAGAGAACCAGATCAGGTATTTGGCATGTCTTAATCATGTTAACCCTAACTATGCCAAAATGACTTATTCAAGATTATAATTCTGTTAACAATTAATATTCTTTATATTAATCTTATCTTAATCTTATACTAATCAATTGTTTATTTGGCCTGGAAGTCAAATTTGACACAATGTTCTCCCCGCCCTAACGAGTGCACCTGAAAGCAAAGGGAGTTGGATGTACTAGGCTAAAAGCATTTCACTCATCAACACTCTGGTGGTTCATATCGGGAAAGAGGGGCATACTGTCCCAGTATCATCAATATTCCCTTGCCTTTCTGTGTCCCTAAACTGAGGATAACGTAACATTCACACCTCACAGCACTGTAAAAACAAATGCATAAATGTCTGACATCAGAATGAAGAGAAATTAGTCACTTTTTCTTTAGAGATAGATTGGAAAAACAAGCAGGAAAGAAGGAATGAGGAAAATGGAGAATTTTGAATAGCTGATTGCTAACTGAACCTCATCCAACTTGTGCACTGACTAAGCTAGTGTTCTGGTGAAAAGTAACACTGAGGTTATGTCATTGAGACTGTTATCATAATACAAGCATGCAGCAATAAATTAATGTTGCACAGATGAATTGCTAACATTACCTAATCTGACACTACAGTCTTTTCTTCTTAGTTCTTGGGCATTAATCTTGAAGAAAATTATATGTTTGTCTCATATAATTGCAGACTTTACATCTCAAAATTATCTGTCAATGCTCTAGTGATACTGACTGATGCATAACACATTTAAGATAAAACATTCTGGAGAAGGAGGAAAACAATTAGGATCAATATAATGTTGGGGAAATCACCATCATTAAATGAAAGCATATGACTTTTATGAACACTCAGTAATGTGTTTCCATGTCTTATACATTAGTCAAAAGATGTCTTTCCATTAACTCGAATGAATGAATGAATGAATGGATCAGGCTAATTAGGTTAATTTTGGGAATTTCCCTGAACAGTGAAATAGAATTATCCACTGACGAAATTCACACATACTATTTCAGTGTCATTTCAGAAGAACAATAAAAAGGGAAATCTCTACTTGCAGAGCTAAAAGTTGTCATTATTGTCAAAAAATACAATATACCTCAGCTAATATTAAGTTTTATAATTTAGTATGCAGTATAGGCTACCTGTACATCTCAAAACACTGTGTTGGCAATAATGACTAATAGAGCATGACTAATATTGGCATTAATGACTAATAAAGGCACAGAGAGCTCAAGTCATTTCTGAGTTAGCAGATAATTCCTTTATTTAAGCACACTTACTTCCACACTGATTATCCTGCAAGGTCTGAACAAATCGAAGACAATTTCACCACTTACCATTCCATCAAGGACATTAAAAAATTAATGATGAGATAGATCTGGTGTCAGCTCCAGCTGACCATTCCAGCAAGTTAAGAAGGGCTTGCTTAGAGAGGTTTTTAGACCTTTCCTTCTTTCAGTAGTAACACCGAGTAGGTCGGTGGAGAAAATACTATCTGTGTCTTCAAGAATAAACTCTCTTTCTATCATTCTCTGTCTCTTACTCACACAGGCTGCCAGGTACTGTGAAATGCTGGTAACTGCTTTGTGCTGTAGGATGGCAGGCCATGTGTAAGGTCAGAATCAGATGACTGCTACTGAGTCATGAAAGCACTTGCTAGTGCATTTAAAGACAAACATAAAGCATATTAAACATTAGCAGAGACTCACCAAAATCAACTTTCAGGCCAGTTTTTTAAGTGAACAAGTATCCCAACAGAAAAATCTCTATTAACTAGTTATGCTATTAATAAATTTGGTCGGTCTATTCTGGTATCATTTTCTCAGATAAATAAATCTCATTTATGTGGAATGATAAGGATGTGACTTAGACTGGAAAAAGCATACAAGACATCTCTCCCAAAACAATAAAAAAGTACCTGTCTTTGCTTAGCTCCAGTCCCGCAGTGCTGCAGGATTTATTCTGTATTTCATGGTTTCTGTAGACCAGATGTCTGCTCCATTCTCTAGACAATATCCCCAACCTCCTTGTCGCAAGGAAAGAAAGTTTTGTCACCTAAGTTCTTGATGCCTGAATTTCACTGTATTCATCCTGCACTGTAATGATGTGCAGTATAGAAAAAAAATCAAACATTAAATCATTTGTCCTGAAACCCCTCTGTTAAACACTATAAAGAGTATAGTCCAAGCAATCATTCAAATTTGATTCTGTAATCATTTCTATATGATTAAAGTGTGTCCCTTGAGAGACAGCTTGAAGTGGCAGAATTCCTATTTTCATCACTTTTAGTTACTTCCAGACTCATTACAAGAGCAGAATATGTTGTCCAGGATGATGATACAATGGTTCTAACCCAGAAACTAACACAGCCAAACAATGGAATTGTGTTTTTTAGAAGAGTAGCTACAGCGTCGCTTTCTGCTACTGCAGTTGGTCTCAACACCTTTCCTCTGAGGATACTGTTGAAGTTCCATCCGCATTTATTTGACGTATGTCTTTGGTTGACTGTCAATACTAATAATCTCTATGCTTTCCATCAAACAAAACAGGGAGGACAAGAAGAGTCCACAAACTGTCAATGATTTATCAATACAAAATTTTCCTCTCTTCGTTAGAGAAGTTAATGGCACCTGATTTGAAAATAGTTCTATTTTAATGTTTTCTGACATTTCATAGAAAATAAATTTATTTCAAGGTGAAAAATAAAAATATCCTGTCAAGAACTTACCAATATAAGTTTTCTGTGTTTTTCAGAACTACATCTTCCACTTCAATTGTGGAAGTCTGAAACAAAACAAAACAAAAAAAAATAGAGTTAAGATTTTGCTGAAAATCATCAGAAAGAAAATAATGAAAATTCTTCAGAAGAACAATTTAATAGCACTTACAAACATCTCTAGTAAACAAACAAAAAGTCTCAGAATAGTTTTTCTTGAAACAAGTGCCAAATATTTCTGGAAGCTGCACAATAATCAGATTCTGTACCACATTTTGCCCTTGTGTAAACTGCTTGTTACCTAACCATTGTTCTTCTAGTTGATTTGTTAGGTATTTTCTCTAAAGCACTACCCTGCCTTCATATGATCTTTTAGAAAACTGAGATCTTCTTTCAGAGGTCACAGTTTTTGCACTTCAGAGCTGTAATCACCTGAGTTCACATATACCATCAAAGTAAGGCAAACGAACAGATAATTTATCTGTTATGTAGATTATCTAGTTAAAATATCAGTTTATAAAATACACTCATCCTGGATTATTTCATTCTAATTGCAGAGAAGGGAAACCTGTGCTTCAGATGAAGTGACATTAATAAATAAATAAATACGAGTAACCTTAGATTCTCACCTGTATCAATATACAGTGACATCAACTTGATTCTGAAATTCAGCTCTTTTAGGCTTTTGTAAACCATCTTTAAGTCAGGATCAGCATCCTTTTGGTGTCAGTATTGAATTTCAAACATTACAAGAATCCTTCATAAGTGTTAATAGTGAACCTATTGCAGCTATTCGCAAATTTGTAAATTTGAGATCACTATTTTACTATCACATCATTACATTTATTTTACTGCTGTTAAATATACTTCCACATGTAAAAAACTATTCTGATTCCCATGTTCTCAAGAAGTCAGAGCTTACAAGGTAGCCAGATACTGTTCTGGAGCATTTGGTCCTTATATTTTAGTACTTCTCAATTTGTTGCAAACTGTTTTGAGTTTGAATTGTAGATGTCCACCCTGATCTTGCCAATCCATATGATTTAGATTTCCTCATGGTATTAGCTTTTAATAATTAATGTTGTATGACAAATCAAATATTTAAACAAAGCAAGCAGTTTGCCAAGCAGTGGGTGGGAGCAAAAGTAAAATTCTGTTCTCAGTGATATCAATGGTACTATTGAGATCGAAAAAATCTCTTCTAGGAAGAAATGTTTTGGCAGGAACAAATACCAAGAACCAGTAAGAAAGTCTTCTGTAAGGTTTCCTGTGAACTTGAGATGATAAAAAAAAAGGAAAAACTTCACAATGATGTATACAAATCTACCTACAAGGGTGAAAAAATTTCAGGATGATTCTGTAGAAAGCATAGTATGTGCACTTCATTCCCTGACAGATTAAAATATTGTCCAAATTTTAGCTACTGAAAAATATTAATACGCAGTCCTGAACAAAGAGGATAAGCAGAAAGAGCATTAGGAAACCTGTGACCAGATCTTGTTTTTTACACCTTTTATTTCTTTATCCTAATTCAGATACACAGGTGTTATGGAGCAATTGCAATGGCTGATACTGTTTTCACTGTCATTAAAAATGTACTGAAATCTATTAGCTTATACCAATGTAAGAAAAAAAGGAAATTTAAATGTTTCAATTTTTAACCTTCCACAAAAATACTTCTTGTTCAGCATACCATACATTTTAATCAATTTCCATTGATTAAAAGCAGTTCACATATTATCAGGACATTACATATCCTAACGGATTGTTATACCATAAACTATTAAAATATATATGTGTTTTTAAGTTCTTTTTTTAGGTCTTCATCCCAGAATCTTGTCCATGTGAATCACCTTGAAGACGGAAGTTGATTTTTGTCTCAGAAGAACAACCTCGAATCTGTTGAACTCAATTTTAAATTTCTTTCTAAAATGAATGCTCATGAAATACTAAAAAAGAAAATCCACTAAGGCATAACTTCAATTTTAATTTCACACTAAGCAAAGAAGCTGTGTGTATGCATGTTGTAAAACATATATATATATGCATGTCCACCCTTGCAAAGTATTATTCCTATAATTTTAGTAAGTTTATTATAGATGCCATGTAATTTAAAGTACACAAAATAGATAGTACTTTGAGTAGTAGACCACCTGAGTATATGTAAACTTCCAAGCAATACAGTTATCAAGATTACCTTACTCAGCTATACCCAGTTTCTGAGTTTTGCTGTCACTGAGGCATTGGTTTCTGTTCCATCCCTGATCAGCGATAGCACTGTAATTTTGTAAATGGTTAGGGAATGCAAAATGAATCTTGCTGCAGAAAGACCACCCCAAAGGATGCCAGCCTCTCCTCTCTTGGTGACAAATTATCTGTCAGAACTTTGGCACACTGTCACCTCAGATATTTCATCTCCAACTTCTCTATACACCCCAAAGGATCACCAGGCTCTGGGAGACCAAACTAGCTTCTTTTTGCAAGGATTTGACTGCTTCTAATGAGTGACTTTGAAGTCCAGAAGTTAACTGAAAACCTTTAGAGTTTCATTGGATATGTCTTGATAGCAGAGCAGTACAATTAAGATCAAGTGGATTTATTAAAAATTTGTTGTTCTTGCCCATATTATCTTAGGATCTAAATAGAAAGAAAAGTTTAATGAGTTAAGGAAGAAATTTGAGCTAGGTCTCAAATCAAACATTTGATCCATGAAACAGTAACCTAAGTAGTGGTTATTGTCACCTTTTGAATCCTTTATAAGCCAGAGTGGCAAGCCGTAGTCAACATTACTATTTTGCCTGGTATCTCCTCAGCTATTTTTCCTTCACCTAGCTGAGAAAACTACAAAGGTGAGCAGCTGACCAGAGATTAATTAGATGAAATTACTGTGCAGGGCTGTACCAGTAGTAAGTACAATAACCATTGTTCTAAGATTTTAACTGCTGGAATTACATATGGATGGACCTTATGTAGATAAGTATCAGTTTTCTTTTTATTCTTCGGAGTTGTTGGGGGAGAAAACAAAAGCAAACCTTCTTGACTTTCTTTTTCCCATTGCATATCTTGCTGTTTTGTATTGCCAAATGCCATGTATTCCAGAAAAAATAATGACTGGATTAACTGCTGCATAGAGTCTAAATCTGCTCTTTTTAACAGGAAGCAGGTAATAGACAAAAAATTGGTCATTGACTCACAATCATTTACATAAACTCATTAAGAAGTTATTTCAGCACTACTCTTTTTAAGCATATAGAGTGATAAATATTATAATTTGTTTAGAAACAGCACCAATGTCAACTCCTGTCTACTTTCAGGAGTCTTCCTAGCTACTTACTACAATAATGGTCAAACCTTTTAAAAATATATATTGTTAAGATGCATTTGCATTTCATGAGTTTGTTTGCCATATCCTGTTTTGAACAGATTTAAAATGAGCATCACGGATATTCTAAGCCCTTCTGATATTGCTGCTGCTCTGCGGGACTGCCAAGGTGAGGAACAAATTCTAACAATCTTATTTTGAGACATGTCGCAAGTTTAACGCAATCCCTAAGGAGTACTGAGCAGGTGCCTACTGGAAACCCAAATGGACTGCCTCTACCTAGTTACTTTAGTGTATTTGTTCATGACTATTTGGTACTGTCAGTAGTTTTGAGTTTGTAACTTACAACCATATAATGTTTTTGATGCTTAGGAAGGTATGGCATAGTATGATAAAATTCATTCTTTGTCAGCCTTTACCTACCTTTCATATTTAGAACAACTAAAATACAACAGAGTAATATCCTCAGACCATTCTGAAACAGTGAACGCAGTGGTCTGGGGTTAATTTATTTATTAATTTATTTTCAGCTCCAGATTCCTTTAGTCCCAAAAAATTCTTTCAGATCAGCGGGATGTCTAAAAAGAGTAGCAGTCAACTCAAGGAGATTTTCCGGATCCTTGACAATGATCAAAGTGGCTTCATTGAGGAAGATGAGCTGAAGTAAGGATTTTCTGTATTGCCTTAAATACTATGCATGTGACTGTCATAAATTAAGACTTTTATTTTCAAAAGTATATTATAAAGGAGAGCAGAGGAGATGCTAAATGCATGACCAAACCTTCAGTAGACTGTCAATGGTGTAAAATGGCATATTATATAATAAAAATATTTAATAATTTATATAACCCAAATTATTAAATAACTGCTTTAATGTCCAGTACAGCAAAAACATACTGATGGGGCTACACTTTGATAATGGGCATAATTAAATATACTTATAGAGCAGATATATATAATAAAGATTTAGTTTGTCAAACCAAGCAACCTTTAGAGGACTTGGCTACTGGAGTAAATAATTTCTTTATGGAGAGCTGCTGGATTATGCAGCCAGACTAGAAGTATATTATTCTGTGAAAATCATAACCAATATTTCTTCCTTCTAGGTATTTTCTTCAGAGGTTTGAATGTGGAGCCAGGGTGTTGACCACTTCAGAAACTAAGACCCTCTTGGCAGCTGCAGATCATGATGGGGATGGTAAAATTGGGGCTGAAGGTATTAACTTATTTATAAACACACTAAGTATAAACACAAAGTGACCAGAGCCTGTTTCTCCTTCCCCTTGTTTTATAAAGCAGCACTAGCAATATACAAGTGTAAAACCCAAAACAAAAGAACAAGTCCTATCAGACAGGACTGTCACACATGTCATCTGATTTACAGTAGTATCTCCCAGCAGAAATTCTACTAGCAGCAGTGAAATCATACCCAATATGCAAGGTTTGAGCTGCATGTATTTGAGTATTTATTTTGCATAATAAGGAAAAGAGAATGATAAAGTATATCATCCTGGGCATGACATCCCTGAAGAAGCTTTGTGCATGTCTTTGGGTGTTATCTACGGTGATGGGTTAAAGGATCTGACAGGAAGCAGCGGTTCTTTTAGGATGCATCCTATTTGCACCAACGCCATGGAAATGCCAGGATGATTTAATGGCTGCTCAGTGCAACAGAAACCTCCTGATTTCCTAATTCAATACTTCCACGTCCCGTTTGGGCAGGAAGCCGGCATATGAGTATACACATGCAAAAAAGGCTTGGACACAGTGGCACCTTCTCTATGAGAAGCAAGCTGTAGGGAAGAGCAGGAAAGGGCATAAAGGGAATGTGCTGCTGTGCAAGTTCCCTAGCTCGCTGTGTGAGGTGGGAACTGAACATTTCTGTTTCTTTGGAAGGTATTAAATTCAGTTCCTTAGGAAATGTCCCAGGATAAACATACATGACGCATGGGGCTACCCATATCTGATATAATTCTCCAGGTATAGGACTGAGCAGAAAATATAACTCACACAAACCAAAATACTAGAAGATCTCCTAAAATGCAACATTCTAGTGTACAATACAGTGTTGGAATGTCACATTTGAACAACTTGAAACTCCAAAACAATTTTGGCTTTTGATTATGTTCTAAATCAACACTTCTCAACTGCTGAAGCACTACAAACAGATTAATAAAACACAGAGTCAATTTTATTTCTTTTACCTAAGTCCTTAATTTCTTCTTTCACAAATTCCTTACTAGCCATACCATTATTTTTGCCCAAGATCACTATTAAGTAGAGTATGCTAAAAGTGCCATAAGCCTTACAAATGTATAAAACTATCTTATAAATGTTAGGAAAGCATGCCCTTTCCATCTATCGTTTAGAGCAATGTCTTTCTTTTATATACGTTTCTTCCCCTCTGCTCATGTCAGCCATTTGCTTTCAGTTCCTATTCTACATCTCTTAAAGAAAACACTAATCTTTTATTTCCAATTCTCTTAAATAACTATTTCTACCTTATTTTTTTCCAGAATTCCAGGAACTGGTGCAGTCTTAGAGGTGCAAAAGTAACAATCAAGGCAGAATTGGGATGAATCTGCAAGAGATACTCCAAAACTTTGAAAATCAGAAATCCCTTATTTATTCATTTGACAGTGTCTGTTACTTGTTCATTGCTTTAGCAACATATTAAAACACTGTTTGATGATTTTTTTCATTGTGTGGACCATTTACAATGTTCTAAACTCTAATTAAGCACATACTTCCCTTAAAAACATCCAATAAAAATTAGTCATACACTGTAGCACGTGTCTATTTTTCTGATGACTAAGCTGAAATGTGTGAATTCTTAAACTAAAAGTGTTAATCTCTCAAGGATCTTGATCTTACTAGAGCTTCATATGGCTCACCTTTTGAAATCAGTGGTAGTTCTGCCCATAAAGAATCTAGCCTGAAGTTCTCAAATACTTAGCTCTCACTCAAAGTCTAAGGATTCTGCTATAGCAGAGAGGTAGATGAGGATAAAAATCTCACCAACTTTCAAGTGAAAAGCAGTCATAGGTTTTGCACTGGAAATAATTTCCAAACAAGCCTAACAAAGCTTCAAACTCCTCATTACATTAACCAGATCATTACTTTAATTAAGAGAACAAGAAAATAAAAGCTGTAGGTTCTCCTGCAGAAAACAAATTTTAAAAGAAAACTTACATCTGCTTAAGGTTTCAGACCACTGTGAGGCTTTAAAAAAACAGAGGGGAAACAAAACGTATTTGCACGTGCTTGACTTTTTCTAGGTTTCTCAACAGGGAGAACAAAAATGCAAAAATGAAGTACTTACAGAAATACATGTTGCTATGTGTTAGCATATTTTACTAGGTATTTACAGGTTCTATCAGATTAATTTAAAAATTTCCTTCATAAAAAGTATATATTTGTTTATTTTAAATCAACAAACAATAGTTCAGTCATTACAAAAGATGCTCTGATACTCTGATGGAATACAGAAGAATATATGTACGCATTAGTAAGTGCTCTAAACTGCAGTTCACACACATACAACTTTAACTGTTTGCCTTTTGTACTAAGAAAGCTTTAACTTAAAAATCAGTACAAGACTGGAACCAATTTCTACCGCCAGTCACACTTTTGGAACTGGAATCCAATAAAAAACACCTCAGTAAAGGGAAGAATGCTTTAAAATTGCTGCAGTTTCAGTCTGTTTCTTCTGCAAATGGTTATGCTTAAAAGGACCTGCAATTTCTCCTCTCATAAATCTCTGCAAATACCAGTAATAATGAAGAAAACTACTAAAAAAGGGTTGACCTGTTTATGAGATAACCAGCTGGGGAAAAGACTGAAGAATCTCAGTGCACTTGAGAAGGACTGTATATCCTGCACAGCAATGAAATCAACAAAGGCAAAATTCAAATGGTTAATGATTCGATATTCTGGGCCTTTTTCTCTTTCACAACCTGTATTTTGCAGATCCAAAATAACAGCAATTGAGAAACTTCTGTTGGCTCAAAATGTGTTTATCATTGAAACACAAGTGTTTACATAAATTATATTTCTGCTTTACACATTGTGAAAAGAAGTTCCTGGAAAGTCATAATCTAAAATAACCTAGGCAGCAGCACCACTACAAATTCTATAATGATCTACCTTTTTATTCTATCCCTTCTCTGCAGCCATCTCTTCCGGGAGAAGAGTAAAGGAGTATCAGCCAAAAACCATCAAATGCCTTTTAAGCTAACATACATAGATGACTCAAAATTCTTAGCAGCTGAAGGTTGAAAACATAATTTTTGTCCCAGAGTTTTTTTCAGGCAGCTTGTTTGTACAGCTTGTTTTCAGGCATTTACTTGTTTGTACGCTTGGCAGTTTGTACAAATATGAAAATTTCATAAGGTCACCACATTTTTCTTACTGCGCAAAAATAACAGTAACACAAACAGATGAAATATGAACCTTGAATTTGATTAATAAGATACTTCTCAACATTAAGAAATATGCCTACCTGGCATAAAACAGGTAGCATAAGCATAAAGCACTAGTGATTCAATGACTTACAGAAGGGATTTACACAAGCTGAAGATCTAGCCTGTAGAGGTGTTCATAGCATAAGATGGATGTCATAGGATATTCACAAGAAATAAAGCATGTTCTTGGCGATGGAACTAGGCTGATGACAGAAGGGTCTTGGACTAGTTCACATGTAAGCAACAAACAAACCTGTTCTCCATTTCACTGACAATTAAGTGTCCTGACCTTGACTAATCATATTACATTAGGTAGTAAATGCACATAAAATAAGATTTTTCCAGCTGCTTCTACACTCACACTCAGCCTTTGCACCCTAGACCTGTGCAAAGGAACTTACAGGCAAAGTAAAAATCCTATTATTCTCTACTAAGATGCAACACATTTAATAGAGCGGGACACTGGATAGTAGATGGACAGAAGAACCGAAGTGTCCCAGTCCACAACAAATTTTAGAGAGAATCAGAACTGCCTTTCTTACCTAAACAGCAGACTGTATCAGTTATATGCATCAGAAGTTCCTATAATATAGCTAAACTATAAAACTTAAGTGCAATAAAGGGGCAAGGAAAAGGACGACCAGGGAAGAAATTCTTAGTAATTGTGCTAACATACTACCTTTATTTTTTTATATTATTATTACCAGATTGCATGCAATGACCTTAGAATTATCCTGGTCAACATTACCAATTCCAAATATGGCTCAACGGTTTCTTTATAGTTGATTATTGCAAATTTATTATTATAGGATATGAATGAAAGCACTAAACAATAAATATTAGAACACCCACTTGTTCTAAGAGATATTTTATCTGCAACATCCAAAGTATCGCTGCTTCAGAGTTGAAATCCCTTTATCTGCCCAGGCTTTTTTTCACTGTCTGCTGTCTATTTCTCTTTCATGTCTAGGCATTCTTGCTGAACACAGTAAATCAAAGAATTGAAAATTTCACATATATCTCAAGTTTGGTGTGCTATTCAGTAATGTTATACCATTATTACAACCCAAAGTAATGTAAAATTACTACCTTTTGTTATAAACCCTTTGATTCTGCCAAGTATATAAATCATTTCTACTCACCAAGCACTCAAAATTTGCTTGCATTCCTTGACATCTCACTAAGGGCAAATCTGGGCAAGATGAATGATGCTCTCTCACACTTACAGCCAGGACCCTGCAACCAGAGGCAAAATTGTATTTTCACATAGCCCCACACTGGCCTCTTCCAATATTAACAACAATGCATACTGGGGATACACGGGCATTGTGCCTTTTTGCTGGATCACAGCACTACTTTGTGATTTATTTGCTAAACTAATCCCAAACTGCTGAGTCCACACATTCGTTAACGCATTTAGACCACATACTGTCAATGAACAGCTATTTGATCTGTCAGCTGTATTTATTTACAGCTGTCAGCTCTAACACCCCGAGTGATTTATAGTTTACTTTTTTGTTAAGTCTCCTAGTATGCAGCTGATGGAAATGCTCAAAATAGTACCTACAAACGCAGTCAACAAACAAGAAAGTATGACTACACAGTGATTAAGACATTATTCTTTTTTATTCCAATTTACTCTTTTAATAAACTGGAAAGCGCTAATGATGTTCTTAATTATTTGTGTCTTGATGTAGTGGTTATCCTCTGTCAAATTTCAAATGCAACTTTTAAACTTATGCAGCAGTTTAATTTTATGTAATCGTTGTCTGGGAATCACATTTCAAACTCAGGGTGATCTGATGTCACTTTGCAAATGTCAAGGTGTGGTGTTACTGCACATACAATTAAGAAGATGGGATGAAATCGGAACCACAATCGAAGTTTCTTCCTGCCCTGTTAATATGTGCATTAGAGAAGTAATAATTTAAATTAATTGAATCTATTATCACATACTCTTTGTAGATTCTCACAAGTGCTTCCACCAAAAAAGGTGTCAAGTTACAGATGAGGTTGCATTGAAGGATATTTTATTTTAGCAAACTCCATGCGCATAATTTCCCTTCCTAAGGAAACTGGCATGTAAACATCTTCCTTAGCAATTGCCAATTAAGTAAGTATCCACTGTCCATGCCTCCACAATATATCCCTTGCAACAGTATTTTTATTGCAGCAGTAAATAGCTATCCAGTCACAGACCACGATCTTAGCTGTATTATATCCTGCACTAACACAGATCCAAAGGATTATCCCTACACAAGCCAAAACGCACTGTCACTATAGCTTTATTAATTCCTTGTGAAAAAAATAAAAATAAAAATAATAAAAATGGACTATCACCACCAACTTGAAAAATTTCCATGTTTTAAATGAGTAGTATAAACTAATAATTTCCCCCTCTGGTCCTGATGATCACTACCTGTAGTACATACCAGGGAGGAAAGAGAGGCTTTCCTTTTTTCTTTTAATATATTCAGTACTAACTGGATGTTCTCAGAAACTGTCTCATCTGCGGCAAAGCCTTCAAATGGACAGCTCATAAATCTCAATGGCTTATCTGAATCCTTGCAGCTGCAGGATGGGAAGCTGGAATCAGACCATTCTGGATGCCTCATCCGGACATGCGTGGCCTGATCCTCGCTCACCCTGGGCTTTGGGAAGCCCTGGGGACACCAGGGCTTTCCTCACCCTGCTTCCTCACGCTTGCACAGAGGCAGGTCACCTCCAGCCCTGGCCCCTCTGCAGCACTTACATTAAATTAGAAATCAGACTCCTCCTGCAGCTTTGGAAACATTTCCTACAGCCATTTAAGACGCTGCTGGTGCTGGCTAGAAGCACTGGCTCTGCTGCGACAGCTCAGCACGTTGCGAGGCGCTCCTCAGGTCTTGAGAGGTTTGGGTTAGACCCCACCAGCATGGTCACGAAAGGTGGCCCGTCAGCTGGCAGGGAAACCTGCGCACAGTGAAAGGTGCCTGTGCCGCATGCACACAGGTTAATAGAAATCCACTTATCCTCCACCTCAAGCCAGCCTCGGCAGGCCCGCACACGCCACCCTCCTCGCTGCTACACCCCGTCTCACACCACCATTTTGTGCCTCTACAGCCTCACGGGAGGTATCCACCTCCATTTTGGGCCCCTTTTCTCTCACAGGAGGCAACACCCTCCATTTTGCTCCTCTTTTTCCCTCACAAGAGGCATCCACCTCCATTGTGTACCTCTTTTTCCTCACAGGAGCCAGCCCCCTCCATTTTGCACCTCTTTTTCTCTTGCGAGAGGCATCCACCTCCATTTTGTGCCTCTTTTGCCCCCCAGGAAGCAGCTTTCTCCCTTTTGCACCTCCTTTTCCCTCCTAAGAGACAGCCTCCTCCATTTTGTGCCCCTTTTTCCTCACAGGAGGCAATATCTTCACTCCCTTGAGGTCATCTGAGGCATGGGTTGTTGCTGGCCCCAGCGAGGAACTGGGGAGATCTTGTGCCTTAGAGCTGTCAGGGACTTGGAAGAGGAGGGTGAGGCCAGGCCCTGCACAGGTTAGTGCGGCCCTTGGCTCAAGACGGGCGGTTAAACTGGGTTTTACAACTGCAGCCTCATGGCAGGGCACGAGGGAGACCTGCACATCGACCCACCTGACCAGGGAAGCAGCACTGAGGTTTTTTTACGCCGCTGCCAGGACTCGCACTGCTCCGTGGGCAGGAAGTACAACTGAGCAGCGCCGTGCGGCGCACTGAGATAGCACCAAACACCAGCAGTAAAACACGCAGGAAAGTATCTCTTTCTTTCAGACTTAATCTGACACACTTTAAGGAAGCTTTAAGGAAGCTTATTTTTCCAAATAATCATGTGTGTGTGGGCAGGGGGAGGTTGATTAGATCTTTAGCTGCTAATCTAAGTAATTACATTACCTTAAGTTCAGTGAAAGTCCTAAGCTTCCTATTCCTATAGGAAACGGGCTTGCATCATTTTCCATCTCTTGCTGTGTACCTGTTTTTACTTAGAAGGGAATTAGAAGGTGACAAAAGCGCTTTTCCTGTATGTTACTAGTTAGGTATGTCTAATTTAAAGTGTGCCAGACCAGGAAAAAAGGCCAACGTACATGTACTGCATCTATTTATGGAGAACGGATTACCTGCACTAAGTGATGTGGGGGTGACATTTCCTTCAGGATTTTCATACCTGTAGCTCTCATCTTTGAAATCTCGCGTTTTGCCCATAGAAACACAGCGTTTCTCCCGTGCCGTCTCGGGGTGCAGCGCAGGGGAGCACAACGGCCCTGCGGGCTCCTCAGAGAAGGGCTGTTTTGGTCACGGGTACCCGAGCGCCTTCAGGCACCGGGCAACGTGTCCGCCCGTCGGCGGGGCCGCCCGAGCGGGGAGCCCGCGGCCCCGGTGCCTCGAGGCCGTGTTGCTCCTCAACGCGCTTTGTACCGGGCGGGGGGAGAGGTTTCCCGCGGCTGAGGGGCGGCGGTTGCTGCTGCCGTTCAGGAAAGGCCGATATCTGCGTCCGTGCCCCCATGGCAGCGGCTCCCCGGCTCTGCCGAGGAGCAGCGCCCTCCTCGGGAGGGTCAGGCCGCTTGGCTCGGGAGCAGGGCGCTGCCCCCGGGATAGCCTGCCTAGGCAGGCCTTGGAGATGTGCGCTCCAGCGCGGTGCCCTGTTCTAGCAGAGACTGGTTGGGTGACAGTGGTGGTGGTGTAAGGAGGGGAAAAATCCCAGATCCATAGCCCGGTCAGTACTGCAGTGCTCTGGCCAGGTTAGCAGTATGCAATATAGCTAGTTTTGTGAGTATCGTTATTGGGGTGTAAGTGAAACTGGTGTTTTCAGCCATTTTGCTTACCTTTCAGAATGGCTTTGGTATAAGCTTTTCTTCTGATAGCATACATTACTTTTCTAATTACCCAGCGGGCCTTTTTTACCCTTAAACTTGCATGGCAAATGACCGTGTTGAGGGTTGGGTGCTACAAGAGGGCTCCAGGTCTAGTGGCTGAAATAAGCCTGGGCTCACCCTGTACTCGACTGTCCTGTGCCCAAGGCTGCTTGTGCCATGAGCTTTATCAAGGAGAAGTTTTGTGACTGGCTCTATGCTCTCGTGGTTGTATTGGCGCTTCAGGCACCAAGATCTACATGACCAAGCGCTAGTAATAGCTGATGTGGGTTTGCCTTTCTTTTACCGCTGCATGGGCAAAAGCAAAGCAAAGGGTATAAGTGAACCCACCTGGAGTTCCTGCCTTTGCAGAGGGACCTGCTGGGGGTGGAGGGGAAGGTGCCTTCATCTCGCTAATGTGACCCTTGTTGACAAAGTGTTAATAGCTATTAAGCACTTAAGAAGGGAGTCTATGGTTTAACTTGCTTTCGTGATATTAGTTTGTTTTCTTTCATTTTGTTAGGATCTTGGAGTTTGAGTCTTTACTTTAAAAAGGATGGGACTGTTGCAGGTGACAAATGCAGCAAATTAACATTCCTTGACTGCAGGATCTCATTGTCATCTTGTAGGAATTGAAAGGTGTTATGTAATTGAGTTGGGATTGCAGGGGAGAAAGAGAGCAGTCTTCATCTAACATACACAAACTAGGATGTACTTTTATATTATGTCTAGTGGGATTTAGATGTAAGCTTCAACTCTTTCTGGCTGCATGTTCTTGCATCTTTTGCATTGGATTCATGCACTTTTCTAACTACATGGCACCCACACCTGTCCCTTTAAAATAAATTACTTCCCTGGAGCAGATTCATGAAGGAGGGTGAGCAGATCCATGCTTTGAATGGCAGCCTGCAGTTAGATTGTATTTTTTTAAAATAAAATATGATGAAACCAGTACTATTTCTGTCCATTCTTCTTCCAGGAGATACTGTGAAATCTAATTGGATTATTTAGTTATCAGTTATGATTTGCATGTGGGTAAATCTTGAAGGCCTGAGATTGATGGTATGATCTACAGAAGTATTGTAAGCTGGTAGAGCATGGTTACTGTACATGTTTTTAGGTAGCAGGTTTTAAGGCTGCTTTTTCTGCTTCTGTTTTCAGTAGTTGAACAGATGCAATTTGTGAAAGAAGAGAGTAAGAAATAATCTTGATCAGTTAGTTTCTCTGTGAGACTAACAAGTAATTGTGCTTTATTTTAAGAAATGGTGTTTCATTAGATAATGAATATGAGGAGGAGATGCATGGAGTGAGAACTATTTTAACCAGCTTTACTCTTGAGAAAAATTTCCATTAAACCTGAGAGCTGACAAATGTTCCTCAAGGGAAAGGAATGAGAATACTTCTATCTTCTTCAAAGGTTTCACATTTTCTATCAATGTGAATTTAAATGAAAAAAATGTAAGAGGTTTGTGAAGAACTTCAATAAATCGTTGAATTATCCTAACTCTACAGGGAAGCAGTTGTCAAAGAGGACTTCTTCTATACTTAAATACACATCATAAAGGCTGAATTTACTGTCTTGTTGCTGATTGCAATTACTAAGCTACTTTATTTTTAGGTAACTGTAGGCCGAGGATTAGATCTCACCTACCAGCTGCTGTCAAAAACCTGTCCCTTGATGATCTCTCGTAAACACTGTGTTTTCCAGCAAAATGCAGAAGGACAGTGGACTGTTAAGGATAATAAGGTACGGAGATGGCTTGGAGACTTTGTATTCTGAGATGAATTAAAGAGAATGCTTTGTTTGCGCTCAAACAGTGTATGAACTATGATAGAGTAGTGATAGAAGGCCCTTTGGAATATGTCTTTTCTATTGTGCCCTTGTAGTAGGAGGTTTCAGTTTGCTGCAATTGGGATGCAAAACTTAATGCTTTCCCTTTATAAATTTATCTCTTCATCTAATGGTTTTCAGGTGATTGCAGGTCTTGCCCAGGGCATTTTGCATTCTGTGAACCTGCTTTGTGTTACATTCTTGGAAAAGAAAAAGGAAAGAAAAGGAATGTTTGAAGCAATTAACGTGAGAATCTAATATTAGAAAAAGCATATGCTTTATGCACTGTTCAGTCAAAGGGTTTTCCCTCGGAATTTCTTCTCAGATGATTACAGCCAAGTAATGAGATCAAGAGTCCTCAGATAACTTTCATTTTGACTTCAGTAGTGATCTGATTTTTATATCATTGTTTATTTCCACTTTCTCATTCATGCAGAAAACGGTTAAAAAAAACAAACAAACAAACAAAAAAAAAAAAACAAAAAACAAAAGAGCACTAAGACACAGGAACTTATTTGAAAACAACATTGAAAAAACAATGTTGAACAAGTCATCCAGCCTTAAAGCATTTCTGGGTCAACAACAGATAAGCCCAGAAGCAGTGAAGTGGCTACTATGAAAATTATGCAGTTACACTGCTCTTAAATGAGGGTCTGTTCCATTAGATATATGAAACCTGGTTTCTGGTTGTACATGATTGGAAACACATGGTATGTTAACTGTCAACATTTCTGAGTTCTCACTGCTACAATTTTACCATGTTGTCTTCCTGAATGTCAGTTGGATAGTCAGTTGGAATGGTGGGATATGTCAGTTATTAATAGTTCTGTAGTTTATCTTGAGTGTAGCTCGGTTTTATTGTTTATTTCGAAACTTTTTTTTTTTCTGTTAGTGCTTAGTTTAACAACTTCTTTTCTGCTTTGACCATTGTATCCAAAAGACCTTTTTACTTTTTACATTCTCCTACTTATGGACTACTGTTTCATTCCTCCCTCCTTTTTACATTTTTATTTATTTATTTTATGTATGCAGTATAAGCTGCATTTTTTTTTTTTTTCCCCAGTCTCTTCTTGTTTTTTTTTTTTTTTTTTTTTTTTGGAGTGGTGTTAATTGTCAATAATAATTACTGCAGTATTCTATATTCATGATCTATTGAGGAGTCTTTTGTTTAGGTAATACTTTCTTAGAACCTTTTGGATAGGTTTTTCTTTTTTTCTTTTTTTTCTTTTAGTTCATTCTTTTATTTCTGTGAAACAACTTATGTTCATCTTATTTTTAGTGGTTGCACAAAATCTGTAATATAGCCATAATACATAGTAAATAATGTAATGACTGTAAGAAATGGGACACTGTCAACAAATTGGATATTGCAAGATCTGTTTCAAGAGGTATCTTGTTCTGACTGCAACACTGACGAGACAGGATATGTTTAGATCATCGAGAAATAATTTGTTGAAGATTCTGTATAACTGTATGTTGAATCTTGTTGATTTCTATCCATTTGTAGAGTCTAAATGGAGTGTGGCTTAATAAACAGCGCCTGGATCCCTTAAAAGCCTATCCTATAGCTGAAGGAGACCGCATCCAGTTAGGAGTGCCTTTGGACAACAAAGAGGCTGCTGAGTATGAGTATGAAGTAATCAAAGATGAATGGGAGAAAATCAAACCCTTCTTGGCCCAAAGAAGCGACCTGGTGAAAACTAAGAGTCCAAGAACTAAACGTAAATATAGTGTGGAAGAGTCTGAAATATCTGGATCAGAAGGCCCTTCGGATTCTAGATCCAAAAGAGATAGAGTGTCTTGTGAAAGTGAACTTTCAGGTAAATCATGGGAAAGGGTAGAACAGACCAAAAAGACAACAGAGAACATGGATCTCAAGCTACCTACTCCGGGACCAAGTGAGGAGCACAGTGGTCCTGTGCACTCTGAGAAAGCTCTACCTGTCGCTCATAGGGACCAGAAAGGCTCCAGCCTTGCACAATCTAGGACTAACTTGGAAATGCTGAAGAAAACTCTGGTAGATATAACGAAGCTGAAAGTCAAAGTGCAGGAGAAGCAGCGAGCAGTTCTGAACATGAAGCAGAAGCGCAGGAAGTGTGCTCGGAAGGAGATCCTGGCAATGGAACAGGAGCTGCGGGAGCTGCAGGACCAGTTGTGCCTAGAACAAGAGCAGCATCAGCAGCAAATGGAAGAGCTGGAGAAGACAATCTGTAAAGAGCAGCAGAAACTAGAGGTATAGTGGTAATCTTTTTGGTCTAGGTGTTCTCTTTTTTTTTTTTTTTTTTTTTTGGGGGGGGGGGGGTGCGCAGAAGAATGACTAATAAAAGGTTTTGATCCAAAATGAGATATTGAAGAGTACAGTAATATATTTAATAGTACTCACATTAATCGTTCCTGTTAAAACCATTATAGATTTATTTTTGCTTCCAAGCATGTACACCAAAAGAATATGCGGAGACAGGAAGGACTGGGCTGCACAGCTGATCAGGACAAAAGTGCAAAACTTCTCAGCATCTAACTTCTCAGAAAATTGCTATATGCTTAATCTTTTCATTTCGATTGCTTAGGGAAAGGAGTTCTTATTTGCAAAAAAAGCCCCCTCGTTTACAATCTACTCTCCAAGTACAACTGATAACTAAGTCTTGGGGGGGAAAAGCTATAACTTTATGTATTTATATTTTAATTTATTCAAAACAGTTTAAAAGTAGTGAGAAGTTAATTTTGAAGTGAGTTTGTCTTGGAGTTACCAATTGCTCCTACTGAAACCTGCTGTTTAAGGGAAGGTAGGTGTATATGAAGTACATGAAGGATGTCTGGAGTAGTGTGCTAAAACACAATGGGAGCTTCAGCTGGAATACTAGGCTATCTTAGCACTTTGCTCTTAGATTGTGTTGCTGCTTTTTCTCATGCTTAAACACTTGCTGACCTCTGCTTCTATGAATATAGTTATTAGAGCTAGAATAATTTGAAAGTATTTCAAGGATGCAATTCTGAATGACAAAGCTGTCATTTTGCTTCATTGCAATAAATGATATCCCTAATTTCTACAGAACCTGTGAAGGACTAGAGTCCTCTAGGGGCCTCTTAGGAATTCACTGTGTGCTAGTGGTGTTTCTTTGCTTGTATCCTCTAAAGAGAGAGCATAGTCGTTTTCTGTTCAATGTCTTCTGCAGGTCTCTTTTTAATTATTTTTTTTCTTTCAGCAAAAGAAATATTTATTTATTTATTTTCTCCAGGGTGTTACGTGGCAACATGGGGAAGAAAATCTGAAGGAGCAATTGGCCCAGGTCCTGCAGGAGGCAAGTAGTTGCAAGACTAGGTTTGGTCTGACTGTGTAACTGAGATACTTAAGTCATTCCTCCTTCAGTGCCATCCTAGTAGAAGACTAGGAATATGCCTCACTTGCAAATTGGAATGGTTTTCATCTGCAGAACAAATTTCTGTTGGATAGTGGCAGGACTCCCTTTTGGGGAATTGTCTTTCTGCCCACGGTGACAGGTTTTTGTAGTCCATATGCATCAAATACCCCTTGATACTTAAGTGTGTTAGATGCACTCAAAATGGTGACAGTAAAACATATATGAAAGCAAAAAAAATGCAGATACTGGCATGACTTTTTAACATGTCTTGAAGCACAATGGCCTGTTAAGACAGGCTCTGAAAGCAGGGTTAAAAACCATGCTTAGTTATTCATTGGTATTGGAAGGTTTGTGCTAGATGACTAAAATAATAAGTACACTGATTTTTGCAAATGTGTTGTTATGCAGTATCAATGGCCCAAGCCTTGTTTTGAGATGTTTAAAATTGAGGTAAATGTACCAAGATGAGAGAATGCATGCAGCCAGAACATAGCACTAACGGCCAGCATCTCTAAAGCCAGCAACGGTGCTTAAAAAAGAAAAAGAGGAAATGAAAGATAGGTCTAGGAAGAGAGAGGGTCAGGACAAGCATGGAGTGATGGCAAAGCAAAGACTGCAGGATGGGGTGGTGCTTGAAACATCCTAGGTCTGGGTAGAGCATTCTTAGGTTGTCCTTATATCCAAAAACCTTTTATGCTTCTGTAAGTTGCTCTGATGGTTATGGAGTGGTTGTCTGTTTCCTCTTTGCAGGTTTTCTGCAATGCCATAGTGTGTGTAGTAATGAGGAATAATCTCCAGTAGGGTTGAGGATGAGAGTCTTCAGAATTTCCATATGTATCTGCCTCTTTATTATGTATGTCTTGTATGCTCATGAAAATGAGGTTATCTGAGCACCTAGAGGTTAAATATGGCGATGTTGCCAGATAAAACTCACAGGTTATTTGAGTCCTGAAGGCAGGTTCCGAATTTCTTGTAATTTTTTTCAAGATTTCTCTCAGCTGATTAAACTAGTTTGTAATTATTAGTAATATAATGTAATTATTAGTGTTTCTAGTATGTTGTAAGCTCGAACTCTAATTAAAGGTACACAAAATACAGTAAGCCTATCCTGATTATCCTTGGGAAATTATTATATCAGAAGTTTGAAAATGCTGGTAAGAGAAATGATTACCCACTATCTGGTAGATGGGTTAATTCTACAGTGATACTGACAGTGCCTCACGAATGGCAGTCATTGTCAAATTTGAATTTTTACTGTTGTGTTCCATAATGAGTTTTATCATTACCAGTGTGAGCTTGTTTGCTGTACTCTTTATGCTTTTTTCCATTCAAGCATGACTGTATAGCATATATGTCTTGATTAATTTATCTTGTAGAACTGTGGGTCTTTACGCTTTCTCTGGGGCATAACAAAAGAAGACAACAATGCACAGAGAAGGAATGACCTGGGAGAGGGTGTGCAAGTGCCATGGTATTGGGAAGGTCATAAATAACTGCCTGCTTTCAAGTGAAGGCTAAACTGCTTCTAACTTAACATACCAATTCATACAGGCATGCATTGCTTTTTAGAGGAGGATTAGCAGAAATGAGTATGTGGAGCCTCATGATTAAAGCTATGTTAATTTAATAGGATAGCTTATAATCATTTTCTTCTTGAATGGCATTATTATAGCATTGTGCTTTGATGGAAGAGTTGAGCCGTAGTAAAAAAGACTTTGAGGAGATAATTCGAGCCAAGAATAAAGAACTGGAAGAAACTAAGGTAAGAATTAAAATTGAATTCTCAGTTTCATTCATAAGTGATGAGTGGGATTTAATTAAAGAGATGCTTTGTGGTGTCTTACGTTTGGAAAGGAGCTCATTTCCCAACTCTGGCTATTCACTTGTTTTTTTTCTCCTTTACAACTCTATTGTTGTTTCAAGTGTACCTTCAGTTGGAAGAATTCCTTCATTATTTTTAGAAGGCAGAGCAGATCTCTAGAAGCCTAATTTAACCACAAACAACAAATTTTATTAAGGAGCTGAATGGAACAACTAGAAACATAAATGGAGCACAAAGGAAACATTTTAAATTTGGGTGTTTATTAGTTTTAAGGTATTTTGACTAGATGATGTTCTGCATTTTACATCAGGCATCAAATGAATTGTTCTTTTGTTCTTTAAATATGCTTATTGGGATCTCATCCCAATAAAATTTTTTGAAAGAAATTTATGAAAAGATTGGTCCAATTTGTAGCTCCCTTAGGCTAAAGGGAACTTTGACAATGGCTGCTGCTCTTGCTTGTCAGCTCTCTACAATGGGTGGGGGTATTCTCTACAATAGATGGGAATGCAATCTCTACCTGCGATTGCAAAGAGGAGAAAGGTTTCAGATCTGCATGTGTAATAGATGCAGAGTTGATGTGAGAGGACTTGCAGTTGTGTGCAACTCGCATTACCTTTGTCCCTCAACCTTCAAATTACATTAAATAAAACATGCTAAGTATTCATCAGTGTGTAACCATGTGTGTTTTTTTCCTCTAGGAGGAGAAGGAAAAGGTGAGAGCTCAAAAAGAGGAGGTGTTGAATCAGATGAATGACGTGTTAGAGAACGAGCTACAGTGCACAATCTGTTCTGAGCACTTTATCGAGGTATGTTTAAACGAGCAGTAGTAGGCTTTGCTACTAAAGAAGAAACATGAGACTCTTTCGTTAGTGCTGATAAGGCAATAGTCAGACTTGTTTCTTTAGTTTGATAGTTTAACAATCTGAACAGGTGACCTGTGGGTAAGACCTGGCTTGGAGTTGCAGTCCCTCTACCCTAACTCCTGGGCAGCACATTCTGCTGTAATGTCTTTACATACAGAGAGATGAGTGCTTACTCCCAAGATGTGTGCAGACTTATAGCAGCTGAGTATGTACTTTGAACTGGTGCTCTGAGTTGTTTCCAATAGCCTGCTCTGGGAAGAGCATTTTTGTAGACCTTGCTTTAGACTGGCTGAGGTTAGATTGCTTCTGGCCTAAGTGTAGGAAGAGGTCCTTAAAGGCGGGGATGGGCAACGTTCAGTCAAGTTCTGAACCATTCTGGTAATTCAGATGAATTCTGTTTCTTGAGAGAGACATGTTTTTAGAAGCATCGCGTGTGATTGCAGAAGTATTGTACAAGCTATGTCTGACGTGCAGGCTGCTATTTTTGCTCTTGTTTTGCTAGAACCTCAGTTTTGAGTAGTAGAAATTAATGTAATGAAACATGACGTGTTAGTTTTGTTCTATTGACTTAAGAACTAGTTGGTATTTTTATTTTTTTGGTTTCTCAGTAATTTAAGATATTATTTTGCAGTATGCAAGTTTTTCCATAATTCATCTTTCTCAAACTGAGTAAACTTATGGTATCTTCCTGTCTTCACCACAAATTTGCTATGACCTTGGGTGAATGAATTAGCCAGCCTGTAAAATTTGCCTATACTCTGCTTTCTATAGGTTGTTCTTTATAGCCATGGAAGGCTAAAGAGGCTTTTGTTTTTCCATTTTTGCTAGGCTAAAGAAAGAGGTTTTGATTTCTTTCTCCTGCCCCCCTACAATTGCTTCCTTTCCCATTTAGGAAATATCATGCCAATTTTCTGACTTCGTTGTTTTTTCACTGCAGTGCTAGTACGAGTGTGCTTGGATAAATATCCCTCCCTTGAATTTTACAGGCAGTCACGCTGAACTGTGCACACAGCTTCTGCTCCTACTGCATTAACGAGTGGACAAAACGTAAAGTGGAGTGCCCTATCTGCAGGCAGGAGATTAAATCGAAGACACGCTCTCTCGTGCTAGACAATTGCATTGACAGGATGGTAGAAAAGCTGGATGTAGAAATGAAAGACCGTCGCCTTGCCCTTATCAGAGAGCGGAAAGGTGAGAGGTGGGTGGATGTGGCATGATGAGTACAATCTCTCCCTTTATTTTATAGAAGTTTCTTTGGCACCTGTATACTAAGAAGATGCTCAAGGAATGCAGCAGTAGTACTGGAAAATGACCTTGTATTTGTGTATGAGGTTCAGTATCTATTATTGGTAGATTCATCGGGAATTAAGATTTGGAAATATTTTAAGGTATACTGTACAACTTGCTTAACTATACAGTAAATGAAAATGACTAAAAAGTCTGGATAAAGGTTCAGTATGAATTCCACAGTCTAGTGGGATGACTTAATTATACTGAAGTTTATGCTGGTTTTGAAGAGATCTCTAAGGAAAAGTCAAACTGTACAGTGCGGGCCTTTAGAAATTTACCAGATGTTTTCTGATTGATTAAATTGACTCCATCAATAGTAAGAAAACTTAGAAGAGCAATGGCTACTAAGAAACTCAGAATTCTCCTCCCTGTGTTAGATATACCTAGGAGATCTCTGAAGGGAACATTAATCTGTTGTGTTAAGTGTATGGCTGAACTGGTCCTTGATCTCCATTATGAGCTGTTGAATTCACCACTGTCTCTAAGACATTATGTCTTGCCTAGTTGTAGGGCAATGACTGCATGACTGAGCAAATTCCAGTATGGGATATTCCTGTTCTTTACCTCTTGCAAATTTATTTCTAGAGCTCTTCCAATGGTATATAGGTGCTGAAAAATAGAAGTTTTTTCCTACCACCCTCCTTAAAAATAATTCTATTACTGATTTCTCTTAAACAAATGTGTCGTTTCCCCCTTGTGAGTGCATGATCTTTTATTTGCAAAGTTAAGCCTCTTAAAGTCCTTCCCTATGAGAGATGCCTTTGAAATATTTCAATTTCTCAAGGGTGACAGAGAATGACATCTCTAGATAACGATTTCAGGTTACTGCGACACTGTCTGCTTGGCCGATGCAATCTGCTTCCCTCAGGAAACGCTACACTTCTCGGAGGCTGTCCAGCACTGCTTCATGGATTGTTTTCACCTCTGCAGAGCTGACACTGCTCATGCTTAATGTACACATCTGTAGAGTGCCTTACAGATGTGCACTGCCTTAGAGTGCACATCTGTAGAGTATGCCTTGGCACTGCTGAAGTGCCTCGTGGGGTAGTAGGCAATCCTATAGCTTCACTGTGATACACTTTAGGGAAAAGGATGAATTGCTCCCATGCTGTTGTCTTATTCAGTGAGGGAACCATGTAGATTAAGGTGAAGGGTAGCAGCCATGTATCTAGTTAGACAGGATTTTCTGAGAAGAAACCAGCTGTGAGATGAGCCAAAAAGGAAACAGGGACACAAGTAGCACTAGGGAGGCACAGTCAGATGGTGAGCTTCAGTGTAACAGACACCATGTGATAATTTATACTCTTTATATGCAGGTTTTGATGAGGCCTTAAGTGTCCTGAACAAAATGTTGCTTGTTTGAGATCACCTCGTCCCATTTTGTTCTTTCCTCTCTTCTTAACTGCAAGGCCCTGTATTAGCCAGCTACTTATGTTGCTAATTGTGCACTGGTGGAGGGATAGAAAATATCTCATTCTCACCTGTGCTATCTTAAGAAGAAAAGACGTGTAGGAATTAAAACTTGGATTTTTTTTTTTGTTTTGTTTTTAAGCTGTAATTTGAAATTAAAAATATGCAATGCAGTTTGGAAGACCTGTTGCAAACTGACAATAGACAGCTCTAAGTCTCTAAGAGAACTAGTAATTTAGAAGTATGTGTGGGTAGAGTGGCCATCTGCTAATTCTTCTCTCCGTGTGTTTTTGTACACAGAGAAACAGAATGTGTTGGTGAACCTAGCCACGGACAATGACAACGCCATCATTACCTCCATCTACTCCATCCTGTTGAGCAGTTGTGATAACGAGAATTCTTGAGTACAAGGATTTATACTGTGATAACTACTACCTTATCAAACACTGCTACTGCAGCCTGGTTTGCCTCTATGGCACCAGCACAAATCTAATGATGTCTGGTTAACTACTGCTGGATGAGTGGACTGGGCATCTGGAAGGAGAGATTCAGCGAGGAAGCTGGAGCTGAGAACTCGTTGCATTTGGAAGAAGGATTTTATTTTTTAAATGAATGTACAGAAGCTTGATCTCCAAAGCAAAACTGAGATTGTGGGAGAAGGGAAACTTGTTTCATACTAGGTGCTTAACATACAAAACGTAGGTGTCCATGATCATTTGTGACCTACTGGGTATAATGTATTAGTGTGTTTGCATTGCTGCCCTTGCTTGGGTGTATGACATGTTTGAATGTGTGCGTCAGCTTTCTCTTACTTCAGCCAGCAGAGGGAATGGCCCAAGTTATTTGAGAATGTGACCATCTCCATCAGCGGACAGCAGAGGCAGACCAGGAGCCAAATGCCCTTATGGGTGGGAGAAAATGCCCTCTTGAGTTTTATATGGCAGCTGGAGCCATCCCAGGCTTGCCTGGCAGTAGAGGTAAGACTCTTTCCAGAGGGTGCTCATGGACCCTGCCAGCCTTCAGTGCTTGAATGCATTGTTAGCTGTGCTGCTGGTAAGTGAAGTAAGAATGTTGCTCCTTCCCTATTAGGTAGGGATGGAGAAGATTAAATCCTCTAGAAGTTCCCAACTAGTGCTGTTTTCAGGTAGCATTTTTAGTTTGTTTCTTCTTCAGACTTTTGCATAAAGTGTTTTAGAAATGGGAAGCAGCATATCCAGAAATTATTCGCAATGACTTAGTTGCACAGCAAAGATGATCCTTGGTCTCTTCAGAAAGGCTGCTAAATGAAGTGCCCTGTGGACAGGGTGCAAAAGCAGCATTTGTAGGCAACCACAAGGCACAGAGGGAAGCATTTTGTTTTACTGTTTACAAAATACTGCTTTTGAACTGTGGTACATACTACCCTCACAGCAAATCAGTTACTCATATAAGTCTGAGCAAGACTTGCCTCATCGGGGATTGTCTAGTTCTGTTTTCAGTGGCCTGTACTTTTGACATAACTGTTAATGGAAAAGACTGCTCTGCAACAGTGGGAATGAGATGGGGGAAATCCTTCTGGTCTGTAATTTATTTGATCATTTCTATGTATTTTCTTGTTTTTATGTTTCTCCTGTTTAAGGAAGAAAATAAAAACACATTTCTGCATTTATCTTCCTTGGTGCAACTGCTGAGACAAGTATCTTTCTCCTAGTTATGTTAAAATTTTCAAGAGAACCCAGATTGTCTCATTTTAATGGCTCTGCTTAATGGTTTAATTGCTTTAAACCATTTTAGTATTAGACTAAAAAAGACTTATTTTTTGAAAGACTTGTGTGTTCAAGACATTCAGCTCTTCAGCGCTATGTTAGCAGTGGCTACCCTAACAGTCATTCAACAGATACAATCACACATCTTTATTTTCTTCTTCTAAATAAAGATCTCTCTTAAAAACACAGGTAAATGAAGAATGCTGTTCAAAAAAAAAAAGTGCCTTGAGGGTGTGGGTTTTTTTTTTTTTTTGTAGGATTTAAAAATGAACAAGTATCTGATCTGTGGGACAGAACTTCCTTAAAATAGGAGTCTAGGGTTTTTTTTCTTGTGGAGGAACTAGCATATCCTGAGGTTTCCTTTTAATATCTATTTTCTACATGAGGTCTTGGAAATTTGTTAGGGAATAAGTGCTCTCTAGAGTGTCTGTGAGAATTCTATAAAATGTTCATGAAATATCCACACATTGGTGTAAGGCCTTCTGTGGAAGTAGAGTGGCTGGGGGAAGGGGGTGCGGAAATACTCTGGTCACCTAGACTGCAAATTCTGTTGTGCATCTCTTCCATCTTGCTGTGCTTTTTTATTTCCTTCATTTTGCTAAATACATTTATTTTGTTTTATCAGCATTTATACATACTGTAGAAAAGAATAACGCTTCTCCTAGTTACAGACTAGCTCTTCAGTGTGCCTGCTAATTATGTCTGCTTTTACCAGCAGTGCTTAGGGTGTAGAGGTCCAAGGAGAGGTGCCAAGCAGTAATGCTGCTTACTTGTCACAGCGTTTCACTGGCAAACGCACAGACTTCCTTGGGAAAACTGTTAATGGATTCAGAGCTGCTAACCAGATATACAGAAGTGTTGGGTGATGGTCCAGCTGTTGCCATTCTGGACAAGCACACCTTCCATACCATGGTCTCCTGCGGTTTAACATTTGGATCCTTTTTTCTGGTTGTTGGCACAGTGAATGACTAGAAATCAGCCTCGTAGGGTGTGCTTGCTGTTTGGCACTAAATCACATCTATCTTCTTGGAGCAGACCAAAAGCAAAGAAAGTGGGGAAGATAAATAACAAAATATAACAGAAGACTGAAAACAAGTTGAATTGCAAGCTTTTAATTGACTTCCAAGCTAAACACAAGGAGCATGTATAAAGTGGCAGTGAGTGTAGACTACTCAATTCTTTCATACTCAGGACGTATGCATGTAATGCTAGTGACCAAGGAGCAAAACATTAGTCTACTGGCTAGTTTTGAAAAAATGGATTAGAGAGTATCTAGATGTTTGCAAATAATTAGGCAGGATGAAATCAGTCCTTGAATCCTATGCATGATCTTAGAATTATTAAAATTCTCTTGCAATTTAGAGCACAAAGTATTTGAATACTGAAAATAGATGCTATATCTTTGAAAAGAAGGGACGGGTAGAGATGAGGAATTGTAGACCTGTGAGCATAACTTGAATGATGGAGGGGACCACCCTTCATTTTAAAAAAAAACCTTTTTTTATGAGCATAGAGAAGACAAGATGAACAATAAAGAGTTTTCCACTACTTTCTTGCAGTAGCAAAATATATTAAAATAATGTTATGTTATAGAAAAGTTAGGTGAAACTAGTTTTTTTTTTTATGGTTCTCCCCTTCACAAGCCTATACGAGCAGACTGTGAGCAGGCAAACATCACTAATACCAGAGTTTTCCCCTGCAAGGTCTGCCGTCCTGCCAAAAGAAAATGTGTTATTTGTTCTCAAAATATTCAATCTGTGCCCTACAGCGTACTACACAATTTTGAAAAATGCCTTCTTACTCCACTGGAAACTTTTTGGCTCCCTTGTAGCTTTTCCTTCACTTGAATGCCCACTTGCAGATGTCCTGCCCCGGTTTGTGTTTGAGGGTGTCCCAGGAGAGGGGACCTGCTTCGCATCCAGGATTACATTACAACACTGAAGTATTCACAGCTGCTCCCCACAGCAGGCTTGATGCTGGCTCAGGTATTTAGGGAGGCAGCTGTTCTAAGCGTAAAGATAAAACACTTTCAGAGTAAGGTATTGCTTATCTATGTGAAGCAGGAATAACTGGGAAAGAAATTCATGGCAGGAATGGGAGCATCACAGTGAGATGCTGACTTTGTCCAGGCCTCTGCAGGTGTTGGTGAGCCTGAGGGAAGCCTGACAATTGCTCTTCCCTCGCCTGTACCCTTAGGGGTTGGACTTGAGCTTGGAAGTCTTTTCCAACCATAATGATTCTGTGTAGTGGCCTATTGCCGGGTGAGACAGGGCCAGAGCCACCACTTAACTTTGCAGATCCTATAAATGCCGCTATCACAGGATTACATGTAATAGTTTAACTCCCGCCCGCAACAACCTCCTACCAGCACTTACAGCCTTTCCCCAAACATCCTGTTCTCGTCCACGCGCTTCACGTCCCCCTGCACGAACCGTACGGCGGCCCCCGCTCTGCGCTCGGCCCCGCCCCCGCTCTGCGCTCGGCCCCGCCCCCGCT
>JAWLRI010000191.1:88826-129871 GCA_034781795.1 Crypturellus tataupa | reverse complement strand
AGTGAACCTGCAGCTTGCATGTTCTCTGCTAAAATATTGCAAGTCAGATACATCTGAGGCAGTTCATGCTATTGTACTCCTATGGCTGAAAGACCTAATTAATTTTGTATTTAGTTGTGTTAATTCTCCCTGACATACTGCAGGCCCATAAGATTGTATTTTCATCCTCAGTGTAGCTTGCAGAGTGATGTTTGAAACAGTGTTCATGCAGGTTTTGTATCAAAACCTGCAAGGACAAAGCCTTGCGTGCTGACCTCCAGGTAACCTGTTCTTGCACAGAGTAGCATTAAAGCGAGTGTATTGCTGTGTATTTTGAATATCCGGCATTGTGGGAGAGAATGAAACTGCAGTAAGTTCGCAGCGCTGCCCCGTCCCCAGCTGGGGACAGACACACGGCGGGTCCGGACTGCTGCCTAGCGGCACCTCAGCTGCGGGAGCCCAGAGCTGCCGGGGCCTGGGGAGGTTCAGCCCACGCAGCGGCTCGTGCTGCGCGTGGGGATGTTCCCGAGCCGGGGGCGCTGGGTGCCGTGGCCAGGAGGGCCGGGGAGCCCTGGGGATGCAGGGCTGTGCTGAGCCAGCAGCGTGTGCTGTGGCGGTGCCAGCTGGACTGCGCCGCGCTGTGTTACAGCAGCAAGGGGGCTGTCCCCTCTGCCCAGGCCCTGCCAGACTGTAGGTACTGTTGGGTTTTGGGCTTTCCAGCATAGGGCAGGTGCTGAAACAAGCCCAGGAGATACAGGGCCACTGAGTTGGTGATGGGGCCTTCACACATGACGTGCAAGAGGAGGCTGAGAGCACTGGGTTTGTGCAGCCACAAGGAGAAAGCTTGTAAGGGGCTGATGGTGCCTTCACCTACCTAATGGGTGATTGTGGAGGTGGTGGAGCCAGGTTCTCGTGGGTGCAAAATGAGCAGAGGTTGCAGCAAGGGAAATTCCAGTGCGCTGGAAGGAGAAATTCTTCATAGTGCAGTGGTCAGGCATGGGATCGGTGGCCCCGTGCAGTCTCTATCCTTGGAGATTCTCTGGAAGCATGACTGAGCAAGGCCTAGGGCAATCTGAGCTGGCTTTGAAGTTAGTTCTGCTTTGGACTAGATGTGAAGCACTTCTGTCCTGTGATTTTTTTTTTTTTTAATTGCCTTGGCATTTATAAAGCATTTTGTAGTTTTTTGGGGTGACTGACTGTCAAAGTACCTTAAATCATGCCTCTTATTCATCACTGCAGAAGCTTGTTCAGAATACAAGATAAAAATCTGCCTAGGAAATTAAGGGGTTAAAGTTAACATGACCTGTGTATTCTTTAATTCTGATTCTGTTTAAATGCATTACTTCAAATTCTAGGAAGAAAAGAAGATTCTCTTCTATCACCCAAATGAAGTAGAAAAAAATGAAAAAATTAGAAATGTGGGACTATGTGAAGCTATAGTGCAATTTACAAGGTATAAATTATGATTGTATGGCTCATCAAATTAGCACAAACACCGTCTTTTAGAATTTGCCAATTATTTACTTTGTGTGTGTATATAATATTTTCTTTCCAGGACCTTTAGTCCAACAAAACCTGCAAAATCCCTACATACACAGAAGAATAGACAGTTTTTTCATGAACCTGAAGAGAACTTCTGGATGGTCATGGTACTTATGCACATGATATGCATATTTCTAAAACATGATTTCAGAATGTTCTCAATGCATTCTGCATTGTCTGATACCAGCTTGTTCCACTTTCTAGGTTGTACGAAACCCCATAATAGAAAAACATAAAGATGGAAAGCCAGTCTATGAGTATCAGGAAGAAGAATTACTGGTAATACTAATTTCTTATTTTCCAGTCTCTCTTTCTCTCTCTCTTTTTTTTTAATTGATTTTATTGTATTTTAAAAGTACCATCAGAAGTAACCTTCAGTTTGATTCTACTTTAGCTGCTGCCAAATTGAGTAAATAAAATATATATGGCCACAAATGGGTAAAGGCCTGGAGCAAAGTAGCTTGCAATAAAGCTTAAAGAAGAGAGTAAGATAGAGAATTACCCAGACAGCAGTTCAAGAGAGTCTAATAGACAGTAGTGAAATATAATGCTGCAAGGCTTTTTGTCTGGAAGAGGCCAATATAACTTCAAATCTCTTTGTTTAAAAAGGTTCCTGTAAAATTTTTCATCTATTTTTGTTATGTTTGTGTACAGTGTATGTTGTTACTTTCTTAAGAGTACTGACAATCTTCACTGACAATCTGGGAAGTGAAACAGCCTGCAGCTGTCAGGAGATTTCTTGTCTGAAATGCAGGATCGTTTTGTGGCTTGATTGTGTTCTAGGAACATAATTGGTCATGTTAAGTAATATTCAAAAATCCGGTCACGCTGCCTCTGTTCACTACAGTGTGTGCACACTAACTTCTGTTCCTCATTGTGCTTAACGAAAAGGACTGTTGTTGTAGTTGCTCTGTTTTCCCAAAGAAACAATAACACTGCCTTCTTTCATCTGATTTAAGATTCCAGCAAAAAAAAAACTTGTTCTAGTTTCCCACCTCTTCTAGCCTTAGAACTGCATGAAGAGGAAGCTGTGCAGTGCACCTCGACTTCTTTCTGACCACAGTGCTTGGGGAACTGCACTGCTTGTAACTGATACTTTGTACATGAGTTGATAAAGCTTTTGGTATTAAATATTACAGAAAGGGACAGGGTGGAATTTATTGAAATAATCCTTTGTAAGTATGAACAGAATGTTAGATGCTGATTGAGAATCAATCTCTAGAAAGATAAATAATATTTTCAAATTTTTGTGCATGCACTTTTTGGCAACATATATTATGTGTAGCTCAGTCAAAACGTTTGAAATCTGTGTCTGCTCATTTTAATGTCCTGCTCTCATTTCTACAGGACAAGGTTTATAGTTCGGTCTTGCAGCAATGCTACAGCATGTACAAGGTAGAGTTAATAAATGATCTTACAGAGGCTTCATTTTTTTGTGAGAAGAGAGATCTTCACAGTACCATTTGAATCTGCAGGCTCATCATTGCTTTGAGATGCTTGTCTGTTCTTCCTGCAGCTGTAATCATGGTGATAGAAGAGATAAGGCTTTTTCAGTTGCCAGTGCGGTTTCATTAACTCACTGCGAAAGTAAGGCCTTTCTAATTTCCCTGGCTTCTTCTTTAATGTGCTTTTAGAATAATAAGTATATGATTCTGATGGCATTATGCCTTATCTATTGGACAATATTGGACAAAGGCCATCAATTTTATAAAGCAAGAGCATAAGATGGTTTCAGCAATGCAGTTTGCTGCTGCTTTTTCTATGTATTTCTATGTAATTTTTATGTAATTCTGCCATTACTCCCATATATACTTGGCCTACATAAATCCAAAAGAGGCTTTTTCAATAAAGACTACGTAAATTTGAATCTATGCAGAGTTGAGGTACTGGGAGATGAGCTATAATCTAGTTATATTTTTAACTGAGTTAGAAGAAATTGGTGTAACTGATTATCCAACTGACTTTATTTTTAAGCTTTTCAATGGCACATTCCTGAAAGCCATGGAAGATGGAGGTGTAAAAGTTTTAAAGGAGAGACTAGAGAAATTCTTCCATCGGGTAAGATCTCATGTTTCAGGTACATACTGTGTGCTACTGCTTTGGAAATAAATTGCAAGCACTTCTCTCATTGCCTGCAGTTTAATTCTAAAATATACACAGTGGAAAAGATGTAGTAGCATGACAAAAATTCTGATTGCTCATTTTTTCAAATACTTCCTCCTTCCTACTAGTATGGCAGATTCCTTAAAAGACATTGAACTAAAAACATAGTCATTAGCTTGGTGGAACAGCTTCGCCATTGGATATCTTTTTTTCTGATGGAACCATGCCTATTCTTTGAAAATTGCACATTTAATTGGTAAGTGTGATAGTATTCTGTACAGACTAATTTGAGTAACTGTTACCGAAACATAGAGTCCTTCAGGTTGGAAGGAATCTTGAAAAGTCACATGAATCTAAAACTAAATTAGGCTACATAGGGCTTTTTCAGTTGAGTCTTGAATATATCCAAGAGTGAAGATTCCAGAACTTGCATGCACAAGTTGTTCTCCAATGGCTTTAAGAAATAAAATAGACCTAATATCATTTCAGTATAAATAAAAGTACAATTCAGTCTGATTTTTAGGACAGTCACCTTCTGGGATTTTTGTTATGGCCAATGTAGCCCTAGAATGAACCCTGTTGTCCAGAATGCTTGTCTAGTTAGCTGGTATATACTTCTGCCTATGCTAATTCAAAAATGGACCCTGACAAAAAGGGAAGCAATAGATTTTGTTCTTTAAAGCATTGTTTTTCTTTAAAGTTCCTACTGAAGATAAACTGGTAATTGGTTTGTACAGCAGAAAGAATCCAAGCAAAAGCTGTTTTTCTTCTTCACTGGGGAATCAGATGTGCTTAGAAGGTTTGGTTGTGCAAGCTAGTCAGTTATGACCCTCTTGAATGAATTGTCTGCCTTCTTATGCTAGGCTTGGACTGCACTGAGCCTCTTGCAGGAAATGAGCCTTAGGTTATAAACTCTGTGACAAGCACTTGTCGTGTTGTCTATCTGTAAGTATTGCAAATATGTAGATGTGGCTGAGGATGCTCTATTCAGATTAGAATTCCATAGGCTCTACCTGTTTTAAGCTATTAAAATTATTCTACAAAGCTGAATAGGTAGATCTGACCAGTGTTGAATGCATGTGTTGGAAGTTTTTTTTTTTTTTTTTTTTCTTCATATATGAAGTTTTTAATGAGTTAATTTAAGAAATAACTTCTTTTATCTATACTACCTTGTGTGTATCTGAATTTTTTTTTCCTGTTAGTGTAGTATGATAATACTGTGCACAGTTGAAAAACAGGACAGTTGCATTATCATTTGTTTTCAGAAATGTGAAATGACTACTCAGCTGTCTCTAGAGGGAGCTGTGTGATAATTCATCTTTCACAGAGCAGAGCTTAAAATACAAAATATTAAAAATGGATCTTTTTCTGTGCACATTGAAAGTTAATGGATTTACCTATCTGCTAATACTTTTATAGAATTACTTATGAAATTAAATATTACTAAGACTCATCTTTCTTATACACACAAAAGATCTTGAGCAAGCCTGTTATTGCTATGATTAAATAATAGGAGCCACCGGGAACCATGGGCAAACATTCCAGTGAAGGAGCACTTCATACATGCAGAACTGGAAGGCATACTTGAATTGTTAGACTCAATTTCAGGGGATTCAAGTCAAATTTCTCATTTAAATCTACGCATTTGAAGTTTCCTGTATTAAAAAACACAACTGTTGTTATTCTCTTAGTACTTGCAGACACTGCATTTACAGTCTTGCGACCTGCTGGATGTGTTTTGTGGAATCAGCTTCTTTCCATTGGATAAAATGACTTACTTGAAAATTCAGTCATTTATTAACAGAATGGAGGAAAGCCTGAACATAGTAAAGTATACTGCATTTCTCTACAATGATCAGCTTATTTGGTAGGTGCTTCCATATTATTCCTGTGTCTTTAATTTCTCATCCTATAAATATATGTCATAATAGAAAAGCTTCTGAAGTAATGTAAGAACTTCCAAGCTCATGCTCATTTCCGTGCCTCCTTGATGTTCTAGGAGTGGACTGGAGCAAGATGACATGAGAATTCTGTACAAGTATCTCACAACATCCCTCTTCCCAAGGCACATGGAGCCTGAGGTATGATTTTTTGTTTTGCTTTTTCAATTTTTAACAGCTCTAAAATATCAAAGAACAGTATCTTTTTTACTCTCCTCCTTTAGATTTAAGTATAGGTGTGTGAAATTTATTGCTTTTGGAGCACTTAACTGATTTCAGTAATATTTGTACCTATCATTTAGAGTATGAATTCTTCTGGTAATTTGAGTGATAGGGTCTTTACTAAAGGTTATTTCCCGAGGAAGGCACTGTTTGCCTTTACAAACAGTGAAGACCACCTGAAAAAAACTTCAGTGAATATTATGTATTGACTTAACTCTCACCTTTGGAAAAGGCCTACAAAAACGGTTAAAGGCTGAGTTGTCTGCAGAACTGAATCATGTATTACTAATGGACAGTAGGATTGAAATAAGCTAGATGCCTAATACACTTCTGTCATCATGAGAAAACAGAGTTTTAATGAAAGTGTTATTTTAAAATGAAATGATCTAAAAATATATGCATTTGGTTTGTTGAAGATGAGTATGCTCTTACTGCTTGAAGCCATGTAAGATGTTAAACATGACTTACTAAATTATCTATTGTTTTTCTGGTTAGTAAAGCAGGCATCAAACGCATCATTTTTGACATACATCTTAGGAATGCTTTACATTGCACAAATATCTAGTAATTGACTTCAGAGTCTCTGTCCAGCAGCTCAGTGTTTGAAGACAGGTTTCACACCGCTTGATTCAGTTACTGTTTCATGATTTTTGAAACTCACTTCAAGTAAACGTCTACAGATATTTTTAGTAAGCCTCCCAGAGAAGGGCCATTCTACTTAGGGTGTTTGTGCCTGTCATCACTGGCCTAGCAAATGAAGGTGAAGCTGGGAAAGCCCATTGTTCCGTGAGCTCCAATAATCTATTTGTGTAGCTGCTTAAAAGGCAGTTATATGATGCTCACAATTGAAGAGGAGACCTTAGGTTTCACTTGAATTTTTCCGCCTTAGAATATAAGCTTCAGTGCTAAGAACGAAACAGATAACTACGGTAATACAGTTTATATTTGCAGTGCTAACAGTTTGAGTTAATTCTCACTGTTAAGCAAATAAAAACAGAGGAGACTACTGTGCATTCAATACATTGAAACACAGCATATGCTTCTGCTCTTGAACATGTGATCTAGTGCTCAAACTCTGTTTTTTGTGTTACTAATATGGGTTTTGTGCATAGCAGATGTAATGAGTGCAGCTGTCTTGCCTGGGTCACTTTAAGGAACTTGAATACATCAGTTTCACACCTATGTAGTGAGGACATTTTCCTATTTAACAGAACTGACTGTGCTCACTACTGTTAATGTATTACTTTAGTCGAAGGCTAAGTGTAGCAGGAGAGCCAAAGGACCAAAGGGGGTTATTTATCCAGAAAAAAGCTAAATTGTTAAATTAATAAATATGAAATCAAAATGCCAAGTTCTATCTGTATTTTGTCCAGTTTAGATTTGTTTATGTTCCACAAACAGCATATATCTTGATGAATAGTATTTCCTGCAATTAGCTTACCTCTAAGCATTTTACTGTGTGTGTGCTTGTTCTTTTTTGCTTCAGTTAGCAGGAAGAGATTCTCCAATACGTGCTGAAATGCCAGGAAATCTGCAACACTACGGAAGGTAGCTCTTATTAACTCTCGTCATCTTTGGCTTCTTCCCTCAAGGGGAAAATGTTTGAGAAGTGAATTTATTCTGGGTTTATGCTCCAGATACAATTCCTCCACAAAGCTGCACAGTTGTCAGTGTACTGTGAACTTGGCCCCTGGGAAAGAAAGAGGAGGCTTCATTATAGTTACTGCACGTCATTTTTCTGTTTTCTGCTATTCTTAATGTACAGCATGGAAAATTTCAGCACTGCTCTTGTCGCTTCCTTTTAGTCAGACACCTCAGACAGTGGAGTAAGACACTGGCTAGTGATTTTTTTCCCTGACCTGTCCTCTGCTATATTAAGAGGGACAGATTCAGTACTTAGCAGCTGGGCAACATTATTTCAAATACGTGATGGTTCTTCACATCTTTCTCTCATTGTTTCTAATTCCCCTTGCCTGATCCAGTGTATTCTTTAGGGATGGGTGCACTGGCGTATGCCCCCCTGCTTTTCCTCCCAAAGTCCAGGTGCTTGTATTGCACTACTGTTACACCAGAAGCTAATTTGAAAGTACAGATGGAAAGCAGAAGGTGAATGATTTTTTCCAGTACCACGAAAAGGTTTTTCAAAGAAAGTCGTGTCTCAAGTGTTGAAGGGCTTTTGTTGTTCTCCTGATGATCTATGCAGTTTATTTCCTTAGTATTACTTTAGTTTAGGCTTTTTGATCCTGTTCCTGTAACTTTTTTGGAACCTCTCTGTAAATAATACTTTGAAAATGTATGCGTAGCAAGAGAGAGAATATAAGAAGAGGAGGAGCTCTGTGCCTAGCTCTTTGTATTCAAATATATTCATGCTTGCAATGGTGGTTTCAGGAAGATCTGTTAAACAGGAAATTTTGAAGTATAAGAGTTAATCAATCACTTTTAACCTACTGGATTCTTTTCTAGGTTTCTTACTGGGCCTTTGAATCTTAATGATCCAGAAACAAAATGCCGATTTCCAAAAATATTTGTTAACACTGATGACACTTATGAAGAGCTCCATTTAATTGTTTATAAGGTATTATACTGTTTCTCTGTGATTATTCCTTGTATTAGGAATGTCTATATCATGAAGAAGACAGTGCTGTGAATTACTTATGAATTGCATAAAAAGATGTATCCATAGGACCAACTGAGAGCAAAGAGAAGGAAAACTTCGGAGTTTCTAGCTAGCAACTTTAAAAGTCAAATCCTCTTCTCCCCGTTCCTGGAGCCTTTTTAAAGCAAGCAAATGTTTTATCAAAATAAAGTACCAGCCTTCAATTGCTTTAAGTGGTTTCACACCTGGCTTTGTGTTGTATTAATCAATAGAACTAAGATTTTTTTTTAATTAAATGCAACAAATGTCCTGCAATTTTAGCAAAATTAATCTTTCTCCTATAACTTATAAATTTTAGCCCAGTTAAGGATTTTGATCTTAACTATCCTGTATTGTGCAGGATTGCAAAGAGACTTTCCTACTGAAGTGCTTTAAACAAGATTTTTGAACTTAACTGGTTGTCTGTTTGTGACTTCAATGAAGTACTGTTATGTATTTGTGTAGTTAAGGTAACCTGTTATAATTTTTTTTTGTTTTAACCTTTTTGTTCCAGGCTATGAGTGCAGCTGTCTGCTTTATGATTGATGGTAAGTATCTGTTAGTATCACTTCGTTGGGAAGACATAGCTAATACAAAATGCCATTAATAAAATTTGTTTTTAAAAATGCTCAAATTTCTCTCATTTGATCCTATTCTTCATGAATGCCTTTTTGTTCTGCTCTAGGGTATATACATGCTAAAAATGACTAAATACTGCTTCACTTAACCTTCGGGATGATTTACAAACTGTGTAGCTATAATTAAGGGGAAATTTGTCCCAAGACTTCTGCTGAAGGCTAAAGAAAGCAGCTACAAAAAAAAAGAAGTCCTGCTCTTGGAGGAGATTCTCATCTCTGTCTCTCTTTAACTGCACTGTAGCTTCCATTCCACCTACACTGGAGTTTTGCCGTAAACTGGACAGCATCGTTGGGCCTCAACTCACTGTGTTAGCATCAGACATATGTGAACAATATAACATCAACAAGAGAATATCAGGGTTTGTACTGCTCTTCTTTTCCTATTGCAGTCCTTTATCAGATGCTTAAAAATTAGTTTTAATGAACTGCTTAAATAACAGTAACGTGAGCCGAAACATTGAAAGTATTGAGTTAACTGTGCACCTTAAATGATGTTAATCTATCTTTCTCTACCTTAAGCATTTATAAAGTGCCTTTGTTGCATATTCAGGTCTCCCTGAAGTAACAACGTAGATATTGATAATTTATACATGAATGTTGATGGTGTACTCGGATACAGCAGGTGGAGCTTCTGGAGTTTGTTGCTTTCATGTGTGAACTGAGACCAGCTCTTTCTTGGAAATTATCAGTTCTACAGATTACTGCATTTGCACACAAAGTGGCAAGAATGTGTTAGATGGAAGTGCAGAAGTTGGTCTGGGTACTAGAACAACTTTTGTCAAGTAGCTTGAAATGGGACTTCTCTGAGTAGTTTAGGTGATGATTACAATGCAAGCTCTACAGTTAAGTACTTTTATCCAAAATTACTGCTTCCTGAAGTACTGCTGTGGATGATGGGTGAGAAAGCAACTTTGAGTTTTTTTTAGTCATTACCTTATTGCTGCTAAGTATAGTGTCGAAATGACCTTAATATTTTGGAGAATTTACTTCATTTGGAACTGGAGTAAAATCGCCATTTAAAATTTTTTTCAATGGATTTGTTAGTTGGGGAGCAGTAAAAGCAGTTACATGTGACAAGAACAGAGGAATTAAGCTGAAGATACTGATGTAACTGACTGGTTGAAGCACCCCAAATTGGCAAAATTGCAGGGTGTATAGTAGAATGAAATTGTGTCTTTCTACTAAATCATTAAACTTATTTTTTTATGTCACCAGTGACTTAATAAGACTGGCTTTATCTGCTTTAACTCTTTTAAAGTTTAATGCTATGGTGTCCTGAAAACAGGATACAGTTTCTTGACACTAATGTATTTGGGTGACAAGGAGAGCAAAGGTATCTCGTTGTTTGCTAAGGTGAGTATCGCAGTATCTCTCTGCTTCTAAATAATACAGAGCCTGAAATACCAAATGCTATAGCCAGTTTTTGCAATATGAATTTTCTGGGGCTTTCACCAATGTTACAGCTGTAAGTGAAAGATTTTATATTACCTTAATAAAAGAGAAAGTAGAGGAGGAGTAAGGCAAAAGCCTGGAACTATTCTCATATTTGGCCCACAAAAATGATGGGGGAAAATTTTATTGCCTAGATTAAGGAAGAGTTCTTTGTCTCAATATCTCAGAGATGGGATTGAAATTATTCCTCAGTAATCGCTTTCAACATTCACTGTCCCTTCAAAGCAGGACTGTCCTGCCTCCTGGGGAAAGAAGCAAGAAAACAAAATGAGGGCAGGAACAAAATGGCTCCTTAAAATGATGAACAGGCTACTACAGAGATGTGGGACAAGACCCTTAGCTTCCCCTGTTATTATTATATTTGTTTATTTAGTAGAAGGGGGAAACCCTGTTCTACGCATGCTTTTTTTAAATAAAATGAAGTCTGATCCTGACACAAGTCTTAGAGCACTTGGTTTCTTCTGTGTGAAGGCAGCTTTAGGATATCTGAGGCTTGCAAGTCTTTTTGTTTTGTTTTTTTTTTTTTCTTCTTCCCTCTAGGGCCGAGAAAGAACCCCAGTTTAAGTTTATCTATTTCAATCACATGAACTTGGCCGAGAAGAGTACAATTCACATGAGGAAGACACCCAGTGTATCGCTTGCATCTGTCCACCCTGACCTCATGAAGATTCTCGGTGACATCAACAGTGACTTCTCCAGGTAATGCTTAACTATTAAATAGTGTGTAACTCCATCTGTCAAAAACCTTTTTTCAAAAGACTAGTCTTCCATGCTCCTTTTGTTTGCTGAAGTGTGTCCACTGCATGCAAGACAAATGGGGGATGTAGGTTGTATTTAGTGTTGCTGAAAAGGAGTCTGTCCTCCCTATTCAGAACTTTACTTTAAAAAAAATACTGGGCCTTGATAGAAAAAGTGGGTCACTTTGACAGTGGCTGATGGACAAGTTAACAATTTACTTATCTCCTGCTATACTCATAATAGATTTGATCCTGTTCTGCTGACCTGCATGCAAGTTCAGTACTCTCTATCGTTTTGATGTGGCAGAATCACAGCTCTTGCCCTCGGGGCTGGATTATTCACAACCAGCAGGAGAGCTTACATTGTTGAAAACCAAGCTGCTACTCTCTTCTTGATACACTGTTCTTAACACATGCTTTGTGAAACGTTTCAGAGCTGATGAAGATGAGGAAATTATTGTGAAGGCAATGAGTGATTACTGGGTAGTTGGAAAAAAGTCTGACCAACGAGAACTCTATGTTATTTTGAATCAAAAAAATGCAAACCTCATTGAAGTTAATGGTAAGGATTGTCCTTTATTATCTTTTAAATACAGTCACTACCAAAATACATGCTCTGGAAAAGTAATAAATTCCAAGTCATGAGAGGAATTAATCTATATAAAAGAGGAATTAATCTATAATAGACCAGGTAAATTTGCATAAGGTTTGAGTCCATCTTCTAGCTGCTGTGAAAGAACAACATAAATATTTAGCAGTTTTTTTAATTATTAATCAGTCATTCTTCCTCCTTGAAATAGAGGAGTACTCTGTGAGCTTCATTTAGGAGTAATTAATGAAGTGTATTACAGGGAAGAGATAAGTATATTTACATCTGATGTAGCTGCTTTGTTTTGTTTTGTAGGGGAGGGCTAGTTATCCGTGGGTGTGTGATTTGTACAAAATCTTTCTCCTGCTAGTGATCCTCATTCCATTGCTGTGGAATTACTAGTGCTTTTTCAAGATTAATTTGTTCTGACTAAAAGTCAGAATGAGCATTAAGATGCAAAAGCTTTTAAAGAGACTGATTTTTCAAGAAAAAGAAGTCTTCTACTGCTAGGTGCATTTTATGCCCTAAACTCTATTTTTCTGTTTGTTTTTGCCCTGTTTGAATTTAACTGTCTTCCCCCTGATAATGCCAGTTTTTCTTGCATAGGCTCCTGTAAAACAGTGTATTGACTTTCTTTAATTTTTCTTTCTAACAGAAGAAGTGAAGAAACTTTGTGCAACACAGTTTAATAATATTTTCTTCTTGGATTGATCTGTAAAGGGCTGATTAACTGAAGAAGTCAACATCAAACACTTGTTCAACATGAAAAGTTATTAGTCATATTATTGACTGGAATAATGAAAATAGTAAAGCAATACTTGCTTTGTAAGAATCAAATTTCTACTAAAATCTGTAAACTGCTCATAAAATTTTTAGATTAAAAATGTTTATCCGCAAACTAATTTAAAACCAGTCTGAAATCATCTGTACCATTCCATTCTGATCTTGTTCTGTGAATATTTTATTGGAAAATAAAACTAATAATTGTTATACTTTTAAGGGCATCTTTTTTGTTTTCCTGTGTTCATTTACATCATCCTGTGATTTCCTAATAATTTTTTACTAGGTGAGAGTGCTAGTTACAAAGGTGTTCTAGCTTCACCTCTTCTTCAAAGGTCGAGTTGGATTTGTTTTGTTTTCTTTTGTTATCAAATACTTATTTAAAAGTAATCCCTAACTGAAACCACTAGACCAGAGGGGACAGAAAGAAAGGAAAAAAAAAAAAAAAGAAAAAGAAAAAAAGAAAGCTTATGCACTATTTCGGTTAAACAGACTTTAAGCAAATACTATTTGCAAGGGACAGACACCACTGACATCCCATCTCATAGCTCTATTGCTGTGACAGTGATGGCATTTTTAGCAAAGAAGGCTATTCCAGAAGTGAGTACTGATGCTGTTTCAAGAGTTATATATGTCTGGTTACCCAAGACCCATTGTGTAAGATCACAGAACTACCTGTTGTTTCAGCCTGAAATTCGCACATCTCATGCAGAGCTTTTACAGCCCTTTTGTTTTATCAGAGCAAATGTTTTTGTTTTTTCCTTTCAAAAAGCACTTACATACTTGAAGCTTCGCTTGTCTTGAGCAGATTTACTTTTTCTTTTTCTTTGTCCCTGCAGCAGCCTTGGTAACAAGTGGGGGTGGTACAGGGGGTGCCTCTTCCTTTGAAGATACTGACTGGGTAAAAGAGTCTGACTCTTGAAGTGCTCCATTCTTGATCTCAGATGATGCTTTTTCTGCTGCAGCTTCTTGTCTTTTTGCCTCTTCTGCTTCTCTTTCAGCAACAAGTCTAAGCAGAAAAAGCTTAATATTAAGTCTCTCATACTGAAGTACATACAAGGATTTATACTGGCTAAGCAACCACACTTTTATTTGCACTATGAACAGGCTAAAATATTTGACTTTAGAGAAGCAGAGAATCTTTTAGTTATTACATTAAGTTTGACTGTGCAAAAAATATCTTCTGTGCTCTTGGTTCATACAGAGCAGGGCTCAAATGCCACAAACTATACTCAGGAGAGAGCTGTAAAATAGTCCAGTAGCCTGAAGGCTCACTGTATTCATTGTTCCTATAACAAATAAAGAGAAATTATTTTCTTAACATGTTCTAAGTACTCATACATTAATTACATTCTGGATACTGTTTATTATTTCTGGATGATTTGTGTCATTTACAATATACTATACTACTTTCATAAAGGCAAAATTCACTTTTTTTTTTTTTAAGATACAAAAGCCATCTCTTCAAAATAAAATACTCACTTTGCCAGCTCCTCATCCTTTAGTTTCCTCAGCTCAGCTATTTCAGCATCCAAAATTCGATTTTCTTTTATTTTTTCCTTCAGCACTTGTTCATGCTGGTAAGCAGGAAATAAGTTACAGATAAAAAAGATCTGTATCTGACACAGCTGCAGACCAAGTTCCTCATTTTGCTCATTTTTGTCTTCTCTTTTTTCTGTAAGATGTAAATATTAACAGTTTATTTAAATTATATTTAAGATATTTCTATTTCAAGCTCTTCCTCAGCTACAATACTTCAGAATTGATACTCAGAATGGAAAAGTCTGGCTGCACAAGTTACGATGTTCCCAACCGCTCCAAGGGTGTTGTGATGCACACCGGTTTCTGCATGGCACGGAACATGCGAAATGTGAGGAATGTGTAAAAGATAAGGGTGAAAGGGCAAGGACTTTTTTTGTGCTTCTACGGTGCAGTGATCTCCAGGTTTGGCACCAGAAGAACACAAACCTTACCCCTTAATCCTAAGAATCTTAATTTCATTGTAATCTAATGACAATTCAGCATCTATAACTCCTGTACACAGGGAAAGAGAAGGAAAAACAAAACAATGTGGGACTGCTGCACGCCAACATACATGACTTTCAAAAAGTTAAGAGCACGTGATGTTTCCCACAGCTAATCTGCTGGTTGTGTAAGAGACAATGATGTTTTCTGACCTGTAACTTCTCAGCCATCAGACTGCAGTGAGGGCGCTGATGACTGCACAAGAATGTGTTGTCTCCTTGCACTGGGGTGCTTTAGTTGTAGAAACATTAACAAGCACTAAGAGCATGGGAGACAAGATTGGCCAATCAGCCAGAAGGGAAATTGTATAAAAAATAACATTCTCACTATTCTTACCTAATATCTGCATATGAAGAAAATGCTCTTACTAATTTCTCCTCTGCATAAAGCTCAATATGACCTCCTGTCATAAAGCTCAATAATCTGTCTCAGCTAATGGTGACTGATCACTCCAGAATATAAGTTAGTTCTTATCCTAAGGAAAAGCCACAAGGACTTACCCTAACTAAAAGAAGCAAGGAACAGTGGTAGTATCTTCCATTTGGCCAAGAGATTGAAGGGGAAAAAAAAAAGTTATTAAATTTCATTTTCTTAAAAAAACATGCTTCTAGAATTAATGTTCACTTACTGCCCTCTTGTGACAAGCTGAAATCTACATGCACAATTGAAATTTCATTTCAAGAGTTACAAATCAGGAACTACAATTTTTTTCATTTTTTTTTTTAAAAACAGGGCTGCTTTACCTCCCAGTTCCTCTGGCGGGCAGAAGCTTTGTTCATTTTCTGCATCCCACCTACACTGAGTATTTTTGAAACATGAATGTGCTGCATGGAGTATGAAGCGATTACCTGTTCGGGCAAAGAAGAAAAGTATTTTAATTAAGTTTGTAGTTCTGTGCATTATTTATCAAAGTTAGTTTTCAGCATAAAAAAATTAACTGTCATATGAGGTATCAGGTAGATCTGTGACTGAAATAGTTTACTGCTGATGAAAAGATTGTTTATAATGAAAAAAAATATTTCTCAGTTCAATCTTCTGTCTCTATCCCAAAATGAGTCCAACAGAGCAATAAGTATGTGAAAAAGCCTTTCAGCTATTTTTAAGTTACAGCCTGTCACTAGAAATGAGCTTATTAATGCAATTTATGAGCACAAATATTCTCCCTCATAATATACACTATGGAATGTACGTAAAGCATCTGTATAGTTGCAAGTGGGAACATTTAGGGTAGATATACAACAGCCATATAAGAACACAGGGAAATTATCCAAAGGTGTTACTGCAGAAGACCCAGAAAATATATTTATTTTAGATATATTAGTATGATGAGACAGTGATGCAAGGTGGAAATAAGAGGCAGCTTTCACTAAATATATGCATACTTTTGCACAAAAAGTTAAGTTTAAAAGTTTCATACCGACCAATTCAACTTGAAAATGTTCAACTGTATACCTACCAGTACAGTTACCAAAAAAAGAAGTCAAAATACTAATTATGCCTATTAAAATCCAGACTCATTCTCAGATCATGTGTTTTACTAGTCAACAACACTTGTGAGCTTTGGGGTAGAAATGCCTCACACAGCTGAGCTGCTGGACCAGTTTGATAAATTTGTTACAGACCATCTTACCTTCTGACTCTCCTCCTTCGAACTCTCCTCCTTCACTATGTGCAACCAGCCTTCAAACACACTCACTTGTTGGTATTCATGTGAGCACTAATTATTATTGCAACATTCTAACACTGTTAGTCCTTATGAACATTATTGATGTGATACCTGTACAAGTGTGGTTTAGTGGGACTAGTTCTGATTTATTACAGGTAACTTTGATGGACATGAGAAAGGAGGAGTTCATAAGAGCAGCCAGCTGAGAGCAAATGCAATTTGTTGCTACTTTATAAAGTACCAGCACCATTAACTGCCCATTTTCTTGCTATTTATCAATGTGCTAGAAGGGACTTTTAAGTGTGCCACAAAGAAACAGGAAAATGTAGGAAACAGACTGAGGCAACCAAGCAAGTCAATACAGGAAAAAAAATCCTTCAGTTGCCTGGAGGAGCAACACAGGGAAGTGTGAATTTTGTGTTGCAAGTCCCAGCAAGCAAACTGCAGCAGGGAATTTCTCTGTAAAACTTTAGAATTCCTTTGAACAGTCTCACTACATCACACCTCACAGTCAACAGCACCCATTCACCTCCAGCTAAGCCAGCGCATCTGCTCAGGTTTCCTCCTCCTGTGCCCACATGCCCTTAGCAGAAGCACAGAACCCAAAGATGCTGTCTAGAAGATGAAAGCAGAGTGATGGAGGCAGCTTAGACTAGACAAACACACTGAATCAACATCCAGGGCAGGAAGAGCTAATAACAGGAAAGAACAACTTGTGAGTGTTCACATAAGTAAGCCCTAGATCTAAACATCTAATAAAAACAATCTTTATATTCAAATAAATTATCTCAACATGGAGGAACAGCTCTGAAATATTCACAGCATAGGTTCAGAGTTTCAAATTTGGCCAGCTCACCAAACGTTTCAAGTGTGTGAAACCGTATGTTCATGTACAGAGTTAATTAAGCCTTGCTGTAACTGCAGTACTGAATGCTGCTTCCCTCCATACACATACAACTTTTCCAATAAGCACCTGTCTTTTTAATTATCTTTAAAGCTGTAGCAAGAGTGAGTCTCCACTGATGTTATAAAATGAACTCCAGTACTCACCCATACGAAACTCTTCAAAATACAGCAATCTGTCTTCGCAGGGTCTCTGTGACTGGCAAAAAGTTTTGAATTCAGTTATAAAATGTCTGGAGTTGTGTTCAAATTAAAAACTTAAATCACATTGTCACACCACAAAACATTTCGGAATAGTAACAATTACAACACTGAAAGACAAGAAGCCACCAATCCAAGTGCACTCTGCAATTATACCCATTTCAAAATATGAAAGTACAAAAGCAGAGAAGTTTAGAAGCTTGCTGGAAGAACCTGGCTCTAATTTTGGAATATGTGTCTAAGAACTCCTGTAGTGTGAAAAAATATATTCTAACTGGCTTGTATTCTCCTGTCTGCACTCTACCAGGAAGGAAAAAAAACAAAACACACACACATACACAGTGAAAGGTTATTCTAGAAATTAAGCAGACAAGTCACAAGTAGCTGAGACAGAAGAGGTCTCATTTTCAGCAAGCTAAATATATTGAATGAGGCACACTTACATATTAAAAGAAATTTAATATTGGGGTTATCTTCTCTAGTGCTACCAAGTCTCCTTGCCCAGTTTTCATCCACTCACTCCTTACATTGCTGATAAACATTTATCTGTTGATTTGTTCATCACTGCTTTCAGCTTTAGCATGAGAGCAAGTGCTTTGTTAGCAGTGGAAACTCATCCTTTTTTAGGTTGATACTCACATCAAGGCAATGAAGCACATTGTAGGTAATAATAGGGGAAATTCTAGCCCCTTTGAAACCTCAAAATACCTTTGCTCCTCTATCCCATGTGAATGGCAAAACGCTCTACTCCACTTTTAACTGAGAGCATTTTACTTACCTCATGAGTCTGTGTGTCCTCTTTTGACAGGGCATTTTTGTTTGAAGACAACCATGAGTAGGGCTCAGCTGCCCTAGAAATGTCATCACTTTTGTCTGTACTCATTACATTTCTGTCACAAATAGACTAACAGAAAAATAACTATGAGAAAAAGAAAGTTCATTCAACTCACTTCAGATGATGATTTTTAGATTAGCCTCAGAAAACACCTCTAGTTTAACCAGATCAGTGTGGAACTACACAAAGGCTAGTAATGACACAAGGGGATGGGTCCTGCAGGATAGGATCATGTAGGTAGAGAACAAGGGAAGGTGGCACTGCTGGCTTTCAGCGACTGAGAAATTATGTGCTTGGGAATGCTACAAGAATTAATAAAAATACCTTAAACTGGTGCATAATTCCCAGTAACAAATTCTACAGACTAGATCGTACCTTCAGCTACACTGTATGAAATGAGCAAGTCTTGTCATATATGGCCATTTTCACAGAGCAGTTTTACACATTCACCTTTAAGCAAGAGGGGCCCATCTTCCACCAGTCAACCAATCTGTCAGCTCCCTTGGAACACCAGAAAGCTTCCAAGCGCATTACGAGTACTTACAATTACTTAGGATTACTTAGTGTATTAAAAATATCTACAGGATGTTAGTCTAAAGTAACAATGAATAAAAAACAGGAAAAGGTTCCAGTCAGATGACTGCTTATGGGAAAAAAATTCAGTTTCTACATCTATACTATAAGGTCCAAAATAACTTTACCTGGGACAGATAATATTCTGGGTACTGCATCAAAGTTGTGGCTCCCTTGGAAGGACTTCCAATTCTAAAGCTACTTCCTTTCTGAATATAATACTCTACTTGCTGCTTAATCACATCACTGGTAACATACACTAGTGCACAATCCAGAAGAGCTTCAAAAAATTCAAGAAAAACCAACTAAAAGAAACATAATCAACAATTAATTCATTTTTATAAAGATATCTTCATCATGAGTACATGTCTGAGCAAGTAAAGAATTCTAAACTACTTATAAGCCTCCCTGACACCACTGCATCTTCTCAAAAATCCTTTTTACTGAAGAAAACTTGAAATTGGCTGAAGTTTAAAAAATCAGCAGTTGATGTATTGTGTTAAACCTTATGCAAGTCAAATTAAAATAAAACACTGCATGTGTTTTTGCTGGAATTGCAAGAAATTTTTTTCTGTGATGAATAACAGTTATTGGTACAACCTAAAACAGAGCCATAGAATAATTATGGTTGAAAAGACCTTCAAGATCGAGTCGATAGTTCAATTGTACACAACACTAAGAGAAACCCCAGTAAAGGGTATATAAATGAGTCCTTTAGTAATACTCACACTTTATGTTTAGTTTATCATATAATGATTAAAAAAATACAAATTCAACCAGGAAAGATATAAATTACGTTCTCTTCCTGTTCTGGCAGATAGATCAGTATTTGCAGCATTTTCTAAAATTTTCCATACACACCTCCTGCTCCAGGTTGCTGTTATCGCCATCACGTAGAAAGGGATAGTCTTTGACAAGTATTTCTACAAGTCTTGAAGCAGTTAATTCCTTACTTAGAAGCTTGAAATCCTGTGCAAAATTAAATATCAACACTTAGCATTCCCCTAGGAACCTAACTGAACTCTTTAAGGCCCATGTGAAAATTTCCAGTGGTTTCAAGTGAGACCTATAACACATAATTAATGACAGTAAAATCATGTGCTTACTTTAAAAAAGTGCTTGTCTGATCTGACTGATTTCAAATAAGAAATCAAAATTTGGTCCTGAAAAGGACTACTGTTTACTAGAATAGTTGTCCCTTCAACATCTGTTGGATAGTTCATACAAATAAAACTACCTGTATCTTTATGACTGCACAGGAGCTACAGGGTCATTTTAAAACAACCATATAAACTGAACAAATGTGAACTTGGCCAGATCAAAAAGAAAAATGAAGTAAATAATTACATTCAACATCCAAAGGAAATGTCTCATTTTCATTGTGGGTTCAAATGGAGGCTTGGTACTTGGTTTACAAAAAGCTCTGTATATTTCCCAGCATTGGTCAACATAGTTCATGGCACAAATGGCACGTTCAGAAAATAAAATACCTGTAAAAATATTTGAGAAAAAAGCAACAATTACTCTAAAGCTCTGACGTATTTATCAATATTTGATTAATTCTGAGCCACACAAAAGAAACAGCATTACTTACCCTGTATATGGCAGGCAGTGGGAATAATATTCCTGAACATCATTTCTAAGAAACACTTATGTAGATAAGGACCTTCTTCTCTACAGTTGAAACAAAAATACAGTTTTGCACAAGGAATACAGTAAGAGTTATCTTTAGAGGTACACTTTACAAGTACATACACTCTGTAAAAATTCTACAACAGATTTTTCTCAAATGAACTTCAATGAAATTCAGGACTCTTTGCAAAGAGTCCTTCCCGAGACCAGCTTGCGTTACCATCCTCTTGCACAGAATCAAAGAGAGAAGATTCACATTTACATAAGCTCAGTGTGAAAGATATACAAATCACATAAAAGGCACGAAGCAGAATCTTCAAGAACACCCCCAGGTAGCAGAATCAAAAGTCCAACTGAAATTCCAGAGTCTATTTTTCTCTTAATAATTACCTGCTACAACTTAAAACAGAGTAGTAAAAATAGTTACATATTAGAAACATAGACAGCAGTCTCCAAAAGCACTAACAGGCTGACAGAATATTTTCTGGGAAAAAAAAAAAAAAAAAGCACAAGTATCAAATACAGGTTACCTCTTTTAAGTTAGCTCTGTAACTCTAGGCAGATGCCTTGGGCAAAAGAGAATAAAAAGAGAAGGTGCCCTGGAAGTAATTTACTGATTGCACTGAAATCAATTTTGCTAAAAAATGAAACTTACTTGTGCTCCTCATGGTAGATGTGAAATGCTAGATGAATAAGGAAAGATAAAAATGTTTTGAACAATAAGCTCTCATACGGAGAATGTATCTCTTCTGGCGGTATTTTATCACCTAAAAAAAAAAAAATGGAAAAAAACCCTCTTTTGCTATCACTTATGTTAAGATGCTTATAATGACACATGCTCATAAGACTTATCCTCTAGCTTTCTACCTACCACAGTGTTAAAACACTCCTGGAAGAATCAGACCATAGTCAGCACTGTTTCCAAATGAGCAGGGCAAGGTAGCATGGCCTATCTGAACCTCAATTTTAAGTTTTTTTTTTTCTGAAAATGCACCCCCGCAGCATATAGAAATGGAAGGGGAAGTGAAATTGGAATTAATCCCCTAATATATGAGGGACACTAAAGTACATCTTTTGTGATAAAGGCCCACAGCAGAAGTAAACAAAACAACAAAATAAAGGAACTTCTAAAAACATTGAGAAAAAGAGAGAGAGATCATTTGCCTTTTTTCTCAGATTCCTAAGACATTTTAAGTACAAGTAATAGCAAAACCGAGGATAACATAATTTTTGAACTGATGATTCTTCAGAACAGCTTTTGAAGAGTATTTTTATTTTGTGTTTTCCCACTTAAGGTTCCAGAGTGCTTGGGTAATAATACATCTAGAAAAACTAGAGGCAGAAAGGCACATGCTCAGGACCACTTAACTACCAGTGCTGAGCTACCAGTAAACTTGGCACTCCAGCTCCCCACAGCTTACTATTAAAAAATTTCTAAGTTCTAGTCCTTACTCAACAGAAATACAAACCGCTCAATATCCGGTCCATTTCAGCAAGAGTTAAATTGCAATGATGAAACCGGCAGTCCTTCAGAAATCTCCAGAATTGAAGCTTAGTCATCAGGAAGGTGTTGTCAAAGGAATGATCACAGCCCAAGCTGCTGTAGAAGCTGTAAATTCTTCTCAGTTTTGTCATATGTCTCAACACAGCAAATTCTACCTAAACAAAACAATATAAAAGGACAAGTAGGAAATCAACATGTATCAATCCCATAATATATCACAATATTTTTTACCTCAAAACTTCCAAGAGCCACTCCTGGTTATCATGAAAACATTACTCAAATGTAGATAATCAATATTGTTTGATGACTGATAAAAGCAAGTTTGTTTGCCAGTAAACCTTTTATCTCTCTCAACACACCAGCCCCATTAAAAATAAAGGTTTTGCCAGTTAAAGATACATTAATTGCTGCATAAGATATATAAAAGACCCCAACAGAAGAATGAGAAGCAACAGCTCAGTAGTAGTTTTTATGTAAATAAATTGAAAATTTTGTGTAGTTTTTGAACAGAAAGCATCCAAAAGGAATCACTGTCCCTTGTACTAATAAAATATAGTCACCTAAAAGATTTGAAATTAAAATCTTTTAATTTGGGAACACTGGACTCAGCGTATGGACTGCATCAGCAGAGACCCTGTCTGGACCTCACAGTAAGGAGACTATGATTGTCTTTCTAGAGGGAAAAATATATCTTTTATTCCCTTAATTAGATGTTCAGGAGTACATAATACTATCTCCTCATCCTTTATGCTTGTATGTATTCACTGCTGTCAGATTTTGAATAATTTTTGAATGCAAGACTTAATTTATTTCTGGTTTGTGCGCATAAAGTAAAATTATGTGAAACAATGGTGGAAAAAAAAAAAAGAAAATATCAAACTCTTGCTCTTACTTGCTTTACTTCTTCTTGTCTGTCTTTCTTTGGGAAGATGTCAAGTAGTGACAATATATCTAATTCAATATTTGGTCCCAGAAGAGAAGCATTTTGTGAGCCATTAACTATTCTGATATTTTCTAACAAGTAAAATAAAAATAAAATTACATTTTAAAGATTTCAACAATATACAAGCAAAATAAAACACATTATTCCTTCTTATTTTACTGAGTTCAAAAGAAGAATACACATTTTTAAGGTGACAAGTAGATATTTAGTAATCAGTAGCATAAAGTCACCAACTCTGGCAATGTTTAAGAAACATGTAGATGAGGCACTTAGGGACATGGTTTAGTAGGTATGGTGTTGAAGGGTTTACTGTTAGACTCGATGATCTTAAAGGTCTTTTCCAACCAAAATGGTTCTATGATTCTAAGTCTAACTATTATCTAAAAAAAAAAAAGGCTGAAATTGCAAATGTTGCTATTTATGAAACTGACAATGTTCCAAAACCATAACAAGATGTTATGAACATATCACTCAACTCAAAGCGTCAAGGAGAAGAAATAAAAAGCATGGAAACAAAATGCATTAACTATAAAAATACATCTCTTCTTTATCAAAATTCTCTGAAAAAAACACATCTGGTACTTGAACACCATGAACAGCCTGATATTATTTAAAAAAGTAACAACAAACAAAAAAACAAACAGAAAATAGAATTTGATGCTTTCTTAAGCTGCTTACCAGTCGCAAAAGGACTTCGTGTGCAGATGGCATTCAGATCTTCATTCAATGCATCCCCTTGAAAAGCAGGATACTCTGCTATACGATCATCTATAAACTCCCCTTCATAAACATGCCCATCTTTGAAGACAAATTTGCCCTACAGACAGATTCGTTTGATTCATTTCAATACAAATTTTCCCTTTTAATGCAAGATCAGTAAAAACAATACTAATCCTCTCAATTTTCCTCATAAGAATCTCTGTTAAAATGTAATATACGAGATAACACAAAGCAAAGGATTTTTCTCACACTTTTTTTTTGTTTTTAACACAATAGTGAATTCAAATTCACTAGTACATATAACATACACTGAAACTACTGACCAACAGGTGTATCTTGATGTTTTTCAAGTAAGTGCCTGAAACACCATTGTAAAACATACGTCCGCCCCCCGCAATCCCTGAGTCAAATCTGCTGGCGAGATTCCTGGAAGGAGTCCTATGGCTTTCAGTGAAATCTATTTATGTTGCTATTCCATTTACAATGCAAACTGAATATGGTTTTCACTACAGAAATCTGGACACAGAGCAGAATAAAGCCTGTTCTCATGGTGTCTTTAATGTCCTCTCACTGTTTGTTAGTACTCACTTGGCCATGCTTCTTATTGCACACCCACTCTCCATCGTACATTGCTCCACTGGCGTATATGAACCTCCCAAGTCCGTGACGATTCCCTTTTACAAAATTGCCTATGTATTTGTTCCTTAAAGGATACTGAGACAAAGGCATCCTCTTCAGAAACCATATATGGGTGCCAAATCCATGCTGAAAAAATGTTAAAAAAGAGGCAGAAGCCATCAAAAAAATTTACTATTCCTATAGGTCCAGATTTAAAATTAGAGAATTAAATTATCATTTTGTAAGACTGAGAACTGATATATCGCTAACAGCATGAGAATTAACAACGAATAAACAGTACAAAGTTTATTTGACACTGACAAAGTTATTTATCTTGTTTTACTACCAAAATGAGCAGGTATCCAAGTAAAGAGGTTGTTGGAAAAAGAATGAATACCTGTATGCCATATTCCCACTGTCCTATATACTCTTGATTAGCAGTCAACCACCTCATTCTTCCTTCTCCATGACGAAGGTTTTTCTCCCACTGACCTTCATAGGTATTTCCAGACTTATAGCTGTAAGAAAACAGCAAGAAGGTTAATGACTTAGCTGCTCTAAAAAATACTAAGACAGGCTCTCCTGTACAAAAACAATAAATAAGTCTCTCCCTGTTCATCAGTGAAAGCTAAACATCTCTTGTTGAGGGATAACAAGAGAAACACATTAGGAGAGATATTCTGTATTAAGATAGCATTTGGACTCATGCATTGCTTCAAAAGATAAGCAATCTGAAAGAAAAGATTCCCACCTGGCTTACCAATCTCAGATAAAATAACCATATTAAGATACTAAAATTCAGTTCTTGGAGCACATGTACAAACAAGCCCAGCACGATTTGAAAACCATGCCCATGAGATATTAAAACTGTGCAGCAACATATCACTTTTCTGATGAGTCCTTAGTAAATTTACATTGATTTTTTTTTGCAACTGAGAGATAACCAGACTTTTATGGTTCTAGTTTGGATCAAGAAATCCCAGCTACAGCATGTATAACTTTGCTGATCATCTGTCTGAATAGTTCACTTATATAATCCAGTATATGTATACCGAATTCTAACTGAATCTTATGAAAACAAGGCTGGGAGTAAAACATCAGGAGGTATTAGCAGTCATTTGGAAGTTGGCTCACTGTGACATGGACACGCTGGTTTGATTTACTCATTGTTTACCTCATATCTTTAACTTACAAAACCATTTTAAATCATAAACCAGCTCTTTGTCATGGCTAGTCAAAGCATGCTTTCACGTGTAATTTCAACAAATAATTCATTAATTCACGAACGAAGCTTCACCTATTCAAATCATCCATACTACAGTTTCTGGTTTACCAAGTTAGATTTTTGATTATTTTGTGTTTAATTACTTTCTTTTGGGAATAATCAGGAGAAGCATATCAAGATAAAAATTTAAGTCATACAGAAGGTCTGGTTTATTAGTATTGAGCAATTTGTACAATTACTTATTCCACTAAAGAAAATACATACTATTACAAAATGGTAGTATACTAACCCATTTTGGTAATAGAGCAACCTGGATAATACATGCAAAATAAAAAATCTGAAGAATAGTCATACTTACCATCTAATTCCCCATCCTTCTCTGTTGTTATTTACCCAGTCGCCTGAATACCAAGAGGTATGTTCTTGATTATAGTAAATGGTACCCTGAAGCAAATCATGTAGTCAATTTACATCAATAGCTAAATATTAAACTACATTTAATAAAAATATTTTAACATTCTATACAAAATATACCAGATGTAATCAGACTCTTACCTATAGTGACTTTGATACAAACTAAAGCTAAAAGAAGAGCTAAAATTAGATAGAGCCTCTTTCTATAAATACTAGTTAAGACCTTAAAGAGGGCCAAGTATTGAAAGGAAAACAAACAAACAAAAAACAATAAAAACATACTACATTACATCAGTCTCACACATTTCTCAGTCCTGTTGGAAATACTTTCACAGATTGTAACTTCACCAACCCAATGACCCCTTAGGAGGTGGATCAGCTTTCTGACTCATCCAGACGTTTCAACACTAGATCTACAATTAACTCCTTTAGAAAGCAATTGTGCAACTAGCATACAGCATTAATTGTTGGAGTTTTCCCTGCCTCATTGCTTCCTCTAGGACTATTCTCCTGGTGACCATCCACAGCAGCCTGCATAATTTTAGTATCTTATTAGAGACACAAAACTCAAAGCATGTAATTAGAACTGATCTTCCTCACTGGTCTTCAAAACATCAAGCTCAGTAGTGTCTCAGTTTGGATGCACAAAATTGAGACAATTAAAAGGTAGTTCCCTTTAAAAAGCTGGAGCTACACATTACTTATAGTACATAGGACAGCCTTGGCTGTTATCGTACTTAGTTTGCTGTTACACATTTTGGAGGTGGGATCACTCAGTCATCAGTGGGAAGCTAATAATTCTGTCAGACTCGTACAAAATGCAGCTACTGATGCTCTTGTCAGTTTTGACTCTGTCATCATCTAATTAGAGCTGCATAACACAAAAGGCACACAAGTTTTATTACCTTTGGCATACCAGTCAGCTGTTTTACTTTAGAAAAGATCTCATCTCACTAGTCTTAATTTGCAATAGTGCATGCTGAAAAGATCCTTAGGGAAAAACACACACATACATGTATGCATACACACATACACATATACATAATATATATATCACAAGATATATGCAACAATACAAAATTTTCTGGCCAAATGTGTGCACATAAGGGCTTTCTGTTCTGAATACAACTCATCCAAGACAACAATCTCATTTGATCTTTTTATTTACCTTTCCATGTCTTTTACCATTACACCAGTAGCCGATGTAAGAAACTGCATGTGTACCACTCCTGAACAATCCCAATCCATGCCTAACTCCATTCCTGATTGATCCGTCATACATGCTGCCATCAGTCCACATGTAACAGCCATGATGCATTTGTACATTCTTAACAAAAGTCCCCTAAAAGATTAAATTTTAGAATTTAGAAAAGCTAACCCATGCGACTCATCACTCCCACTTTCCCAAGTGCAAAGGAGATAAGATCAGGAGATAAACTGGAAGAACTCAGTTTTGATTGAAATTATTGCCATACTTCTGCAGTAGCTACCTGCACTGTGCCAATTATTGTCACTTACCTATTTTCTTTGAATTTGCACATCTTATTGGCTGCAATAGTGTTCATTCATAAGCTGTATTGCACTTTACCTCGTACATCACTCCATCAGCCCATGTGTAAGTCCCTTGTCCGTGCATAAGCCCCTCAGAAAACATGCCCTTCAAAATGAAAATAGCATTGTTTTCAAGTTAATTTCTATCAGAGCTAAGCCTACAGCAACTGTAAGACTTTGAAATAACATTAAACCTCCTTCAACTGTTAGTATCAAAAGAAGAGTTTTAATGCCAGAAGGTAAGAGAGCTTCTTCATTCTAACTGCTCAGCCCCTACTCAGAGTTCTAGAATGTGACCCACTTCTTTTTCTTTTCTCTTTTTTAATTTACATGCTCACCTTGTATGTATTTCCCCCCTCAAAATAGGCAACGCCTTCACCCTCATACAGTCCATGGATTTTTGTCCCTTCGTACCTACAAAGAAGACAGACTAAAGATGCACATTTCAAGTTGCCAATAACTAAATCAATGACAAACACAGAATTAATGACCTTTGATTTACTGCAGTCTGTGCACTGATCCAAATATCAACGGCCTGAAACATTAAAAGGCAACAAGTGGAAATATCATAGGTTATTTGATCCACAAACTCTCTGTCTACTAAGACTAAATTTCACTCTACCTGAAGGAGGGCAAAAGGAAGAGGCTTTGCATAGGTGCACAGAGCACCAGCAACACCAACGGATGCAGAGGCAGAACAAGCCCATGGTTAAGAAATGCTTACATGAGAATTCCTGACTTTATGACTGTGGTTTTAACAAACATACCTTTCTACAATAATTTTAGTGAGAGGAGACTCCTCAGGATATAGAGGGACATACTGAGCTGGAGGTGCTTCCCCTGTCTTAGGCGCTTTCTCTGTTACCAAAGGGCGAGTTTGTTTTTTTTTCCCTCCATCCCAGGTTTGCAAACTTGCCATCTTCTTTGGGCTGCTCTCAACCGCAGCTGCTGGTGCAGCAGGCCGAGGGCGCAGAGGGGCAGCAGGTGCTGAAGCAGGAGCGGGAGGACGACGGGTAGATTTTTCTGTTTTCTTGCCATCTTTCTTCTTATCTTTCCCCATTACTATCGAGTTGTCTCAACATGTATTTTTCTCCTGAACTGTCTTCTTAGGTAGAGGCCTTTTCCCACAAAAATCTAAGTATATTTAACAAAAAAAAAAAAAAAAAAAAAGTGAGGATGTTCTTTTTTTACTAGTGACATACAAGTACTTAGAACTATTGACTTGAAATGCAACAATTCCCCACAAAACAGTTTTGACTTGTGCTGTGCAAATGCCAAGCTTAGCAAAAAGAGATACTTGTAAATTAGTAAGAAATTTATCAAAAGCACTAAACCAGAAAGACCTGCTATCAGATACTCCAGCTTTGCTCATCAGACCCTACATCTTTTTTTGCCTACATCTTTACCAGAATGCTTTCCTGAGTCTAGAAATAACAATGTAGAAAAGCTGAAAGCCATTTCTCTCGGATGAGGCAAACTGAGTTTGAGAGGAGGCCCGGAGATGACAGCTGTAGAAACATTCAGGATTTAAAGTCGGCTACAAACACAGATATTTTTGCATCTCATACTGAAAGCTCCCAGCAGCAGGGGGCCGTGCTGACTGCCGCCCAGCACCACCGCTCACAGGAAACGAGGCCGCTCTGCGCGCTGGCGGCCGCGCCTCCCTCCGCCCGCAACCGCCGCGGCGCCGCGCGCCGCTCACACGACGGCGGCGCGAGGACCCGCACGGAGAAGGCGCTGAGCGGAGGAGCCGCTCCGCGCACGCGCCCGCCGCCATCACCATAGCAACCGCCGCGCGCGGCTCCCAGCGCGCCTGCGCACGCTGCCCCGCTCGCGTCCCTTCCCGCCCGCGGCGCCGCGCGGAGGTGCCGCTCGGGTGCCCTTTTAAACCGCCCCGCTGCTTCCCCACCTTCTCCCTCCAAAGGAAGCCCCGCTCTTAACAAACCAAGTGTGTGGGGGAAGGAGGACACTGCTAATTAAGAATTCTATTCAATTCCTGCATTAAATAGTGATGCCAAGGTACTAAATACATTAGAGCGTTAATGCTTGAAGTAGTTACATAAGTGTAACTTCTACATTCACATTCCACTTAATTTGAAGAATCAGTGTTTGCTACAAAGAATAAAGATTTATTTAAAAAAATATCTTGATTGCAGAGTAATACACAGGGTAAACCACAATAAAAGAAATGTTATTTACACATCAGCTCCAATATGTCCAAAATGTCAGCTTGATAGAAGCAAGAGTGAAAGCAAACCAACTGCCTTCACCCGTTACCATCTTCAAATAATTAAAAAAAAAATAGCCACAGTGGATTGTTTTTTCTTTAAGATAGTCATGATAAAAGCTGAAGATATTATCAAGCAGTTAAAAGGGGGAGTGTTAATAAGAACAAACTGACTTATTCTGGTGAAATCAAATCTAGACTGACTATGTGTCTCATCGTGGGCCTTCCATGGGGGCAGTTCCAGGGATGTTCAATCTCACCCATATGGGTGACCAGCTTCCTCATCTCCTGCATATTCAACGCAGTCCCAATCATCACCTGCAAATCAAAGAAATAATCAGAAAACATACAAATAGTTAAGTTTATGAAGTGCACTGGTTTGAAACAAATTTTATATAAATTGAGAAGAATTTCTGGGAGTTTTTAGTGGACAAAAACAGGAGGAAGAAGATGGATTAGCTGTTAACACCAAACAGTAAACATTTCCCCTGCAATATGTAAATAGAGATGTAACAAAGAGTTCAATGCACAGGCTATACTTATGTGAGAACAAACCCCAGGCACAGTACTTACAGACTTTCTGCAAGCTCGAGAAGCAAACATCTGTCTCACTCTGGAGGGCCTACACATGACTCCAGGGCAGTCGCTTAACATGAAAATCAGTTCATCTATGTCTTGTGGACCAAAAGTCCAGTTTTTGCTCGTTGGCAAGGAAATCAATTTAACTCTTTGAGTTACAGGAGCTGAAAGATTAGCAAACAGAGGATCTTAAGTAGGTAGCTTTTGTTTTGGGAGAAAAAATAAGAAACTTTTAACATAATGCGATCTGTATATTTGCCAAAATTTACAATCTTTTGATGGATGCTATAAACTAACCTGTTGGCTACATGTTGACTACAAAATAATTTTTTTTGATGCTAGGAGCTTTATACTTAACAAGATTTTAGGCAAAAAGAACTAGAGATTACAGAAGTAAAAAGCATTATGGAAAAATCCATAGTAAGTTCCTAAGTGTCAAACTGATAACACACAGTACTTTGACAATCCTTTCCTACAAAACTATGAGTTAAACAATAACTGGTCTTGTCTTATAAAAGACACAATGAAGAGCTTTTAGGTTATGCAACTTGCTAACAAGTACATAGCAGGTCAGCGTTAAAGCCATAAAGAAAATATTATTATGTATTATTTTAAAATTACTAGATTATAATTTGCTTACTTTAAACCGTGCAAGTATTTCATTAATAAAGCAAAAGAATTTTTATGTCATGTATCCAGAAAATAATATTGAGTTGTATAGTGATGCAATCAGTCTACACCAACTTCTTTAACCAGATCTGCGAGACGAATGTTCTGCTGTATGTACAATATTCTGTTAATAGTTTAACAGGTCACAAAAATCTTGAGTTCACTTTAATTTATATATTATATTAAATGTATATCGTTTTTACATTCCTGAGAACTAACATAAGAGAGGAGGAAACCTATCTACTTTCTTACTTCTAGCAGTTCTGGTCCACACTCACCATTTTCATTTATGACAAAATCAAACCCATTTTTTCTGAATATTTCCAGGTTTTCAATCAGAACAGTTTCATTTACAGCAGTTAAATTAAGATTTTGAGGCCTAAAAGAAGGAGAAAAATTATGGTATTGCACAGGTACATATTACAGGCCATTCAAACATTAGAAGCAATCTAATAAGAGTAATACAGAGCGCTCTGCATTAATTGAAGGAAAAAAAAAACCACACACAACATACACCATCACACACAAAAATCCACTACTAGACAAATCACTTGTCTTCTAAGTGATACTCAGCAGAGTAAACAGCACACTCTGTGCTGTTGACTGCTGTTGGCTGCATAGTATATAAGTGTAGTGGCTCATATTTGTTTGTCTAACGTACACTAAATTTAAAAAACTGCTGCCACAGTTTTTTCCAATCTCTATATAGCTTGTCTCTAAACTATTTTTTTCATGTTTAACAAATTGCAATTAACATAAAAACCCATCATGAAATGTGTTTGATGATGGGCTTATTGCATAGCTATGACTAACTAATTTCTGACTGACTACATGCAGGCTTTTAAAAAGATGAAGTGTAAAACAATTACAAGATTTTATTTTATGTCTTACATATAAATATATATACACAAACACATATAAATATATAAATGTAAGTTCTTCATTTGAATGTGTAAAGTGCTACATAATTATAAATATCCTCTGGAAACACTGAATTAAACTTAGAAAGTTATTGTTGTTGACACATTGAAAATACTTACACAATCAACTTCTGACCTTGGAGAACAGTGTGTTGCTGTAACATCTCAAAGTTATATTTCTCATCAGTAGCATGTTGGTCAATTATGAAGAGATCGGAATTCAACTTTGCTATTATGAACCCTAAGTTAAATTGGCCAATAATGTCCATTTTTGCAAACATTTCTTTACTGTAGATGGAAAATACAGACAGATGACAAATTACACCTCATGAATTACAAAATTAGACAGTAACTTTAAAATCTTTTTCTCTCCTGCTGAAAACACTTTGCATAAAGAGAAAGCACTGCTTTTAGCAATATATGAACACAGAAATTATCTGGAATTTGGTGCTGGCTGTTTTCTGATGATACCGTTTCTGTTTGACAAATGATGCTTTAATAATATGTATTAGATAAAAAAATGTATTCAGAATTAACAAGTTGACATAAGCCTTTCCTGCCAACAATTCAAGACAATTCTTATATTTTTCCTCAACTATTTTCAGTAATTGGTTAATCTAATAAGTTAATAAAATGAAAGTAAGTACCTAATTTCTTTTCTTAACTCATCTTCTGCTACTTTATTTTCTCCAGGACTAATTTTTGCTTTAAATCTTCTATAATTCTGTGTTTCTGTCCTTTTCTTTTGCTGTTGTATTACCTTTTTTACCTTTTCTGCTAAAATCTTCATAGAGAATTCAAGTGGTACAGTTTTCCTTTTAACTTCTACCAGTACATCAACATTTGCCAGGTGGTGCTTAGTATTCTCTTTAGAAGACTGATCTGCCTTTAAATTATCTACTTTACTTTTAAAATACTTTTTGGGGGAAGAACTACTGGCTACTTTAGATAAGTTATTTGGATTATTCCAGTCTTCCACTTGGTTTAAATTGTGCACAGTGCCCAAGAACTGCACATCACATTCCAGTGATTTCTCACTTAGTCCAAGAGTTTCGAGACATTCATTTTGGAGCTCCTCTTTTGAGCTGCCGATTTCTTCCAAAGAAGAATTAGTTGCTCTTTCACCGCAGCTCTCATCTTCTGGCATATTATAACCAACATCTGATTCAGCAGAGGCGCTAGAGAATCCAGAATCTGTATTATCTTCTAATTTTCTCAAATATCTGCTTGTAGCTGACATCTTTGACTCCACTTCGCAACTCTCAGACTCCTTGCTCAGGGCAGCCTTTCGAGGGCTTACAGGACTCCAAGTGGTATCAAATGATGGCAGTTGTCTGGGGGAGCTGTGCTGCCGTTTTACCCTTTTAGGGCTTTGAAAATTATTCTCCGTCACTTGATGGAGAGAGAATGACTCCCTTAATCTGGCGAGAGACATTATTTCATTTCCATGACTGCTTGGATTTTGAGTTTTAGAGTCAGGCAGCACTTCTACCTGTGGCTTTTCTGCCTCTTCAGGAAGAGTCCTCTTCAAATTGCCTAATAAAAACAGAATAAAAGGTATTTTAGGATTTTATTTTTTTCCTAGCTATGCTTAAGTTAACTGAATGATGTGATTTTGTAAAGGAAACGAGATGTAGAAAAATAACCAACACCTCAAATGAGTCCTTAAACTTCTGACCACAATAAAGTGTAGGACTGAAATACATAGTTATCTGATGGAAAAGCAGTTACATCTTTGAGAAAGTGAATAAAAGAACTTGTGATTATCGTTATGGTATTTGTGTGAACAAAGTGTGTGAAGAGCAGTGTGTGCGAACAGTCTAAAATACTGTATCCATCTCCCCACTCCCTCTTCTAAAACATAGATCTCCTAATCTTTTCCTTTCCACATTGGAAAGATTCTGCTTTCCAAACATTATCAATTATGTGTGTTAAACTTTTCCCCTAAATATGACTAAGTCACCTAATAACTTAGGATTCTCGATTATTAAATAATGTCAATAACAACATTACAACCAGAACATAAGCAACATGAGAAATCTGGCTTAACATATGCATCCATTAACAGCCACTTTTGTTATTTTTTCATCTGTTTTTAAAACACATTTTTCCATTCTAAATTCTCTAGCATATAGCATACAGAAAGCATATAAAGACCTCCACATTTTGCATTAGTCCCACCTGCAATGTCCAGAAGTTTCTGATTGACATCCAGCTTATTAACATCTCTACCAAACATCTCTGTCAGAGAGGTTTTTAAAATTGCTAACAGAAGTTTCTCTTCCTGTAGTAAAATTTGCCTTTTGTCTGGAGTTACATTGATGTCAACACACTCTAAAAAAAACAGGAGAAAAACAACTATATTAGACATGATCCTGTATGAATACATATTTGTATTTATAATTGCTTCTTGTGTCCTTGGATCAATGTTTTCTGCTCTGCATTCACTTCCATTTTTATTCACAGGATTAAAAACAAAGCCACAGTGTGTCTGCAAATTCACCATTCCAGCACACAAGTTAATTCTATGCAGTAACATACCCTCCTTGTATTTAAACTAATCACAAGAATGTCTTTTTTCTCACTACTTGAGACAATGGTTACTTTTGAGTATAGAAAAAGTAAAACCACAGCTAGACCTTGTCTCTCCATCACAAAAAAACCCAAAACAACACACCTCAATGAGTATCTGTATAACTAAAGGTTGCAATATTCTCAAGAATACCTTTAATATCAATAATCACAAGGGAGGATGCTTCTGTGCTTGTTACTTACACACAGAGTCATCCCATGGTTGATTTGGGGTCCATTAACCATGGCAATTAAGTATTATATTGCATTGATAGCTCCGGCCATGAAAGGACCAATACTAATGAAATAAAATAGTAAATATAGCCTGTTTGCATAGTATATAAGTGTAGTGGCTCATATTTGTTTGTCTAACGTACACTAAATTTAAGCCTTTACAGAAGTTATTAAAAGTATTCACAACTCACCGGAATCTACACAAATGTTAAGAACAACAAATGGATATTGGTGTTTATTGTATAAGTGATAAACTTCATTCACAAGCTTGGCAACCTGTAGGGAAGTTGGGAAAAAACACACACAATAAAACCATCTTCTACTTTCCAACAGTATGTGTTTATCTAACTCCCAATAAAACAACTATTCTACCTAATCCTAGTTTATATGATTAGGATTTTGTTCATACGATGGATTCAATGAAGACAAAACTTTAAGTGATCATAACTAGCAACATTTAAGCACAAAACATGTACATCAGCTAGTAATCCAGTGATTTCTGGGTGATATTAAACAGGTTAGTGCTGCTATTGTAAAAATATGTAAATTGCACCTTTGCTGGATCACATGGACGTTGGTTGATGAAGAAAAACTGTCTGTCTGTAGCACTCCTTCCAACACCATGATCACAACGAGAAATGAACCCTGTGATTCTGTTGAATAACAACAACATAAGTTTAAGGTAAAATGGCAGAGGAAAGAAGTATATTTCAGGGAAGAGTACTTCATAAAAAGCATCAGTGTTGCTAAAGGCAACACTAATATATGCATACTTGCTGATGCTGTATTAAGCATCAAGACCTAAGTGTTCAGCTCTAGCATGCCACCAGGCAGCAGTAGAAGAAAGGAAAAATTAAAAAAAGCAAAAAAAAGCAGTTGTCTGATTTTCTGATTTAAAAAAAGCTGCATTCATACTTTTTCTGCTCTAAAGAGGGGTTAGCTGTGAAATGACATTAAAAGATATAGATGTATCTGTTTGCAAATCTCACATATAGCAATTGAAAAAAGAAAAAAAAAGGTAAAAGATATTTGCACAAACTGATTCACATTCACCTCATATCAATTTCAAGTAACACAACTAAGAAATATAGTTGTAAACCATGGATTCATGCATAAATTACAATTACCGAGAAAAATAATCTAGGTGAACAACTTGCAGGAAGCTAAAATTAGCTAGGATATAAACGCTAGTGCCTTCCCACCTGATGAGCAACACTTCAGTGGTGAAATCATTTTTTTCCCCAAGTGATATTCTCTCCAAAACATCAAAATATGTTCTCCATTATTTTTATTGCTGCCATACTTTTCATATATATATTTTTTAAATTAAGTTATGTTAAAATGCCATTAGCAACAATAGTTTGTACTTTTCTTCTTACCTATAAACATTTTGTGGCATGTTAGTAGTGTTGAGTCCATATTCTTCACAAACAGCTTCACTAGGAGGTAGTTGAACAAAGGGAATGAGGCTCTGCAACTGAAAATAAAATCCCCACCATCAACAGTCACTTCAACTAACACAAGATTAGAATCAGGTACACCAAAACAATCAACTTTCCAGTTATTCTTCTCCATAGTTCAAGTTTTATTCATCCACAGTACAGTTATTTACAATATGTATATAAATGTCTACTCTGCGTTATCTTTTAAGTTAATGTAATGGTAATTACTTATTTATAAGTTAGCACTGTTAGGCAATACAAAATTGCATCTTCCACTTGGTCTTTTGGCCATAGCATGGCTTTGAAATCACTGCACGGGCACTGTGAAGGGAGGAACTGCTTATCACTTAAAAGCAGATAGCTAACAAGGACTTAACATGCTGGATGGCTGTACCATACCATTGAAGAAAGGATGTTTTTACTGCACTTACTTTTCTGCATTCTTCTAGAGAATACCAAATATTTTTGAAGCTATTCTTTAGAAAGCATCACAGTTCATATCTCTACAAGGGCTGACTGCAATTCTCATTTAAAGGTTAACCAGAGGAACTTAGCTTCCCAAGAAAGAGTTGCAAAAACTGTTTTGTATCCCCTAAGAACCGTTGTATTACAAAATGTTTAGGATTTTTTGTTTGTTTTTGAGGCATACTGACTGCACCCATACTGATTTTGAAAAGCACAGATCAAGGCCTCTCACTTGCCAAAAAACACAATAAGAATTTTTAAAACTGGCTTAAGAGAGATATTAACCCTATCTCTTGTACCATTTCTCTTCCATTAAAACAAGTTTTCCTTAAGCAGACTGAGAAACTTTGTGAGAACACAAACTACAGTGTCTCTGCTTTTTCAGCCGGTAGGGTGTGCTGGAACACAACACATGCTTTTAAGTTTCCTGCATCCTCTCCATTTAACTACATCTTTAAAATATTTCTCTTCAGCCACATTTTCTCCATTTTCAATAGTAAGCAGTACCTGTTTTTGTCCAAATACTGCTCCAATGTTTTCCTTTAAGTTAGGACTTCCAGTAGTGGATACCACAGGACTTTTCTTCCCTTGGCCGATTTGGTTAGTGCAGTTAATACGAACTCCTTTTGAAACAATGCAGTATGCTTGCAATATCTGCACCATTTTTCCATATTCCTAATAAACAAAACATAGTGGTCGCATTTATATAAAATACTCATTAAAAAAAAAAAAAAACTCTGAAAAGGACATTCTATATTTTTATGCAACATAAACTTATCTCCAAAAAGGGGTCATCTTTTCAAAACAGGATAAAAAAATAAAACTAAAAATAGTATTTTTGAAAACAATGAACTTAATCTTAATCTTGTAAATAAGTATCTTAAGACACAACATTCCCCAATTTATGGATATGCAAAGGTGATAATAATCTTGAACCTCTTTAACATTTGGAGATTTGAGACTGCACCTCTGAATGAGATTATTTGCAAAATAGAAAAGGAAAGCATATGGAAACACGACTCTTATTTTACAAAGCTACAAGCTAGGCATGAAATAGTCTGACATAAAAATATTAAGAACGCATTCTACAGAAAACAGTGTATCATTCAGGAAAAACAACAACAACAACAACAACTCTGAGATATCAAACTCCTTCAAAACAACTCTGATCTAACCTACCTTTTTAATGTTTCTTTGAAATTCCTTATGCCGCACTGGTAAAGTATAAAATAACTGTTGTATGCTAACAGTTGTTCCTTGTTGTCGTGGATAAGGAGTTTTCTGAGTAATTTTACCATTATGATCAAATACCAAACGAGTCCCAACCTTTGCAGACTTATGACAGGTAAAAATGGTAACATCACTGACGGAGGGAAAAGAGGCAACAGAATTACTCACTGAACATTTTCTTTTCCACTCCTCGTGACCCAATCAGGCATAGAAATTACACCAGTATGACACATCTTTAAAGCCAGTTTCCACCATAAAGATACCTAAAAACATAACTGAAAAGTAGTGTAACAATTAAATTTTCCTAACTAAAACTGAAGAAATTATTTTTATATCCATCTCTTTCATTTATTTTCTGTCACAAAATACAATGTTAAATTCTAGCTTTGTTGGGATACTACATTCTTCAGATTAATACATTATAGTAAAATATTCTTGATACACAGGACTGAGTACAAAAGCTGTACTGTTTCACATACACAGTTTGGGTGGGAAGATATTAAATACAGTTTTAATGAGTTAAAGACTAGTAGACAGCACTTAGGTGTTACAGTGCTTGACTTTTGAGGATGGGAGCCTTTTCAAGTACAAGAGCTCCATTCTATAAACACTTAAATACATAAGTAATGGTGGAATCCATATATAAAAGGGCCAATCAGATGCTCAGAATCATGGCATAATTTACACTGGAGAAGACATTAGGACATTAGCAGCAACCTACTGCTCAAAACAGTGCTAACGAATAAATCTGTTTCCAAAGCCAAATTTTAATCAATAATAGTAAACTTAAGAGGTGACTTTTTATTTATGTTGTAAAAATAACTTTCTACTAATAAGAAATTCAATAATATTACCTTAATGCACACAGAGAACTTAGAGCTTCACCTCGAAACCCAAATGTTTCAACATGAATTAGATCAGAAAATTCTTGTATCTTTGATGTATAATGTTTCAGAGCTGGAAAAGGATAATTAAAACAAATGATTTTATTTCTGTCTACAAAGACACTGATTTATGTAACTAAATTCCGTATGCATCCCATGAAGCAAAATATTTCTGTATAACTCATTGTATTTTAAATAAATGCGAGGGACAAAATAATTAAAGTATATCCTTTCCTCCTCCTCCTATAGGCAAGGCTTCTTAAAAAATCCAGATAGACCTGTTATTCCTTACTTATGCCAAAAAATAATAAAATGTATAGTACAATGGGTATTCCCATTGAAACTTGCCTCAGAGCAGTACACGTAGCTGTTCCAGAAAACAAGGCATCAGTCACAGACTCTGCCACTCAAGAAACCAACTGCAGCCTGCTGCTGTACATGTTACACAGCAGTCAGGTGCAACTTTATTCCTTCACGTTCACAGTTAACGAGGACCCAGCGCTGGCTCTGTGAGTGCCCCAGCGGCTTGCGCTCACAATGCTGGTAGCGACATCCCAAACTTGCACTGTGCTGGGACTACAGACAGCAAGTTTGCTGGGACATACAATGAGTTGATCATGCACTGTGACCACAAAATTATAGACTAACGATTCTCTAATTGGGAATGTGGGTATTTTTGTTGCAATGGTGAAAGTGACATTTGTCATACAGCATTGCTTCTACACCCAAGTTTCACATGACTTTAATGTAAGCTAATGGAAACTTTGACAGTCAAGTACACAACACCAAGTTCATTTTCAGCCAATATTCAAGTTTATAAAAATACTTCTCAAAATCAGTTATTTTCATGGTTTGACACTTTCAGTGATTAATAGACTGAAAATACGAATGAATCTAAATGATAATTTAGGATCTTCTCTGACACAACTATGGCTCTTCTTTGTGCCACTTAAATACACAATAATCAAATCAAAGACTACTTCTAAGTTTCAAGTACTGCGACCACACAAGCACTACAAAAATAAGTCTAGTTTTGCCCAAGCCATGCTGGTGCTTTAGTCATTATAAAAAAGTCAAATATTTATTAAAAATAATTAAATTTAGGAAGTTTAGATTTTGTAAGGAGAAATATACATGAATACTTTCAGAGGTCCAAATATAACTTATGAAAAAGGTCCAACTTACTTAAGCCTTCAAAGTTTTCTTCTTCCACTCCACTTCCATTATCTGAAACTTCTATCAGTTCTGCTCCATAATCTTTAAGTTTTATTTCTATAAATTGTATTAATAAAAAGTCTTTTAACTATGTTCATAAAAAATATTAAGTTCATAATTCAAACAATCTAGAAGCAACTACTTATCACAAACAAAAAACTACACAACTTTTTTTCCCCCAAGTAGGGGCAACCTAACACAAACAAACCCGGACTTTCAGATAGTTGGCCTTCACTGTATTTCTGCCTAAAAGAAAAATTTCCAATTATAATAGTAGACATAAGGGAAGCTCTGGAAACTAAAACCTTACACCTTAACAGCCTGCTAGCTTGAGGCCATTATCGGTCGTAGCCACGTCCAATCATCACAGATTGGCCTTCATGGAGACCACATAACAACTATATAAGCTAAAAGTAAGGTAACACAGGCAAAAAAATCATGAGCTTTTATGAACTCAGTTGGAACCTGGGAATATAAATGCTTTAGGTATCTGAACTGTAAAATCACAACAAACCTGTATTAGTGTGCTCCATACTTTAAAATATATATTATATAGAGAGTGTATTTAAAGCATATCAAATACATTCTGATGAAATTACAGGAAAAAGCAGCTTACCAAGGTTGGTAGCTCCTGCATCCAGGCTGTTTTCTACCAACTCCTTCACAGCAGTGCCCAGATTGAGGACAACCTGTCCCGAGCAGATCTGATGAACGGACTTGCGGTCTATGGCCTTGATGGCCTTTGCCGGCTCCGAGCTTGGAAGATGACCCGAGAAGCAAAGAAAGGAAGAGTAAGAAGCAGGGACCGGGGCGGTAACCCTGCTTCTCCTTCCTCTCAAGGGACACCCAAGGGGAGGAGGGTGAAAGGGCCGCCCCGAGGGACTCCAGCAGCGACGTGACCGAGGCGGCAGTCAGAGCCCCGCGGACAGGAGTGGAGCGAGGCCTGGGGCTCCTCATGAGCAACAGCCCGGGGAGAAGCGGGAGGGAAAGAGCCGCGACGCAGTGGTGGCCCCCCGGGGTCTGTCCCTCCATCCCCATCCCCATCGCCATCGCCATCCCCACCGCAGCGAGGCAAGGCCGGCCAGGCCGGAGCCGCCGCGTCCCGGTGCCCCGTGCGGCGCTCACCACGGCGCGGCCGCCTCCATGGGAGCCCGGGCGGTACCAGCCCGGCCGCCCCGCGCC
>JAWLRI010000191.1:77535-88377 GCA_034781795.1 Crypturellus tataupa | reverse complement strand
CCGCCGCAGGTAGGAGCGCGCGCCCGCCCGCGGACAGCGCTGCTGGGCCCCCGGGCCGCTCCGCGCGGGCTCCTCGGGAGCCGCCCGCGCCCTCCGGGCGTTCGTTGAAAGGCTCTATAAGCCCAGCTTTTCCAGACTTTGCTTACTTTAAAGCGTTTTTAACGTCTCTTTAGCTTCTCTGGACTCTCTCATACATACATATATATATACTTTTTTATATATGTATATACATATATCGGTACCTATGCACACATGTATGTGTGTGCATACCCACACATATTTTTTAAGCGGCCATAGCCCAGCAGCTCCGTGCCACGTCCCTTCCTGCTGCATCATCATCCCCCGCTTCGGGTTACCCTGCTGCTTTTCTGTGGAAACGGGGCCTGGCTGCCTCGCATCTGCTCTTTGTAGCCCCCGGCTCTCCTTTCTGCAAAAAACAGTGTGAGAAAAAGGCTAAAAAAAGCAGAATAGGGCACTGCGTTATTCGGGTTGACTTGAGGCCGCCTGTGCGATGCCACGAATACTTTGAATTCTGTGTTATTTTCCCTCTTCCCCACCGCCACGGGGCCTTTGGAGCTCTTGCACGTTTTGGTGTCTGAGCTGCCCGTGCAAACCCTGGGCTGGGCCTCATAGTGATGCCCTCCCCTTGCCACAACACAGTGTTAACGGTCCGCTTCTGCAGGAGAAGAGAAGTTTCTCTCCAAATTTTACTAAAGTATTTGATAAATAGTGCTCGCTATAAAGCATTTCTGAATCTAAGAATATTGCAGAAGCTACTATCAGAATTGTGCTTAAAATACCTTATTTGTCATCTCCATCAATGGCAAAAAGAAGGAAGGTTGGGTGGGTTTCTGTAATGGGTGTACTTAGGACGCTTAGAAATCAATTAGATTTTTCTTTAAAGTTTCTGCACCTAAAGCCTTCCGCAGAAATACATTTTTCATCTTCTAAGGAATCATTGTAAGCTAGGAGACTTTTAAGTGGAAAATGGACATAACCAAAAGATAGACTGGGAATAGCATGTAATAGTTGTGGACAAAGCCACTCACATATGAGAAAATTCATTTTTTTCCAGGAAGCAATGCCCCTGACTCAATGGTCTTTTTTAAAATTAGTTTTAAATAAGTTTTATTCTCTGAAACAAAGAATGACTCTAAGGAATAATCTTACACCATTTATCTAATATTGCAAACTTCTTTAACTTACATTAAATATCCAAGTTGCCAAAAAAAGTTTGTATTTTGCAACCTCAATATACAATCTGTGTAGCTCTGTATTTGCAGTATGATTTTTTTTTTTTTTATTTTGGAGTTATTCTTACCTGTAGCTAACAGTTTAAAAAAAAAAAAAAAAAGAGAGAGATTTTAAGCAGGAAGATTTTGGAGGTTTGTTTGTAAAAGGTATAGCCTTTCACCATGTTCACACAGACTAAGAGACCATGATATTCCCTGATGTGGGCTTGTGATCTGAGTAACATCTAAATTCTTTCAAAACCTCCTGGCAGGTGAGCTGTGTACTATTTGGATATTGAGTTAACTTTTCTTTCCCTCATACAGGAAGAAGTTGACCCATCGCTTCAAGCACTTGAATCTCGCCAAGAAGACATACTAAAACGCCTGTATGAACTGAAGAGTGTGGTTGATGGTCTCTCAAAGATGATCCACACTCCAGATGCTGACTTTGATGTAACAAATGTCATTCAAACTGATCAACATTCTCCCTTGACAACAAATGCAGATTTAGATTTGATGCTCGGAAAGGTAAGTTTAGTTTAACATATCTACCTATAGATTTTCTTCCCTTTTCCCTCAGATCCTCAGGGATGAAAGGGTTGCATTAAAACTCAGGACACTCAAGCTCAGTATACAAGCCCCATATTTTTACATAACCTATAATTACTCTTTTATTTGGGGCATCAAGATTATAAATCCAAGACAGAATAACTGACTTTAAAATTATGACAGTAGATTCTAGTTTGTTGCTTGCTGGAAACTTACTTGCTAGGGACTTCTGAGTTTAAATTAGACTAGAATTTAACCCAATAACATTCTATATATTTAAGTAAATCTTAAGTATCAAAACATGAATTGAGGATCATTAGAATTTCAGATACACTCACCTATTGTTTTTTTCACATGTTTTGGTGTGAAAAATCCAGTTCTTGAATATTTCGTCTGTCTATTTGTCTTACCTGCTTAATTTTTACTTTGCTTGCAGGATTATGGCGCCCTGAAAGACATCGTAATCAATGCAAATCCTTCTCAACCTCCATTGTCATTATTAGTGCTGCACAGTCTGCTTTGTGAACGCTATAAAATATTATCAGCTGTTCATACACACTCATCAGTGAAGAGTGTGCCAGAAAACCTCTTGAAATGCTTTGGTGAGCAGACTAAGCAGCAGCCACGCCAAGAATATCAGTTGGGCTTTACTCTCATTTGGAAGGATGGTAAGTATGAAGTTATCTTGTAGATGACGCTTATGCTATAAAACCTTGCCTTAGTTTTTTTATTTTTTTTTCTGACAGATGATAAACCTGTACTGTACATGTAACACTTGCTCTTTTTGCAAGTATGAATTCTTATAGCTATGAACAGTGGTACAGCCCTAAAGGAGGAAGATTCTTCTTTATGGATCGCTGCTCTTAAAATACACCTGTTATTTGAAAGATAGTTGCCTGAGAAACACTTCTGTACAGGAAATCTCTAGATACAGATTCTACAACTAACTGAGCTTACTAGAATATAAATTATATGGGAGTTTGGGCTGACATTTGAAAGAAAAGTTTTTTGTGCCGCATGCTGCCTTAGACTAAGTATTTTGACTAAGAAAACTGAGAAGAAGTTACGGGCTGATGACATTATGAGGATGTTGGTATAACAAATGGGATTGCTGTGTTATCACTATTTCTGAATTCTTACCATGCTGGTTATGATTGTTCTTTTTTTTCCTCTTGATTTCAGTTCTGAAGCCCCAGATGAAGTTTAGCATTCAAACCATGTGCCCTATTGAAGGTGAGGGGAACATTGCTAGATTTCTCTTTTCCCTGCTTGGCCAAAAGTACAACGCGGTTGCTTCAACTCTGATTGACAGTTGGGTTGATACAGCCATCTTCCAGCTCAAAGAAGGTAGCAATAAGGAGAAAGGAGCCGTCTTGCGCTCCATGAACGCAGCTCTTGGCAAGACCTCGTGGCTGGTGGGAAATGAACTCACCGTAGCAGACATTGTCACGTGGTGCGCGCTGCAGCAGACAGGTAGTGCCAGTGCTGCTCCAGCTAACGTGCAGAAGTGGATGAAGGCATGTGAGAACTTGGCACCTTTCACCTCTGTTATTAAGCTATTGAAGTAAACATGTATTCTTTTTAATGGTGTAGTTTTAATATTACTCCACCTCATGCCTGCTGTAGTGGGTTGAGTCCTTTCTGAGATGAATTCAAGTTCTATAACTCAACAGAATTCTTAAACCAATAAAAACATTACAATTGCCTTTTGGGTGTGAACTTCATTTTTTGTACCTCAAGTGTGACAAACGTGTTTATTTTAACCATTGAGGCATCTAAAGCAATCCTATGCAATAAAGTTGTATTTCCAACTTTTTCCTTAGGAGGGTCTTCTCTCTCACTCATAACCTTGGGTAAAATTTGTGTTTTTAAAAAAAAAGGGGCGAGGGGGATGGAAGTGCAACACGACTCCTTTCTAGTGCTTGGGAACCTATGCTCTTAGAGAAAAGGAACAATCAGGACAGCATATTCTGGAATATTTTTATGTAAAAAAGTTCTATGTACAAGACTTCTCACACAGTGATTGGTAATTAAACTGGAGAACCAAGTTCATCTTGTCCTTCAGAAAGCAATCTTATTCTTTCCTTCAGTTTTTCAATTTCTTCCTCTTGCTGTCTCACCTTCTGCTGTAGATCACAAATAACCTGAAATTGAGAGTCAGTTTACTTCATTTATAGACATGGATAAAAGTTTGTTAATAAAGCTGTGTCTATACAAGAGTGCAAACAAGATTGTTTTTTGGCAGCACAGTTATTCCAGGTAATTGATGTTACAACAAACAAAATTCACAACCAAAACACAAGGAAAATGAAACTGCAAAGATCCTGCATAAGCTAACATAAAGCTTCAAAAGCTTTTATATGGAGGAAATATGGAGGAAAAAAAGACAGAACAAACAAAAAGTAGTTTTTAAATCATGTGTTCTGTCTTACATACTGCTATCTCTACTTAAAGGCCATTTACCTCCTTTAAAAGACCAGAAACAAGAATAGAGTTAGCCAAAGATAGTGATCAGAAAAATAAATTCTCTCAATCACATAATCTTCTTAAGTTATTAAAAATGAACAGCAAGGGCATAATAGAGACAGAGAGATCAGTTCAAAGTAGTTCTCTCATCAGTGAGATTACTGGCAAAACTTACATGTTCTGCAGTATGAAACAGTTCACTTTCACGAAGCTGAGCAGCAGTTGGTCTTTGTGAAGGTGTCTTGCTGGTGAGGAGTTTAACATACTTGGCCTGGATAGGCCATTTTTTGTAGAAACTATTAGGAATGTGGTCATTCCTTAAATGCATGAGAACTTCTGTTCTTTCCATTTCTGTTCCAAATGGGTGGAAGAGTTCTAGCAGGATAACACCCATGCTATACATGTCTGACTGGAAAAGGGGTGAAGGAAAAGTTACAGGATAACTGATACTTTAAATTATACTTTTAGATTTTTTTTTTCCTCCTAAACATAGAATGATACAGACAATGATAAAGCTACTGAAATTCAAATTTCTAGTTCCCTCAAGATGATCTTAGAAATATTACTAGTTTTTGCATTAGTAAACTGGAAGTCTAAATTGAAATCCATGTTTCAGAAAAAAAAGTTAAAGTAACAGCAGGAGGAGTATTTACCAACCTATTTGCTGTGCTGTATTTGCTTACCAAAAGACTTATGTTTTACTCCTATAACCTATCATAAGTATGCCTTACAGAAAAAGTAATTATTAAGTTTTACTTTCAATCTTCCTTTGTAGAAGAATAGTGCTATTAAACTTACTTACTGTAGGCTATACCTAAATATCATGTAATATTTAATATCATTTAATAATCATATTATATTTAATAGCATTTAAATGTGCTTATAGGAGAAAAAAAGAGAAAAAAAAAAAAAAAGGAAAAAAAAAGAAAAAAACCCCTACCTTGAAATCATAGCGAGATCCCTGCAATTGTTCCGGTGAGGCATAGAGGCAAGTACCCACTCCTGAAGTATGTGTCAGTCCTTTCAAAAGTTAGTTTAAAGTTACTCTACTAGTTTTTCCATTTTACTTGTGAAATAAATATATACATATAAATAAAGTTCAACACTGAAACCTACTAAACTTTTTTCTTCTTACCATTTATCCTGTTTGTCTGAAGCCAGTGGTCTCCATCATCCCACAGAAGGTCTTTGCAGGCTAATCCAAAGTCTCCTATTTTGACATGACTATCAGATCCATACAGAAATATATTTCTTGGCTATAGAAAGAGACGGTATAAATCTTAAATATCTTTATGTAAGGGATTAAAAGATTTCAATCAGCTGTTTCAAAATCTATATCATCAAGTGTTTCAGTGGTATAAGGCAATAAGTAATTATTTAGCACTTTTATTAGTGAGATAAAAATAAATTTGTAACAAAATTGGGCAAAAAGACCACATAAGAAGAAGCAGGGAAAAGAAAGAAAACCAAAACAGGAGCAATGTAATGGCTGGTGGAAAGATAAAATACTCTTATTTCTTCTCAGCAGGAAGTAGAAATTTGCATTAACAGTTATGTCAAGAGACAAAACAGTGCAAGACAAGACAGAAATTAGACCAACCAATACAGCAAGAGGAAGGAGTAAATATTTGTGGCCTAGGCGCAATGCAAAACAAAATACACTTTTTCTATACTATAAGCATAGCCACAAATACAAAAGTGATGAGAGCACTGACTGAGGAAAAACAAATAGTTTTATATCTGCATTTCGTCTTTATAACCACCAGGACAAGAAATGTTAGCCTTACGTATCTAAAAAAATAAATAAATAAAAAAGAAAACTTGCTAGGTAGAAGAAAAGGTAATATGAAATTATTATTTTTACTTAGTCTGTATATCACAAAATTGCTGAGCTTGGCATGCAGAGGGGAAGTAAAAGCTGTACTACGTAGTATGTTTTTTCCACCAAATACAAATTAGCCCTAGCAATAAAACAAAGGGAACTTGAGCCTTTTTTTTCCATTCTGTAGCTTTTGCTGGTTTCTAGTATTTTTAGATGTTGCACTGAATAATGAAGTAACCTGAAAGCTCTTCTAGAACCTGACACCCTACAACATCACAAAGAGCAACCCAGTATAAGTGGCAGATTCCAAATCTTGCTCTATCTGATTATGTATTTTCATTACAAAAACAGCAGTTCCCTTGCCCATGGGTAACATCACCAAGGGAGCCAGCAGACATGTCCCTCCCTTCGCTTGGCCCCTGCTCTCCTGCAGGCAGGGGAGCAATTCACCCCGGGAGCCGCTGTACAAAGCCATAATGGAAGACGACAGTAGCACTATTAAAGCTCTGCTGGCTGATTATTCTGTCAATGAACCCCTGAGTGTGTGGAAGGAGCCTTACATCATGGATCTGCTCTCCTTCCAGGTAACCATTTGATCAAGACTATCATAAATGCAATTAAGAATACTCTTAGATTAAGATATTTATTACATCTATCTAATATGAAAAAATTCATTAAGAATCATTAAGCGTTTGTAATTCCTAAATCTGAGGGTCTGGAATCAGACTCCTGAATCTTAGTAAAACATAAAAGAAGTCACTGAGCTTGCCAGGGTAAAGAAATAGCAGTTTGTGGAACATGGATCTCCAACTGAGCAGTATGGAAGCCTTAAACATTTCATACTTCTTTGAGGAGGTCAATGGACAATCTACTTGCTTGGATTTCAAAAAGATCTTTCACAAGATCCTCACCAACCTCCTTGCTAAACTCAAATGCAGTGAGATAAGAACAATGGTCCCCACACAGATAAGGAATTGATTTAAAGACACAAAAGGATAGGAATAGTCAGCTTTCACAGTGACTGCTGGCAATAAAGATGAGGTCTGAATACGAAGAATTGTAGAAGATTTCTTCAGCATTTTGCAAACAGGCAGTTTAATGACAAAAGAAAAAATAAATAAATATGCAAATAAATGTGAAAATGTAGATGCTGATCTATAATCCCTATTTTGAATGTGTAAAAACTGTCTCTGAATTGACTTACTGCTCAACCCTGGTGGACAGTTCTAAAAATGTCACTCAATGCTCAATACTGATCCAAAAATCATGCTGAATGTTAGCAAACATTGAGGGGAAAAGATATAAAGCAGAAAGCATCATTATGATACTACACAGATTCATATACTGCTGCCTTCAATACTACATGCAGTTCTGAGCCTTCCATCTCAAAATGGATCTGAGACCTGAAAAGAGGTAGAGAAGGGTGACATGAATGCTATGAATTTGGAAGGGCCATAAATTTGGAATTCCACTATTTGTGCAATCAGTAAATATAAAACAAGAAGTTTGATAAAGACTTATTAAGTCACATACCAAATGGAAAAGGTGAGGAGGGAACACTATTCACAGTCTCTTCCAAAAGAAAATGAAACAGGTGACATTAAATTATTGGTGGTAACTCAAAACTAATTCATTATGCGTCCTTACCCACCCACAAAATTAAACTGGAGATATTGCCCCAGGATGGCTGCTTAAATCTCACCTGAATTTAAAAAGTGACAAATTCTGACAGCCATTTATGGTATTTCTAATGAGATACTACATGTAGAAAGTCTATTAGCCAGAAATGGCTGAAGGGTGCCAAAGTATTTTGGATCATGACCTCGTGCTCTTACACAAGCCCTAAGACACTCTCTATTGGGCGCTATCAGAGACAGAATTTTGCACCAGATCCTTGCACTGATTTGATTTCCAGTACAATCTGTGACAGACACCAAGTATTTACATTTTATAAATCTTCCTTAATCCCATGATAAATGAAGAAATCAGGAGCCTCTGCCTCAAAACTGCAACTATAAAAATGACTGCAAAAATCACCTTCAAAAAATCAAGCACAAAATAGAAAAAAAAGGTACATCAGAAATATAATAACCAGTACTCATAATTTGCTTCATTTTGTGCAGGATCATGCTAACTCTCCAATTCACTTAGCTGCTAAGTACAGAAAAGAAAGAAGTTTGCAATGTTTGCTAGAATCGGGTGCTGATCCAAAAATAAGGTAGGGCCCATGAAGATGCTTTTTCTGTATTCTACCAAGAACATACACACATGCAAATTACCATTCAACATGAATGCAACAGGCTCTTTTAATTACTATGACTCTTTTCCTCAAACTATGATATACCCAACTGGCACAGTGGAATCACATCTGTTTATCATTTTGAACGTAAAGTTTAATTTTGTTTTATTCAATTAATATAAACAGAAACCACTATCAAAACCAGTATCTGTTAATGTAGCCACATAACTGTTGAATGTATTTCTTACATGGCAAAATGTCTTGTTACAATAATTGAAAGAAAAAAAATCTAAAATGAAAGTAGAGTAAAAAGGGCAAGAATTAGTCCTACCACTTGCTAAACTTTGCCAAAAAAAAAAAAAAAAAAAAAAGATGTGGCCGCATATTTGTCATATGACACTCCAAAATCCATTCACCAAGATCCCTGAGTGTGGCCAGATTAGGCCACAGCCGTGACGAATCTGCTGCCTGTGCTCATCTGGAGCTGAACCAAATAGTCTTATTTCTCACCCTAGAAAACTGGGCAATCAGGGGTCTAAAGGCCAAGCACTTCCTGCAGAAAGGGGCTATGCTTAGCAAAAATAACTTACTGATCCATCTTTGGATGGGTCACAGCAACTCATAAAAATCTAATTGAACTTTTGGGACCTGTTACTATGCCATGCTTTTCCAGTTTAGAAAGTTTAATCTCAGTCATCTTTAGCTTTTAAACTATTCCCTAGAAACTCCTGCTACATATAAGACACTCTTGTTTACCTAATAAAAGCAAATTAGCTCAAAACAATGTTTTATGTTACAGGAATAACAGAGGCTACACAGCACTCCATCTTCTCCTACTAAACTTGCCTAGGAGCTACACAGCCGGGGCACCCATCTCAGACAAACTCCAGAGAAATCAACCAACTTTACAACATGACACAGAAAAGTCTCTCTGTACCTTGCACAATGTAAAACATCATATAAATCCTGAAATGAGTAATCACAAAAGTGACAGTCTTCTACGGTTAGGCCAACGGTCTGAAGGTTTTCAAGCTATATCCATTCTTATTGAGCATGGTGCCAACATAGATGACACGGACAAGTTTGGCAGGACAGCTCTTCACATAGCTGCAGTGGCACTAGATGAACAGGTAACAGCAACTCTCATTGCTTATGGAGCAAACATTAATTTTCCCAATCCAAAATGTGGAAGAACTGCCCTTCATTTTGCAGTGTGCACAGCATCATTTAAAGCGAGCAGAATTTTAGGCACCAACGTAGATTGCATTCGTTTACTATTAAATAATGGAGCCAAAGTAAATATCCAAGATCATGAAGGACGAACTGCTATTCATGAAGCTTGCTCGGGTGGCAGAAAGGAAATAGTTGATCTCCTATTAGAGTATAAAGCAGACGTGAATAGCTTAACAAGAGATGGACAATCTCCACTCTTTACATTTCTTCAGCACAGAACAAATTTAAAGTATACAGCACTGCTTAACAAGTTGCTAGGACTCTCATATCCATTGAGGTTAAGAGATGATCAAGGACATCTTCCCCCTGGACTTTTGTTCTCAGAATTTCAAAAGCTGAAAGACCATCTTATAACTTTATCAAATAAACTACCATCTCTGCAGGATATCTGCATCTTCACTGTTAGAAGAATATATGGTGAAAAGTATAAGTACTGGCTCAAAAAGAGACTCCCAGTAATTGTATGGAATTCTTTATACAGCTATGAGGACTTCTCGACACTTTGGAAAAATAAGACCATGATGATAACATGGATGACAGGAGACCATGATGACAGGAAAGCAAACTAAAAAAAGTGTTAACTCTTAAACAGTCCTTAAAAAAATAAAATTAATCCAGAACACACATTAATATAGTATGTTTTGAAGTAATTTCAAATTTTCACATGTGGAGTTTTAAAAATCAGGATCATTTTTACACTAGTTTCCTTATATAGCTATTATATCAGATGCAGAGATCACCTGTAGAAAGTAAAATAGGAGAACAGATGTTGAAGTCCTTCCTATTTGAGTCTAACAGTTGAATTACTAAAAGAAAAAGCAACAAGTATTCTACCCATGCTTATCACTCAAGCCGGTAGTAAGTCAAAACTATTCTTATGATGCAGGAACACAAAAACAAAAATCCTATTCTTACCTCTTCCAAATGTTTTTTTTTTCTAACTTTATGCTTCATTACTTTTAATAGGAAGGGAATCAAACTTTTAATTCCTTCACTGAGGGAGGCCTGCAATTTCTGTTCCTTAGAGAGATAGCAAACATTTTGAAAGAGAGCAACTAACGGAGGAGAAAAAAAAAAAAAAAAAAAACCCAATTTCAACACTAATTTTGACATATTTTCAAAAGCTAATTGATTCACTTTTAACAAATTGAGGTACATTCAGAAGGCTCTGATTCTTTTACAATTACTTACAAAATAAGTACAACTGTTCAGTCCTGCTTAGAACTAAAAAAAAAAAAAAAAAAAAAAAAAAAAGAAAAAGGATATTAATAAGAATTTATATTTAATTAATTTAAATTGAA
>JAWLRI010000191.1:27736-66556 GCA_034781795.1 Crypturellus tataupa | reverse complement strand
GGGGTGCTCACCGGGCCGGAGGCAGCACGGGGGGTACAGGGGGGTACGAGGGGGTACGGGGAAGGGGGGTGGGTCGCACTTCGATCCCCCGGCCCCGGGACGGGGGTGGCGGAGCCGCGGCCGGGGCCGCCCCGCCGGAGGGCGCCGTTAGCGCCGCGGCTGAGGGAAGGCGGGAGGGACGGAAGAGGCCGCGGCGGCCGCCGTTCCCCCACAGCCATTTGTCGGCCCTGGCCGCGCGTGGCGGCCGGTTGTGTGCCGCGGGGCTCCGTTACCTAGCGCAGACATCTTGCGTGCAGCCGCCTGGCGCCCTGCCCGTGCCGAAAAAAACGCCTTTTATCTGTCCGTGTCAAAAAACGTTTAAAAAAAAAAAAAGAGAAAAAAAACCCACGCTTTTACAAGCAGGCATGAAGCGAGGCGGGCCCCGCACAATGGAGGCTCGGGGGCTCGGGCCGCCCGGGGTGCCGAGCCCGGCACCGCGCGGTGCTTAATTGGCTTCCAATTAAGGGTAAAGGGATAATTAAATCTGTACTTCCTGGATCGTGTGATGGATTTTTTTTTTTGAGTGAAACTAAAACTAGTGCGTTGTCTTCCCGTTTTTAATTATTATTTTTGGTTTACTGTTGCGCTGCAGTACGTTGCTGCAGTTTGTAATCCAGAAACACAAACATGTGCGTCGTCCCCATACGCATACCGTAGTAGCTTCCTGTTACTCTTCTGCGTGTGCCTTGTTTCTTACTATCGCTGCCGGGGAATGTTGGCTTTGTAAGAAGCCCCGCGCTGGGCGGCTCCGTTGCCGTAGCGCGGGATCCGCCGCGCGCCGGGCGACCCGGAGCTGCGGCTGTTCCGTGCCTGGAGGCCGAGCACGAGGACTCACGGGCTGAGAGTGCGCACAAAGTCTGTGTGATTTTGATGCTAAACTCCGCATTCCTTCTGAAGAAAGTGTTTTATCCATCTTACTCAAACCTCTTTTCGACCTTGGTCCAGGAAAATCTTCAAAGAACAAGTGTCTAGAGGAAAAAATGTACGTGAGCATGTGTGCCGGGCCGCCACCATGGGCAGGGGAGAACAACAGTGGTGTCAGGACCACTATCGGTGTTTGCAGTTTTTTGCCTATTTGTGAGAGCTGATATATCAACCTTAGGAGTTACGTTAGGATAAGAATCAACGTATCTTGACAGAGTGCTGGATCTGATTTATTGCTGTTACACAGTACTTGTTATCTGGTCATGCACCGATCATCAAAAACATATTTTACAAATAGCTAAGCCTTATCTTGTTGTTCCATAGAGTTTTCAAGCTTTCTCGGATAATCTTTTGGTTTCCCTTTCGCTGCAGTGTTGATTCTTTCTTCTTCTCTCCTCAAGTATGTTTCTTCAAAAGTTTTTTCTAATGCTTTTCCTTTAATTTTTGTTTTGTTTTTTAAAAAGGAGATGGCACTTGGCTAGTAGCTGCACTTTGAAGATTGGATCTTAGCTGAAACTCACTGAGCCCAAGACCTGTCATCTTAATCTTCCATTTGGACCAGGATGTCTTCATTTCTCAGTTAAGATTTTAGTTTTGTGTGTTCTTTTCTGAGAAATGGAAAGCTGCTTACAAATACTGTTTGAAATGTGTCAACAAGTACAAGGCAAAAACACCCAAGGAATGAAACAAAGAAACCCTTATGTAGCATATTGAATCTGTTTGATAATCTGTGACTGGAATGGATTTTAAAGGCCTTTTTAATTGAAATTTTAAAGGGAGGGCGGGAACTCTAATTAAAGAGTACATAATTTGTCATTGTGGGACTAGAAGCAGTGCAGTTTACTGTGCTTTACCTGTCTGACTGATGTAATCAGTCATTACATCATAAATGTGAACCCACTTGGTATTGTGATGTCTCAGTTGTTGCAGTATAATAACCTGTAGCTTATCCTTTAAACTCCCAGTTGATGTACTAGAGGAAAGGCTCTTCCTTTATGGTACAGCCAGATAGCGCACAAATTTCTATCAAAAATTACCTGCGGAAATTGGTAATATATATTGCATATAACACAATGTTTCAATTTCTTAGAATTATGTTTATTAACATGTATTTATTGCATTTATTTAAGGAATTACTATCTTGAAACGTAATCATCGAGTTAAAAAGGACCTAGTTAATTTTCTTTGTCCTTGAGGGTTGTGTATTGTGGGTTTTTTTGTGTGAGGGGGTAACATTCACTGTTTCCTATCTATAACATTCTTCAGTTGCTTTTTAGATGAGAAAAAAAAAGTGCAATTGTGCTAAGTGAAACTGAGAATTAGAGATGTTTTTCAGTCTAATTTTTGTTTATGGTAAGAGTTGTGATATTTTTGCAACCATCACACTTGCAAGTATTGCTGCCAAAAATTTTATCAAAGCAAGTGTTTGCTGGGAGGACAGAAGACACCCAGACAGAAATAAGTCTGTAATCCTTCTCTTGCTCTCCTTTCCCAAGATATACCTCATCCTCTAAATTCTTGAGATATGTGGTTCTCAGGAGTGCAAAGCTGGGCCAAACTGCTCCTTTGAGATCTCACTGAGACAGGGCTTGAAGGTGCCAGTGTTTGCAGCTTCCATAGATCTGGAAGAAGGAACCTCATGCCACAGACTGGGTAGCTCCCACAAATTAATGTCATACCACAAACTGAAACTGTATTTTGAAGTTATGCACAGTACAGAATAGAAAAACAAAATTGCAATTTATGCAGTGACCATTGGAAAATGAGCATTGGAAAGAAAGTGATTATAGCACCAGCTGAGCGTAGGTTACTTTGTACATACAAAACTGAGTAGTGATGCTGTAAAGGAGTATTCTGTTACTACCACTGGCAATGGATAAACAATTGATCCCCTTCAGAGGATATCACGTGCATTTTTGTATTGTAAAAAATGTCTTCAAATTTATTACAGATTAAAATCATTCAGATCAGCTATTTGTTTCAGAAAATTGTTTCTTTGAGATTAAGCTCCAGGATTTCTACTCTTCTTTCTGGAATGCTTCTTAACAGTCTTGCAACAACCACAACTTTCTCCTCTATTGCAGATATGAACAATGACCATAGTTAACAAGCCAAAATCCTCAAAATCTAAAAAGTCGTCATCCAGACGGTCTGGCAATTCAAAGACACCCCGTACTAAAAAAATGAAGTCACGCACCGCCAACTGGGGTCGGGTACCACCTGCAGAAGATCAAAACCAAGTCTCTGTGAACCAAGGACCTGGAGGTGCTATTTATTGTAGATCATCTGAGAAATCTAAACCTTTTGCCCAAAGAGACCTAGGTAATGGTATCTTTTATCCTGCCTCTTTTATTTTAAAAGAAAAAAAATGTTATATATGTCAGTCCTATCTTGTATTCTTATTTGTTGAACTGACGTAAAGTGGAACTATGTGAATAAAGACCTCATCAATAGGCTTATTTTGTGGATTCCCCGAGACAGCTGTGTGACTAGTAACTAGTGTCACAACTCTGTTAATTAGTGTCACAAAAGCTAATTTTGTTATGTTTGCAATGTACTGTGCGTCATGGAGAGTTTTTCTTCATAATACTTGAACTTAACCACATATTTTCTATTGTACATATGTTCTATTGTGCTATTAGTGATTTCCATTAATCACAAGTCCATGAAAGATAACATTGCTTGCAAAACGTTCTGATGTTAATAGTTCTCGTATTATATATGTGATAGTTGCCTATTTCTAGTCTTTATACTTATTATCATGTAATTACAAATATAACTAGTGGTTAAAGTTACAATAAAGAAAAATAAATCAATCAGATTAATGAATCTAGATAAGAAGAAACATGGCAAGAGTTAGTGAAAATAGCATATTATAAATTACAACTGGCCTCAGAGTGCTTAGATACAGAACACTATTTTTAAAAATATTCCTTTTTAGAGCAAAATAACACAATCTCTTTTAAAACGTAATTCTCTTGCAGTCGTTAATGATGGAATTGCCCCACCGCAGAGGATTCTTTTTCCACCTGAGAAGATTTGTATGGATTGGCAGCAAACACAAAGTGTTGGAGTTGGACTCTACAATCTTGGCAATACCTGTTTCCTTAATTCTGCTCTACAGTGTCTGACTTACACTCCGCCTCTCGCCAATTATATGCTTTCTCTTGAACACACCCAATCATGTGCGTACTTTTTAACTTTATTTTAAATCTGCTGGACAGCTCTGAAGGTGAAAGAAGAGCATTGATTCTGTGGAGGAAACTCTTTCCTTTCTTTACCTGTACAAGATGGCTTTGAATATTGTATAAACATTGGGCTCAGAATAGCTTGTATAGTGCATTCTTTCAGTAAAGCACCATCCTTAAATTTCAAAGGAAAATCATTACTTGCTTCATGTCAATAATGAAGTGTATTGGAAAGTGATCCCTTTAATAAATATTTGGCGTTTGGATTTCCTGCTGTTAGGAAGATGATCAAATTTAGACTGGTAGCGTCATAGATTCTTAGTGTTCCGTCACAACTTCACTTCCATAAGGCACTAGTACTGTGATAAAATTACATATTCACTGTTAAACCGTTAAAAAACAAAAACATGAACTAGTGGGATCATATGGAATCAAATATAAATTTCTGTGGGACTGTATTAAAATTGAGACTGATTTTATCTTAAATAAAATCCCTTATTTTTTCCATCCTTTAGTTCATGTTTTTTAATTTTATTTTTATACTTGAACTTATTTAAGCTTATTAGGCTCTTGTATCTATATATGAATACTTTGACAAAGGCACTTGTGTGCTTTAATCTTTCCAGTTTAGTATTTTAGAATGTCTTCCTAGGAGTTTAACTTGTGCTCATTATATAGAAAAAGTATTGCAGTTAAGCATCCTTTGGAAAAAAGAGCAGAGTAGAAATACTTGTAGATACATAATCAACCTTCCTTTTCTCCCAAAGGATTCTTATCTCCATTTCACGTAGCTCACTTTACAGCGGTGTGCTGAAAATGACACATGTTCTTTTTTAATGCTGCATTATCAATGTCAAATATTGTTACTCAAATGTTCTGCTATATATCTGTCAAATATTGTTACTCATAGGTTCTGCTGTTTGGATTCTGTGAGAATTCAAATTCTTCTCAGCCTGCAAATACTGACTTTGCAATAGTCATTTAGATTTCTCATTAGCAATGCATTTTAATAGATATATTTTTATTTTATGTAGTAGTGTACAATGAAATATCACAAGAATTTTGGAATTTTGGCACTTTAAGAGAAGAGAATGGAAAATGGAGATTGTACCTATAACCTGAAGATTTTGTGTTTTAAGGTTTTTCCATAGCTATTTATGTTTTGCTAGACTGAAATGCTTTCTTCTTTCGTTCTCCAGGTCGTGAGCAAGGATTCTGCATGATGTGCACAATGGAAACTCACATTAATCAAGTCCTTTGTTGCTCTAATGATGCCATCAAACCTACACCTGTCATCAATGACCTTAGAAGTAAGTAATTTCAGATTTTATTTATTTATTTATTTTCCAAGATTATTTAATGTGCATAAACAGTTTTCATGGTTTACTTTTAAGGAAAAGAGATTATGGAATTACAAGTTTTCTTTCACTTTTATGCAAAATAAATATCACAAATTTCTTATTTACTAGGAATAGGAAAACATTTCCGTTTTGGCAGTCAGGAAGATGCGCATGAGTTTTTACGCTACACTGTTGATGCTATGCAGAAAGCTTGTTTGAATGGAAGTACCAAGTAAGTATCATCAAATATATCATTAATGTTTCCTAGATCTTCTTAATCCTTTCTTTATGATAATAAATAAAAGTCTGTGTCTATGATTTTCATAAAAATAAAAACTCTTTGAAGTGTTAACACTCTGCCTCAGGTCTTCTGAGCTTTGCTTATAATTTTATTTCCAGATTAGACAGATCTTCTCAAGCTACCACAGTAATTCATCAGATATTTGGCGGATTTCTAAGATCCAGAGGTACTCTTAAATAATATAACTATTCTTAGAATTGATCTGTGCCTTTTTGTCTTTTTGTAGTAAAGCAGCTCCTCCTTATAAAATAATACATGTTAATAATTTAAATGTGCACTATTAATCTACTCCTTATATTGCTAAACATTTGTATTTTCATTCCAGTAAAGTGCTTGAACTGCAAAGCAGTTTCGGACACCTATGAAGCATTCCTTGATATTACTTTGGATATTAAGGTAAGATGTTCTGTAACTATGGTTCAAGATTTTTAAACCATCTGTAGCTCTCTAATATGAACTCAATTTACTCAAAATATATGCTGTTAACACAAAACAGCTTGGTAGTGGACAGCTAGGGGACTGAAATTTGTCTTCCCGTGGAAGCCATGTAGTGGTCCCCATGATTTTGTTGATTTTTAAAATGGTCAGATAATAATTATATCTACACACATGATATGGTTATAGACACCGTTTTGTACTACTTCAATATACATATAATTGTTATACTGGTCATTTTAGTTCTTTTTATTTATGACAGTGCATGTGACATTTGCCAACTGTCTTTGGTATCAAACAATTTATTTTTATGAAAGTAAAGTCAGAGTACACTGAACATTTAACACATTTTAAAATGACTTTACTCTGCTTCAGCCTCCTTCCCAGTCTTCCCTGGCTCACTGGAGGTCTGTTAAGCCTAAACTAGCAAAGTCCTCTTGTAAACTACTACTAAGGGTTTGGAATTTTGAATTTCCAGTAACTTGGTACTGTCTTTCTCATGCAGGCAGCTTCATCTGTCACCAGAGCTCTAGAACAATTTGTGAAACCAGAACAGCTAGATGGTGAAAACTGCTATAAATGTAGCAAGTAAGATTATTACTAATTATGTCTTAAGACAAGATACTGGTTTAAAGCATTGCATATTTTAGAACATAAATTTTCTTTCAACTTAATTTAGAAACACAATGAGACACAGCTTTTGTTTTGTTTTGGTGATGAATATATCAAAATAATCTAAAACTTGAAAAATAATACATTTGTTTCCAAGACAGTGATTTTTGCTATTCTCTTTAAATACTTGGAAGTGCAGACGCCTGGTCATACTAGCATTCCATTCCTAGTGTTGTCTCCCCTGGGAGTGCTCAGTCTCCCAAATGAGGAGGTTGCACGCTGCAATATTTCTGTGGCGAGAAGTTAAAGACACATCCTATACTGAGATGGTGGTGAGCTCAAACAGTGATCTGTGGTGGGAAGCAGTAAGAGCTTCCTGAAGAAGCCAGAGTGGCACAACATTAGACTGCGTCTAGGTGAATCTGAACAGGCTCAGCGATAGTTAGCTAGGTAGAGCCCCATTTCTGCTGGCTCACTATCCTGCCATGCCTCCTGAACTGTAAAAGCTCAGGAGGTCTCTAAAATGAGCCAGACTGTCTAAATTTTTTTTTGGCATTATTGCTGGATTTGGAATTTTCTGTCATGTATTCTAACATCAGAAACTGAAAAGAGACTAATTCTTTCCATGTATTTTATTTTTCAGCAGTACTTTCCTTGATGATGTAACCTGGCATATTTCAATATTTGCCTGTCTTTCTCTGTGATAGTAGTTGAATTGCACTGCTTACGCTGTATATCCTACCTTTGAGTGGACTATGTAACAAATTTACAATTAACAATTAGTTTCAAAGGATTTCAGATGGTTCAGTCTTTTCCCAGGCAACCTGAGCACATGAAGACATTTTACTGTCAAACATCTTTCTCCAGTAGCATGACTGTTTGCTTCTATTGCTTTTTGACATTGAGAAATGATCCATTTTGGAAATGCTTTGGAGTTTCTAATCCTAAGTGCCATTTTTGCATTTCTTTTAGCATTTGCATTCCAGCTGAAAGTTGAAAGAATGTATCCAGGACATGAGTTGGACTTAGCTACTTTTGCATAACTTTTAAGTGCTACTTTGTGTTACATGCTAATGTGCTCTACTGAGATATTCGTATTCCTGCTACATTTTAAGATGTTGGCGAGCCTTACTTTTTGGCATAAAAAAGATACGTGTTCAAACATTTGTTTGACTATCAAAAGATAATGTTCTAAATCCTTTATTCTTTGTTCTGTAGAGCTGTCCTCTTATATCCTGCTATCTTCTCTGTATTAGCAAACCTGAAAGGCAGTATATGGATTTATGAAAAGAAAAAACATATTATGCAAGTAAATATCATTCAAATAGCATAAGCATGTGTGAGACATGAAAACTTGCTGAATTTCAGGGGAAAGGAAAGCACTTTTAAACAATTGTTTGTGCTTGTTTTTAAGGTGTAAAAAAATGGTTCCTGCATCAAAAAGGTTTACGATACATCGTTCTTCTAATGTTCTCACGATATCCCTGAAAAGATTTGCAAATTTCACTGGTGGAAAGATCAACAAGGTACAACTGGAATGCAACCTCCTATTTCCAAAAACATATACTCATTTAAAGGCTACTGATGTCAACAAACAATAACTAGACGCTAGATATCTAATAAAAATCAATATAAAAATTATTATTTTTAGCCTAGTGCTACCAGTAAAGTTCCTGTGCCAGTAAGCATATACTCTACTCTTTTTTAGAGCATATACTCAGCTTAAAGAGCTGACTTTTCAGAAAATAATTTTTGCAACTTACATTGCTAAGTGTTATTAATGGAAAGAGGTATTTTTTAACGATCCATGAAATACATAATTTTAGTCTGTATTTTCTCTGAGTATTTTTTTCAGGTTGTTTCATAAGGTATTTCAGAATTGTTTTTCAACCCTTTTGGTCTCTCTTTAGGAGGTAAAATATCCTGAATATTTGGATCTTCGAGCCTATATGTCTCAGTCTATTGGGGAACCAATGCTCTATGCCTTATATGCAGTCCTGGTACACAGTGGTGTTAATTGTCATGCAGGACACTATTTCTGCTACATAAAGGTAAATATCAACTTACTCTCTAAAATCTGCCTTGACAAAGACAAACCTTCGTTAAAATGTTATTGGTAACCACTGTTTTTAGAGGAAAAGATTTTGTTACATATTATGTTTGCTTTGGTTTGTTCTTTGTTCCACAGTGTTTTGTCTGATTTCGTTTTAAAAAAAGTGCAATTCATCTAAAGATTGTTGACTTTATTTGCAGGCCGGTAATGGACTTTGGTACCAGATGAATGATGCCTCTGTAGTCCTTTGTGATATCAAAACAGTTCTCAGCCAGCAAGCTTATTTACTTTTTTATATCAGGTAATGACAAGTGTTAAGATGTGTTTAAAATACCTTTACGATCCTGATATTTGTATTTTTCTGCTTTTTTTTTTTTTTTTTTTACTGCTCTGGGGAAGAAAGTGTTTTCATAACTCAGTTCTGCCTAATCTGAAATTCCCCATGTCATTTATTATATTTCATTGCTCAGTCTTAAACTGCTGCACTTGAGTAAATTGCTACATATCAGTAGCTGGCTAATATAAAAGAGGTAAATATAGGGATGAGTTACTGCCCTAAAAGGGACTGACATTGTAGTGAGACCATTAACTACTTCTCAGTTTGTAGTATTGGTTAAATCTTCTGTATACAAATGTGTCATATTAACTGCTCTTATAAAACTGGAGGATGGGATTTAAGGCCAAATAGCACCTCTAAACTGCAGTCACTCTCGTTTCCCTAGGCGCTATGATTTGACGCTTGGAGAACGCGCTTTTTACTTACCCGCACCATCGTATCCCCGCTCATTCCTCGGTCAGCGGGGGACTAATAATAAGCAGACTGGATTTATGGGACCACGGCTTCCTCCTCACATGATTAAGGTAATTTGTGTTGGGTAGATAACAGTTCCAAATTGATAGTGGGTTGTGGATTTTTGTTGTTGTTTTGAAAAGCATCTGAGTTTTATTTTTGCTTTCACTCTGCAGCCTTCTTCACAGCCCACATTTTACAGCCAAAGTCATTCAAATAGTGGTTAGTAGTAAGATGTGCACCTCTACTGCCTCATTACATTTTTTTCTTCCAACTATGCTGCCTAAAACCCTCAGAAATTCCTAAAGCCTGAGAGAGTTTCAGTAGCATCTACTAATGCTTATATTGTTTTTAAAAACTTTTTTTTTTTTAAATTTCTTAGCTTTATCACTTTAGCTGAGATGGGGAAACCAAATTGGCTTGTTCTTGAGCACTCAAAATTTTTATATATATATATATGGGAATAGCTTTAGTCAGTGTTATTTGGATGGGATATTAAAAATGGTACTTATTTGATGCAAATATGCAGAAAAGCAAAGCTAGAAACACACTCAGTAGACTCATATATAAGTATATTTTCTATATAGGTGTTGGGGCAGTTTAGAATTATTTAGTAGGAGAGTTTTATATTCTGGAGTTTTAAATGCCATGTGTTTGCATATACCAATCTTGCAATCTCTTCTCTTTACATGCAGAATTCAAGTCGGTTAAATGGAAATGGATCTCTCAAAGAGGATCCCAACACCATTGGTGTCACCCTGAAAAGGCCATCGTCAGCTCCACCAACAGCTTGTGTTCAAAACTGGGCAATTACCAGGCCTTCAATTACTGATCCCTCAAAAAAACAGAAGATCACTATCAGTATTCATAATAAATTGCCTGCCCGTCAGACTGTATCTCAGCCTGACTGTCTTAGCAGCGCTGTTGAGGATGAAGATCTCAGCAAGCCTGTTCCTTCCTCCACAATTACAAATTCTTCTGCAGCAGAGTCTACCTCAAATGCATCTACAATGTCAGTTGCTACTAACATTTCCAAACAAGAAGTTCCTGATGAAATTTTTGTCGAGCCAGCAGTGAATGGAAATCCTAAACTCAACTCTGATAACGCAGTCCCTTACGGTGCAGAATCTTCAGGAAAATCTGAGGAGGAGTCGAAGGGCTTATTTAAAAGGAATTGCAGCGTAGTATCTTCTAATGGAATTTTGATTGGAAAGGTAGTCCGTACATTGCAGAATTCCCATTCTTCTTGTCAGAATGCTGAAGAGGAAAGACCCCAGCATGAGCTGCCAAAAAATGATTCATTAAATGGTGCTATTAGTTTAGATAATGAATCTAAAGAAAATGGACTGAAACTTGATGATTCCGCTTGCCAAGTACAACCTGCTAAACCTTCAGAGATTTTCTTTTCTAAAACAAACGGATTGCTTGAAACAGTAAGTTGCTTGTTTCATCTAGAACTTCTTACACGTGATATGTTCAGGAATATTGTAATATTCCTTACCAAGGTGAAATACTGAGGAAAAAAAGCATGGCACAACTTCAACCATGGCACTTTCAGTGCTATTTTCACGTTAGAGTTTTCAGAGCTGAGCTGATGTATTAGAACAAGCCTAACTGCAATAATATTCGTAAGAGTTTCATAAAGTCAATTTGGAGAGAATGGGTAGGGTTGCATTTAAAATGTGTCTAATGCCTGTAACTCAAAGCAATCTTATTTAACATTTAATGTAGAAATTTTGTGAACAGTAGTTTTCTGCTATGGTTACTGTCTTTTTATCTGTTAACTTCTCCATTCTAATTGTAGATGCCTATAGCTTTGCCTCCAGTTCCTCAAGAAATAATCTTAGAATCTCTTACATATAGCCAGTTGAACAGCTTGTCAGAGGAAATAAGGTAAAATGAGTACGCTTTGATTAAAATAATATTTTATATACATTTATCATGGGTTTATCTATCTACCAATACCATTTAATTAAAAGTTTTAAATTAATACAGAGAATTCTCCATCATATATACAATGTTATGAACAGAGCTCATTATCAGCACAGTGCATCCTTGGTTTCCACACAAAATGTTTTGGAGTTTCATTGTATTGTAACACTTTCTTTATTCCTCTTCCTTTTTTTTTTTTTTTTTCTCCTTCCACCCGTGGAAATGTATACATGAGTGCACATTGTGAAGTGTAAGTTTCTGCCATCTGCCTTGCTTTGTGTTTGAGGGAGAGAGGGAAACCCACATAAACACTTTTTCTTAGGTGGGAGAAGAGCAAATATGGTGTGTTTGGCTATTGCTGTGATTCAGAACAACACATGGAGAAAGACATATTTTTTTAATGCAGTACTTCAGAAGTAAGAAACAAGAAAGCTCTTCCTTGGGAGCTGAGCAGCGTGTAGCAATCAGAAGACAGATTTCTAAATGGAACATCTTTCAGAGTTTGCCAGTAGCTGTCAGTTTTTTATGTAACAGAACTTTACTATTAATGTCCGTCTTGTAGAATGACTCTTTTGACCAAATTAATTAACAAATACATTTTTATTTTGTGCAGTGTCCCTGGACCTCAGAAATCTTCAGAGAATGACGCTCTGGAAACTGTTGTGATGGAAGCACTCTTTGTCTATGAAGAGTCCAGGAAGGTTCCTTCTGACTTTAGCTGTCAGGTCGAGAATCTTTTTGTTCAATCAGATTCTGAAACCGTTGCTACCAAAGAAGAAGTTGCTGAAAGTATTGTATCAAAAGCTGATAATGCACATCCGAATATCAATGGCCAGCACAAGGTCAGGAAAAGATCCTTGGATGCTGAAGATGAATTCCTTGGTCAGCGTGTGTCTGACGACAGTGCAGACAAAGACAAACCAAGAAGATCAAAAGAATCGGAACTCATTTCTAAAGAAAATCCTTTGTACATCAAAGGGTCTCCTGAGACTGAAGAGAAATTAGGGCAAACTTCCTCTATAAAGTTTGACGTTGAATGTAATTCTAAAAAACTTGCATCTCTAGATGTTACAGATAAATGCCAAGAATCAAAGGATGTTTCTAATAACTATATAGAAGTACCACCTGTCAATGACTCTTCAATTACTAAGCTGGATAAAGTTTTGGAAAGTCAATTTTCCAGAGATGGTGAGGGGCTGAGTAGTAAAAAATGTGAAGATTACAAGCATAGGAAAAAATATAAGAAAAAAATATATGACTCTAAGAAAAATGACAAAGAGCACTACCGAAAGAAGAGAGAACACTCTGACACGGAAGAGAGGGAGAAGCAAAACAGAGGCAAAACAGATAGTCACTCTCATAAGCGGAGGTGCTCTCGCAGCATGGAAACAAATAAGCAAAACCGTCACAAACAGGAATACTGCAATGGCAGCAAGTATAGATCTTCTCACAATGACAGAAGCAGCCCCGATAATGGCAGAAGCTCAGGAAAGTATCCTCGGTACAGATCCCGAAGCAGAGGGAGGACAGAACAAGACAGAAGTAGGTATTATCATTCCAAAGGAGAGCGAACTTGGAGCAGAGAAAGATACTATCAGGATGAACCACGGAGATGGGAAAAGTGTAGATACTACAATGATTACTATTCCTCTTATGGAACAAGAGACGGTAGAGAGAGAAAGTTCTCTCACTGTGATAAAGACTTTGACAAATCGAGTCAAGCTTACAACAACAGGTCACATAAGGATTATCATTACAAAAGCAGATGGCTTCACAATTCACTCTCTCGAGACGAAGATGTGCATCATTTCAGCAGTCACAGAGCAGACTCGCATCATTGTTCAGTACCTCAGCAACAGCCTGAAAAATACTCTCGTGAAAGGCATGCACTTCCACCTATGTCAACTCATTCAAATTTTGAGGACTCCTCCCACAGCGATGAAAAAGAAAGAAACAGAAAAAGAAAATATTCCCGTGTAGAGGACAGTGAAAGCGAAACAGAAAAGAAACACAGAAAGGTAGAAAAAGAGCGATCAGATTCAGATGATCAAAAACTGAAAAAATACAAGAAGTTCAAGAAGAAAAAGAAGTCCAAAGATAAACATCGAGAGAAGGATTACAAGTAAGCAAGGATTACAGCATAATCAGCAAATTTTTCCTAATTCCTTTCTGGTTGTTTCTCATGTCTTCCTCTTTTCATTGTTTCTTAAGTTATTTGTATGGCAGAATCTGGCTGGGGATCATTTCTGTAGGTCAATCACATGAAAATAGGAAAGATATGACCGAACTGTGTTAGAAAGTTAGAACTGGACCACCTAGTTAGAACCACATCTACACGCAGGTCTTGCTTAGGTTACAAGATTTTTTTATTATTATTATTTTTTTAATTGCACATATTCCAGAACTAGCCCTGAGTAATGATTTGTGTACACACCGGGACCTGTTGTCCTTCAGGCTCTGAGGGCATAAGTTTGCAACACCTAACATAAGCTAGACGTGCAGAAATTACCACAGAGTAGCTGACATGCTGCAAATCGTCACCTGTGGTAAAATAAATAAAGTTTCATATATGCATCAAGTGCCACATCTGTTTTGCTATTATTAACTTACATGTTTCCTTCAGACTTTATGATTTGGATTTCTCTGTGCTCCACTTTGACAATGACAATCGCAAACGTAAGAAAAAGAAGAAAAAGAAGAAACACATCAGGAAACTGAAAGGCTTCTTGGAATACTTAGATCCTCGTTTCCAGAAAAAAACACGGGAGAAGAAGGAAGAATCCCGTCCTCCAGATGACTATTTATGTGAGCAATACAGAAACCAGGGCAGTAAACAACCCTACAAGGAAGGGAAGCCTTCCAGTGTTGGTGAAAGCAAGAAATACCGTTCCATCACACCCGGCAAGTATGTGAGAGGTAAGGGGCCACAGGAAGTTTACAGAATTCTTTTTTATTCAAACAGAAATACTATTGGAAATACTATTTCCAATAGTTTTTAAATGCTTTTGTGCTGCAAGTTGCACAGTGTGTTATGCCTTCCAAATAGTCTGCATCAGTAAAACAGAGCTTATAGGCTATTTTCTTTCCTTTTTTGAATGACTGCTGGGAAAGAAGGTCTAAAAGACAACTGCAAAGGGCTGCAGGACCCAGTAATTTTAATTTGATGTGATAGTTAAGTGGGGAACCAGCAGGAGAGATGCAGGATGCCATCAGTCGGATTAACTAGATAATTTTAGGCAGCCATATCTTGAAAATGCGTTTAGTAGGTAGACAGGAGGCTGCATAGTCAAGATGGGAGATGGTGACGTGAGACTTCCAGGCTAGTAATGTTATATTAAAACACCATCTCCCTCCTGTCCCACTCCCCCGCAAAAGACTGCTAGGATAAATGATTTCATTAAAATGCTACGCTCGGTTATTTCATAACATAGGAACACTAGTGACTACTTATTCGGAGTAACATAAGTTAGTAAAATACTGAAGTATTTTTGTCAGAGATAGATCTGCCTTCTCCTAAGCACACTGAATTTGCAGTTATTAACCCTCCAGAGAATACTTTGCAATTTAACACCTGGGGAGTATGTTAAATTCCTGCTACTGTTTTATTTACTTATCTTTTCTTCTCGTAGTATAGGCTTAAATATTCAGGGAAATGGGCTGATGAAACAGCTTTTCCCAATATTTAATATATATTAAAAAAAAATTGGTACATCTCTTTATAGAAAGCCAAATATGAGCTTGAGCGCCTAACTAAATTCATACTCAGCTCTTTCCTGTTGCTTGTCATAGTTCTGACTTGGACTTTTGGTAGATATTGCAGTTTAATTTTTTTTTTTTGAATTAGGCAGTGAAGAAGACTGCATCCTATAATAAATTCAACATCTAAAATCAAGTTTGACAATGTCTTCCCAAGGAAGTTTTCCAAACATAGTGTGTAGTATAAAATGACTTGTTAGATTAGATGTCTGTTAGCTGACATGAAGACACAGACCCAGTTAATCAGATATTTTAATAAACATCTATAACAAGAAGATAAATTGCTCCATCTTTTAACATTATTTGATTTATTATACGGCTACAACAATGTACAGATTCAACAAAACTTGAGTTTTTAAAAGCTCAGTATCTTTTGAATATAATATTATTATAATCCAGATATTTGCCTATATAGCATATCAATACTCTGTAAAATGTCAGCTAAATTATTGGCAGGACTGCAGTTCTTAAAAAACAAACAAGACCCCCCACAACGATCTATTTTCCTCTTATAGATAACTGAAGTAAGCCCTGAAGAAGACAGCTCACTATCCAAAGGCAAGTTTTATTCTTAGATTTGCTGTTTTATCCCAGAATTTAATGATTGGTTTAACTGTCAGTGACAATCCTGCTTATTAATGGTTCACCCTATTCAAGCATAGAGAATGTAGGAACTGCATCTTCTTGCATTACAGCTGAAGTCATTTCAAGATTTGAGAAGTTTGGAGAATCTTGGAATGCACTTTCAAAAATTCCTTGTGATTCCCATGTTGAGGTGAATTGCCACAGTCAGACCATAGATTTCTGCACTGAAAAGTTTACTCAGGACAGGAAGGGCTTGTTGAAAAACCAGCACAATTACATGCTAGGGCATGTGTGAAATGAAGTTTGCCAAATACTTGTGTTGTAAATACAGGCATTTTTAATGAATCAGAACCCTGATTCTTCTGAATTTTAAGTATCTCTGTTCTAGATAAATCAGGAGCAGCACAGAAGAAAATGCATCTGGTCTAAAACTATTTTGACTTTAATAAATTATCCGACCAGTAGATGGCAAACTTGGTTTTTGTTTTTCTAAACGAGCTGCATGTGTAGGAAGGAAGCAAGTATTTTACATCCAATAACACAAGTCAGGGACATTGCGATTGCTGGGTCGTGTCAGTGAACGAGATGGTCATTGATAAATACAGCAGTAAAACACTGCTTGCAGTGCAGGTAGGATAGGACTGGGGGCTGTGCAAAACAACTATGGTAAGTATTAGAGTTTTAATATTTCATCAGATCTAAGGATGTTAATTAGCTTTATTCATCTTGTGGAAGGTGAGTCTTAAAAAAATGTATTTCTTAAATAGGATTTTTGGTCTGATGAGATCTAATCTCAAAGAAAAAAAAAAGCTGCTTGGCAATGTGTTTTTTAGAGAGTATTGGAGCTCTCATCTAAACTAGGGATACCTGAGAAGGAAGTGTTAAGGTTGTGCCTTTCCACCTGGACTCAGGTTACTTTGAATAAATTAACAGGGATGAAATTGCCCACAGATAACTTACGATTTAAGGAGAATTGAGATAGATGAAAAGGAGCAGCTTTAAAGCAGTTAACTTCCTGCATCCTTGCATGTTTTTTCTAGCAAGTTACCACAGGGTTTGCGGATAAGATGTGGTCAGCTCAAGCAAAAGATCCTTGGTGAAAGGAGGATGCTGACGTGTTAAACCCGTAGACAGAGCTTCAGCCCTGAGTCACTCACCCAGCAGGGCTACCACGTGCTCCCATGGCCGAGCAGGTGGCTTGTCCCACTCTTCTGTGGGATGCAGCAGGCGCCAGCGGTAACACAGGGTGTGGGGAGCCTTCCCTGGCGCCACCTCAGTCCTGCAGTGGGTTCAGGGTCCGGCAAGTGAAGCCGCTGACCGGCCGTTGTCCACCGAGTATCGTGACGGGGAATGACAGCGCTGCCTTTTGTTTTTCAGATACGGCGCTTACTGATGGAAGCCTTCAATACTCAAACTAAACCTACCATCAAACCCAACAACTTATTTAGCATCAAAACCAACAGCCTATTTAGCATTAAAAAGACAACTTATTTACCATCCAAAACAACTTATTTACCATTCAAAACAACCTACCATCAAAACCAACAAACAAACATCATCAAAACAATACTAACCATCAAAACGTAAAAATTATTATCAGAACAATATAATTACCATCAAAGCAAAACCCAATCATAAGTGGTGCTTCAGATTTCTGTACAGAATTTTACCATGAAAGAACTTTTTTTTAGTTTTTAACTTGAGACTTTCTTTTTTTAAAATGTACTTGTAATCCAAAAGGGTGGAAACTTTCTACAACTGCTGAACATTGTAAATGACCATGTAAATATCTCACTGAAAATAATGCCCTGGAATAGAACATCTCAAATGCTGCTTAATTACAGACTCAGGTTGATTGTGTGTTATTCATGTAATGTTACTCCAAGTTAGACATCTGGTGCAAGAGAGACCAGGAAAACATGGAATTATAAAAATTGCAACTGACAGTCTGTATATTTAATTTAAAGACTTATTTAAAATTTCACAAGCTCTCAAATAACTAGAGTTTTGCAAGAGCTTCATTTCTTTTTCTGTAATGTCTGACACTAGAAACTAATTTACTCCACATTCTTAGTTATATTCAAGATCTGAAGAAAATGTTCTGGTTTTCAACAGTGTGAAACATACTGATCAGAATCTACTGTTCTGAATGTATCTCAAACTATTTGTATACTCTCCCCTATGTTTTTATTACTTTTTTTTATATAGTGTCACTTGTCTTGACTTAGTCTCAGTTGTCTTGTTTTGTCCTTCTGAAGTTTCTAGTTACAGACAAATTCATACTGTGATTTTTATTTTTATTATTAAATGCTATCAAACTGTGATGCACTTATTATTCACTGGTCCTGCATCAGGAGATGAGTGGGGAACCTGTATTAAATACAGTTCATCTGAATAATCTGTCTGGTTTATACAAGCTGTGTTGTTCAGAGATGTCTAAAGTTTGATCTTTGTTTTTTTAAAGATAAAAAGCACTTGCCCCACTGTAAATATATAGCATGTAAAATTTATATAGTATATAAATACAGCAAAGTTAAAATGGATTTTACTTGAGTTTTACTTGAGTTATTTAACATGCAATATGTCATGTGAATTGACAGCTTTCAGAGTGTGTTTGATAATCAAGAAATCAGATCTTCCTTTCAGTGGTAGGTGCGAAGATGCTGTTGGTGTGACCCAGAGAAGATAAGTAAGCTTGGGACGTCAACTGCCTAGACAAGAATGCAGAAGTCTTTCTCCTTTGAAGTTAAAAGCTTCCACAAAGGTTGAAAGCTCAGCTGTAGCTTTCCACTGTGTGACACTAAGAAAGGAGCAAGGTTAATGTTTTACTAACTACTTAAAAGTAATATGTTGGTACATGGAGAACACCGTAAAGCCAAACCATAAGTGTACCCTGCATAATGTTCCTATGGCAACAGTTATGTGACGTTACATAAAGTAACATGACAAAGAAAACGCACACCTTTCCTGTATCTGGCTTTTTTTTCTCTTTGTGGCTCCAAGATTTTGTATCTTGTCTCTTGTCTGATGAAGGACTCTGGGCTAAATGTATAACAGGATGTCACCTGCATTGCTCCCGAAGCAACAAGTGCACAAAGTAGCCAAGGCGGCAGCGAGCGGAGGGAGGGAGGCTCAGGAGGCCCTGGAGTAGCGGCAGCACCGGCTGGTCCTAGCGGGGGGGGACGTCACTGTAGCTACCCGAGAAGCAGAGAGGGGGCATTTTTTATTCATATCCGATTGCAGCTCAAAGTGGGGAACTCGGGAAGTATTTGCTCTATTAGGGTGGTTCTTAAGCTGTGACAAGAGCTCACAGTAGGATAAAAAAAGCTGCAACTACGAGCTCACAGTCTGGCTTACAGGTGAAGGATTGCCTCTCTTTAACCTAGTAAACTAGATTACTAGGTTAATAGTAACTAACTAGTAAATTACTAGTAATAAGACAAGCTATACAATAGTATAGTTACATACTTTATTTTTGAGGAAAATCTCCAGCTTTAAGCAATAAGTCTTAATGATAAATGAAAACATTAATATTGCAGTGGATTTACATAGAACATCACATTTTTAACAATGATTGATACAGAATATGTCATGCAAATCACTTGTGTACATCAAGTAATACTTATACCAATACAGACCTGTACAGTATTTACATTTTATATTTAGACTCTAACTAGAAACATTTTCCAAGAAAATATAGAAATGAACCTGGTAAGCCACAAGTCTTAATTTGTAGCATTTGGTCTACAACAGACCTAGCTTTTCCAGCAAGCATATCTACATAGATATGTATTAAATCTTTAAAAATATGCAGTTTTTATATATGAAGCATTATAAATGCTGCTCAGTTTACAAAGATTCAGTTTTGTACCAGTTTAAAACTGTTCAAAATGTTTAGTGATGCAGAGCTTATTTTGTCAGAGTATCAGAAAGTTTAAGTCAGTCCAGCTGAGCTTAAGCCCGTGCAGTTCCCTCCCTGGGTCGCGCCGGCGCCGTGAGCGAGGCCGGGCCGGGCGGCTCGGCCGGCGCACGCGGCGGGAGCAGGAGCGGCTCTGCTGGCCCCTGGGGTGGCGAAGGGCCACGGTGGAAGCGAAGAGCAACGCGCGCAGCGTTTCGGTGTCTCACGAAGGGAGACGTCTCTTGTCCCCACGTGACTTTTCCTCAGCACGGCCAAACCGTAGCAGATCCTGCTTTAGGCCACAGGGCAGCTAGTCTTGGTAACCACATCTGGACTTTAAGCCCAATAACAACCCAACAAAGTCGAGAGATTTTTTGTCACTCTTATGGATAGTACCTGATTTGGCCAAAATTTTCACAAGCCACTTTGTTTTACTGGCCTCGTGGCCAGTGGAAATTTTAGGCCAATTTCATTCCCTGTTAATACTGTAACAAAGAATATTTGAAATCAAATATCACACACAAGAACACTATTCCAATAGCTTTGGTTGTAAATTAAATAGATATATTGATCACCACAAATTGCCGCTTAAAATGGTGCTTTTTAATGCTAAGAAATAATATATTTCCTGCTATAATATCCTCAGTTACATGTTACTCTAAGTATTATTTCTGCAGGATATAAAATTTTCAAACTAAATATAGCAAATGAAGTCTCAAGGCTTTTCCTTCATGCTTATAGATAAACATTCTAATCTGGTTAAATAAATAAGTTTTCTTGAAGGTGATATTTCAGAAGATAAGAATGGATACAAAAGTGCTTCATGGCTTACAAAGGCTTCTGTAATCTCACATTTCTCCAGAAATACTTCAATTGCTGCATTTCAGCGTTAGGCTCATTAGTACCACCGAGTCTGCATTATCGCTCCTTGCATTACAAATCTGCTTGTCAAGGCTAAAAGTGATGGATGCTTTGCTTGAAACCATTTTTTTTTTAATGTTGTGGAACAGACAAATCAAAACAAGTTATTACATTCACAGCTGTCTAATCATGCTGCTTTGCAAACACAGGACACACAATTTAATTAGTGTCTATGAAGAGTTTAAATATTTTCCATTAAGCAACAGCTTCCTCATACTGATCATTAAAGGCTTCTCAGCCCTTTGGCTGAATTTTGTTCCTTAAAAAACAGACCCAAACATTTAGGTCACATGGAGTTCTACGCACTCTGAAGGAAATTCGTAGTGTGAAAAGGTTCACTCCATTCTTTTCTCCCAGCTTGTACATAGTAAAACATGTAGCAAAGTGAAACATTCACAGGCAAAGCGAGGCAAATGAGTAAGATGCCAACCATGAAACAGACTCTCCTTTAAAGTTAAAAAAAGATTTGAAATAGATCAAATTAATAAATCTGTTTTTGTCAGTGCCGCACACCCTAATCTGTATTCAGAGATGCACCTGTAACTGAGAAGCAAAATCGCTTGGAAAAAGTTTCATGTCTCCCAGGAGCCCCTGGCACAGTGGGCAGGGCTCAGGTTCAAGACATTCCTGGAAAACTGAGTCCTAGAGAAGCAGCAGGGCTCAAAAACACCTCTGCTCCTGACCTGTGGAACCGGCGGGGAGAGGGAAAGGGGCTTTTACCTGCACAGCAGAAGTACTCGTGTGCATTATTAACAGAAAAGCACTGCAGTAATATCTTCGCAGCAGTAGCTTGCGTGTGGTACTGAAAGGCTGTCAGGGTAGGAGCAGAGACATTCAACATTTCACAACATTCCCATGGCAGGGGGAATGTACAGTTGCACCAGGCACTCATGTAAGACTTTGTTCTTACAGACAAGGATGTCCGTTCAGTTTTTCTCTTTCAACTACTGAAGCACAATCTGAAAAATCGCCTTGAAGAATACAATGAAAACAGTCAGCTTTTCTGTATGTCCCAAGTTTGTTAAGCAAACGGTATTCGTTCCTTTGCTTCACAGCAAGGGCTGTATTTCACAGCAGGACTACACCACCTTCACCCTGCTTTTTAAAAGTTAAATGCATATGGAAGTTTAGGGGATGTTTTCGCATGCAAAACCTAGACTCTTACAACGACTGCAAGCCTTGTCATCTTATTCCTTTAGTAGTAACTTAATGTAAATTAAACTATAACATATCTAAAAAGTAAGAAGGATGTTATTATATAAAAAGCAGATTAAACCAGTCATTAAATCTTACTGCTTATTGTGAGTGTATGAGCAGACAGGAATGAGTTTTAACCTACTGGCAAATATTAAACCATCTGTTTACAGATTAATAAATCTGTATTCACTGTCATGTCTACAGACTCAAACGTTTGCTGTTGGGAGCTGCGTTTTTTTCAGTGCATATCAACCAAACCCTTTGGCACAACTAGTTAACAATGTAGCTGCCAGTTTACCCTTGAGCTGCATTTCTGAAGAAGAAAATCTACTTCCATATAAGATAGGAGAGAAAATTCTACGTGAAAGCTTCACTCAGCTGTTCATTTACCACAAAACACAAAATCTGTAAGCTCATGTTAATATTTTCATTTTTCTGCTTACAGAAAAATTAAGTGCTAGATCATTCTGTACTCAACTTCTTAGTGCGGCGTTTTAGTGAGATACACAAGTACTTAAAGTCATTTCACCTTTATAGGTAATGTGTTCATGTAGCAGGGATAAAATATCTTATATAGGCCTGAAATTTCCTCCCTTCTCTCCCACCCAAGTACAGTGAAGCTGTAACTAACACAAGTGAAAACAAGGCTTCCATGTTTTCACTTGAATTAAGTCCCAACAAAATCATCCCCTGGGATAGAGAGTTTACTCCAAATTATATGCCAGTAACTCTGACCCTTGATAAGACCCTGAAAGTTCTTATCAAGGTTTATGTTGTACTAAAATGTGTATATATATATACAATAATTGTCCTTTAGTTTATTCAATTTTCAGTTTACTTTTTTAATCACTCAACTGTATGCGCATTTATAGGCTGATGCAGGTATATGAGCTGCTGATCAAGTTCTATTTCTTATTTGCAATTCTTCGTTTCCTTGTTGCCAGCATATCGTAGAAGGGATCCCTGCTGATACTTGCTCTATAAGAGAGAAAAGGAGTCATTAGTTTGCTTAACAAATATCTAGTTTTGAAGACTAGACACATTTTGTTCTCTTTTCCAAAATTTTAATAGGGTAATGGATTTTTGAGCTGTAAGCATCAGAAACAACATTATTTGTTTCTTTAAGTGTGGGTTTACTCTTACATAACTTATAAGATAAGGCTTTGAAAGCTCAAATACACTATAAACATACTAAAGATAATAAGTGTCAATTATGAAGTAATAACCTAATAAAACTAAGGTTTAAGGTGATTCACATAAGGGTTAATCTTTGTTGAAAAAGCCAAACAAAACAGACCCTCTACATTCTCCCCATGCGAGTTGGTAGCATCTGGTCCTAAGGGCATAGTACTAACAGGAGATTTAATAAATCTTGGTCTAACAGTCCTGTACAGCCTGACATTAATCCTAAGAATAGGACATTGCTCCATCAAAATTATTCAAAAAAGTTACAACACAAATTTTCTTAACAGCTTATTCAGAAGGGAGCTTACACTTCATTTTTGAAAGATATTTCAGACTGAACTCACTTGATCGATTTAATCCACTCTTCCTTTTCTTCTGGGGTTGGAGCAGATATCCTATATACTACGTGGTTGCCTTCTACCACTCTACCATCAGCTTCAGTTTTACAGGCTTTAATTACTTGACCTTTGTGACTGGGGTTATAGAGCTCAAAGCAGTTCTGGAGAGTAGAAATTAAGAAATTAATAAAAAATGACAAATATTTCCATTTAACTAAATCTAAGTTCCATGTAGTCTATTATATTCATTAAAAAAAACAGTGCAGATGATGATGACAACAATATCTTACCGGTTTTCGAGGATCTTCAACTTCTCTTATACTAAGATTTTCCAAAGGAATAATTCCTCTAGGTTCTTTGTCCTAAATAATAATAATAATAATTTTAAGAGGTTTAATCATATTACTAGCCACTTAAATTCCTTGATTACAAACACACATACAAACATTCCTTGATTACAAACACTGTCGTATATACTCACCGTTGTGTATTCAAAATAATACAGGCAATTATCAGTCAAAATAAACCATCTTCGTTTCCACGTTTTCACTCTTCCCCCTATAATTAAAAGCATTGTTTAGTTATATATGTGTAGCTGCCAAGACTTCAAAAATGGAAAAGAAAGTAATTTAAATGCACTGGTTTTGGGGTTTTGTTTTTTGTTTTGTTTTGAAATACGGCTCGAACTCAGTGGCAAATGGATCAGGCACAGACGAGCAGAGACTTCAGGAATGTATCCTTGCAGCTCCTAAGACAACATTAACTATGGTGTTGCTGACCAACCTCAGAAGTTTTATGCTCTAAAACTGTAAACGTCTTTTCTCTTAGACAGAAATGCAACTGTTTCTCAAGTCAGGTCTGTTCCTTGTGTCTGGACTGTCTCATCTGCTCTCTGCATCAACAACATTAATATTTATGTGGCCATCAGCACTGCGGAGCCAGCGCTGCAGAGGGAGAGGGGGATGGGTCCCACCAGGACCGATCCCTGGGTCCCAAGAGCAGGACCAACCCTGGCCACAGTCTGTCTAGCACAAATGGCCCAATATAATTAAAGGTACTTTATGACTTTCATTCCATTGGTGAGCACACATGTCATTAAGAACTCATCTCTAATTTCAGATTTAAGACTAATATTTAAGCAGTATTACCTGCAAGCAGGACAACTCTGATGTCTCATCAATAAGGAACTATTTAGAAATTACTAAACAGTTTTTTTTGTTACTTTTTCTTACTTCTGTTCCTTTTCAAAGTCTAATGCATTGGAAACATTTTCACTTTATGGATTTTCTATCACTGAATATATCTGAGAACAGAAATATCTGCTGCTCTAGAAGTGCCAATTTTTCTTGTGTTAACAGTTCAGAAGACAGAAAAACCACAGAGCCCCTTTCTTACAACTCTTGAGGTCACGCTGGAGCACACTGTGCCTTTTAGAAGCACCCACGCTTGGGTCAGCCCTTTCGGCTATTGTTCCCGTGTCCTGCACTGCTTCTGTGCTCCGATCTTTCGCAGTTACATTATTTTTAAAGCTCATTTCCAGGAAAGAGAAAGACAATTGTAGATAAAGAATCCACGTTATTAATGTAATCATGCACCACAGCTGCATGGTTTCAGCACTAGGTCACCAGCACCACGTGTGGATCATCCATTGAACAGTGATTCAATCTCATTAACCCAACGTCTCAAGGATATTGATGGTTAGTGAACACTCTTGCATAAAAGGAGTGTCTTTAATATCCACAAGGTCTCCAAATCAGTCACCTAATCAAATGTAAAACATAATCACTCCCCCGCCTTTTTGCTTTACTTGTGATATCTTGAGTTTTGATTAATAGATAAGTCCAAACCACATTAAGTTAAAGAATAAGATTCAGAACATCATGGAGTTTTTTGATTTTGATCCATTAAATGTTTGCATTATAAAGCAAGTCCTTTTGCATGTTACCTCTTTCTTTAGTTTGGTTTTGTGACCTACATGATAACGCAAAGCTAACAAGCATGTTCAATGTACGCAGATTTTACACTTCCACTCACACACACACTCATCTTAAGAAAAAATTTACTCTACAAGCAGGTGCGGTGAAGCAAAAGGAGAAGGCAAAGTAGTGCAAGATGCAGAAGCCATGACAGAATGAAAGGTCAAGTGAACTGCAAACAGTGAGGGAAGAACCAGTGGTGTTTTAGTACAAGCACCGTGACAGACAGTAATACAGCGTTGGAGATAACACATTTGTAGAAACATTTCGCTTGCATTTGAACTTCCCACCCACCTGACTGAAAGCTGGTTCAATTATCAGGGGAGGGACCTGTGCTAGAGGTGGAAAAGCCAATGAACTTGGGCTCCACACTCCTAGATCAGTGAATACGCAGCACCAGGGCAGGAGGATGCCGGACAAGCATCCTTCCTACCTTCCCATCACCATAATGGGACGTATTTTTCATATAACATAATACTATTTGATTTTAAGTCATGGTAAGTCCTATAAGGCTTTTGTATGTAAGTACTTATATAAGCTAATAGGCAACAGCAACTTGCATCAAGTTTCATGTCTTGGCCTGTGCTAGGCAACCCAGCAGGACGGAGAATGGTATGGCAAGATAGGCAGAAAAATACTAAAGCTCAGGAAAAACAAATAGGCAAACTGGTTATTATTGCAGAGGCAGCTTAAACCAAACAAAAGGAATATTTCATAAACTGTTAAATCACAGCAAAATACAATAAAATCAGGTAAAAAACATGTATTTAAAAGAAGATCTGCTTGTAATTTAAGAAACAATGTATTTAAACAAACAATTCTCAGAACAGTAGGAAACACCACCTAGAAATGATAGCAGTGTTTGTTGAGAACTTTTTGTAACATTCCCTCTTTGGAAGAGGGGGTATTCTCAAACTCAAAACTTTTTTGTAAATATGTTGCAGTTTCAGTGAGGCTTTGTCATGAAACATCTTCCAGCTCCAGAATAGGTTTGATGCTGAAGCCAGAAAGAGGATTAAATATCTCCACTGACATCCCTCTCCCTTCTCCCTAAAACACACAGTAGCTTGCTGGGTTAGGGCCATGTGTGAGTTAGGCAGATAGACCTTCCAGTCCCCGCTCCACTAAGTTCTGGATTACCCATAAAGAAAAGAGAGAAAAAATAAAAAAAAACACAGCAAGGTTTTTGCTTCTTTGTTTGTTGTTATGATAAAGAATTTTCTCATATACAAATCTCTATATCCTCACCCATTGCACACATTACTTAGCTGCCAGCAGACAGAAGTGCTAATAAAGCCTAGAAGGGCTCTGGACTCGGCGAGCTTGCAGGCGCCAACAGCACACGCCACACGAACACACACCTAACAAACCAGGCAGCACCCCAAAGCTCCCCAACAGCCTTTGTGGGCCATAAACTCTGCCTTTAAGAATAATGGGCAAGATCTAGCAATAGCAAAACACCTTTCCCTGACAGAGAACATGGTAGGATCAGAAACACTGCCAAAGGGTTTGGAATGGGGCTCCATATCCAATTCCAGCTGACAGTCTTCTAATGATTAAAATGTGAAGAAATTAAGCTATTGGAATAGGAGCAGAAAAAGTCAGAATATGAACCCATATACACGTACAGAAATGCAGAGAGATATACACAATGTACTTCTCACAATCCATCTTATTAATTAAAATGAAATCTCAACAAAATAAAGTAACATAACACTGGAAAGCTTAGCCTATGTTGCCTAAATATAGGATTTTTTTCCCAACTCTTGACAAGGTCAAACTAGAGAACAAAATTAAAGGAAATCTTATGAAAAGGGAAAAAGAACTGGAGTAAAAAGCATCTAGCAAGGCACTTAGGAACCAAAAGGCAGATAATCCTACCCAAATCATCAACACATCTGTAGTAAAGTTTTGGAAGGAGAAAAAAAAAAAAAAAAAAAGAGGTTTTGCTTCTCAGTTCATTTAGCTACCACTGGGCGGAATGACTCAGGAACACACGAGCAATGGATGAGGAGATCAAAGTTTAGTTTTGTTTGCAAGAGAAGTTGGTTTCAATTGCATTGACTGCTCCAAACTAGAAGAGCATCAGCTCCCAAGAGACAGGCACAGGCACAGGAAAGCACAGGTCAGGCTCCCAACCGCTGACCGCTCTTCTGTCCCGCATTAGAGAGAAGAAATGACGTCCCCTCAAGGACCAGTGCCCTGGAGGAAGCTCCTCCGAGCACAGGCTTGGAAGCTCATCTCCAAGCTCAGAGCCACCGCCTGACCGGAGGAAAATAATAAACAAGAGTCATGTGCCGAGGTTGAATCATTTCCTCCTGTCCCGTTCAGGGGAATGGTGTCACCGTTTCCTTCTAGCGAGAAGGAAGCATTACACAAACCAAGGAGCTTGCCAAGAGAATCTGTTTTAGGCAAGGAAATGCCTCCTCCTGCAACATGATTGTTTCTGAGCTTTAGGGCATGGAGCACTTGGTCCAAAACTTCAGTCCGTAAAGTGGTCAGTAGGAAATGTTGTGGTACTCACACCACTAATGTTACAATGCAGAAAGAGCCAAAAGTTTCCAATAGCAGATGTAAATGAGGATTCATTAGCTTAGTATTTTTACGTACAGCATTCATTTTCATTCATACCATGCTGTAAAAGATGTAAAACTGTATATTAATTCAGGTTTACTGAGATAAAGATGTCCATATAAATGCATTAACTGAATCTGAATCTAGATAGATTAAACAAGAGTTTTTGTATGGCTGCCAGTTTTGGCACCTGGGTTTTGCAGGCCTGACCTTCATCAAGGCACCTCTGAATCTTCAAAGCAGAATCTTCCCAGGAGCAGGCCACCCACAAGGCTTCCAAGGCTTTTCACAACGCACGATGATAGATGGGGAGGTCTTCAGGACAAGTGAATTTTAAAATACATAAAAATTCCTCAATATTGAAAAAGTCCAGCCAACAGAGCAAAAGTATTAAAAAACGGATCACTTCTAAGCCTTATGTAGGAATAGAAGCATCTTAGCTTTTCACCAATACTACAATGTTTAATAATCTTCCCTGAACTTGAAGAACGCTCTGCTGCTTGTAGAATAGTTGTTTTGCAACGGGAACTCAAACACGTTTATTTCTGGTCATTGCACCTTCACTAGCAAAACATATTTGCTGTACAAGCCTCTGTCTACTAGGAAAACTCGGTCCTGAAGGCAGAGCAGCTTCACATATTTGCAGCATGATTCACAGGAGGATTCCGGACGTGTTGCACTTCCTTATTGCAATAACCCTTGTGCTGCAGGAGCACAACACCACGCACTTTTACACATGCTTTTACTGCTGGGTTTTCAGTGTAACATCTTCTTTATACTGCGGGCAATGAAAGATCATTTTTATTGACGTCATATGCCAGAGAGAAACGGCAAAATTCCTCCTCCTTTACAACGCAGTTACACATAGAAGTTGCCAGTGACTGGTTCTAGTGCAGTATGTGCTGGTGTTTTATATGGAAGAGTTTACTTCTTTGAAGAACCAAGGTTGTTATAAAATTCAAGTGACTCTTTTAGATAATTAAAAGACCCACCAACTGTAAGGAAGAATAATTGAATAATTCTTGCAGTGCCAGAAGGCTGAGAATACAAAAAGTTTCAGCAACCCTAAACCTGGTGCTCATTTTAAGATTCTTTAAAATAAGCCAAACACTTTATAAAGGAAAACAAGAAAAAGTGACTTATTATGCATAGTTATCCTGGAATCAAGTCTTTCATCTCTTTAATGAATTCTATGTTCACGTATCAAAATATGCTCTGGAACATCATTGCAAGAATAAGAAAACTGTTTTACTCTCAGCAGAAATTACTCTCCCCATTATGCTCTTCAATGAAAGTGAAAAGTGTGTACACAAATCGCCTCTGATTTCTGCTCTACAAGAAAACATTTTCTTCTTTTGCAGAAAATACTTGCATGTGAGTTAAAGAGTGATGGCCCAGTCTTTTGTAGACAGGGTACCATTGATGATACTGTTAGTGACACTGAGTGAAAAAATAAAAAAAATAAAAAAATAAAAAAAAGAAAGAAAAAGAAAAGAAAAAAAAAGCAGGAGTAAGGGGGAAGAAAAATAAAAGAATGAGCAACAGAAGAGGGGACTGGAAGGCAATCAGATACGTACCTCCTAATGCAGAATAAGCAGAGACAGCCAGTCACAGAACAGAAAGGTGATAGGTCATAGGCCATAAGGAAAACAAGAAGGCACATTTAAACCACTCATTAAAAAATCATAGCCAAAACCAAACCAAGAGAAACTCACAAATAATATGGAAAAATAAAGACATACAAAAACAGAAATCCTTTTTCGCATACAGAAAACTGAGTCAAAATATCATACAGTTTTCTAAAACGACTTCATGGAGACTTATTTACCAGTCACAACGTGTGGTAAATACTGCACGGAGTTTCCTTTCTGTTGCTGAGCATTAGTTTCTCAAATATCAGAAATAAAACTCCACTCCAAAGTTTAAAACAAGACTGCTAATTTGGAGAAGTAACATAAGAAACAACAACCTATAGTTCTGAAAGAAATTACTTATTATTAGTTTGTGCATTTTATAAAATATAAATTACAAGGTTAATCTTATTAGATTTGCAAGACGACAGTCAGACAGGGAAGCAGCATATGTGCTACAAATAAACAAAACATACAGCAGCAAAACTGCATTTATAACTAACCTAATTTCAGCAGCCAACCTTCTCTATCTGGATTAAAAAATGTATGCGTTAGATCATTCCCATCATCTTCTGGAATTTTAAATGGTTCATTCTTAATACTTTCATATAAATTCTAGAAGGAAAAAAAAAAAGACCTCATTAATCAGTGTCTATGAGCAATGTATCCTAGATATCCAACAGCTTCTCAGACCATTTATGTAAAAAGCATAAGAAATATGTGATAAAATTTCAGACCCTCCCTTCCCAAACATTGTTTACTACTCTGTGTAAGTTTACTTTTAAATTATTTTATCTATTAGCAGGTATCTCTTTAAATAGTTTTTATATGCACATCTCTGTAAAGAAATATCTTTCTCCAAGTCTGTTGCTCAGTACTCCAATGGTTTCAGCTTCTGTCACAGCTCTTGATTAGTACAAGTGTTGTCAAATGAATTCGGGTTCTTGGAATAAACTTCAGACTACTACAATGTTATAGATAGATATATTATAGAGAGAAACGTTTTACTTTCCTCTTGTCAAAGGACAAGAGAAAAGAAAAAAAACACTTCCAGAAAATTTGTGAAGGAGAAAGAAATGAAATAATGAAGTACAATAATTTCTAGTATTTTCCTGCTTTCTCTGACTTACACAGAAATACTATTTTTTGGAAGAAGACAGTTCCATGACAATTTCGCCATAAGCAAATCTAAAAGATGTATAGACTGTTCTCTGCTCAGCTGAATAAGGAGAGAATTAAATCAAAGAAGCTGCAAATATCACAAAGCACTTCTTTCAGTTATTCAGATGGTTATGCATGCTAGAAAATGATCTTCTTACTTCCCATGACAAATCAGTCTGAGAACTGTTATGTGTGCTTTTAAGTTTCCCACTAAAAACACAAAGCAATGCATTTTCTTCCCCAATCCAACTCACCCGTAGCAACTCTTCTGGAAGGTCTCCACCTTCATTAATTCCACGATTCATAGAAATAAATCTCTCTACTGTTGGTTTATCTCTTACATTGTGGTTGTGCAGACTGGTATTTAGCATAATGATCGCAAATGACAGCACATAGCATGTATCTGGAAGGAGATTTAAGAAGAATCATTAAAAGAAGATTTATCTTTCTTTATACTGTGGTACTTCAGAAAACTGCAAAATAAATATGTAGCTCATCCTGACTGACAGAGAGACAGGTAAAAAAAAAAAAAAAAAAAAAAATTACATGAAACCAAAGCCTCAAATGTTTCCCTTAACTATAAGATGTAAGTCTAAAGAAATGTCTAACAATCTGACGTAAAAAACAATGGAGGAAAAAAAAACTGTACAAAAAGAAAACCCCCAAAGCTTTTAAAACTCTTTCAAATAATTATTACCACTCTGAATCAACACTTCATTTGAAATGTTCTCGACCAAAATTTAAGAGAGTTGTCATTTATGTTTTCTGCACACAGATCTTCTACCTAGATCCTGTAACAAGCCTGGTCAATTCTGTAAGAGAGTTGGATAGTTATACTCCTACTCAAAAAATAGTATTTGAACTGCATTTAAAATACTAAACAGAAAATGACATTGGCTCATAAACTCTTGGTTGACACTAGGTGGGTAAAGTTGGTTAATACCAGAGGACAACATAAGAGATCATCTTGTGTCTCTTGTTATGGATTTGTAGATTCCCTGAGAACTGAGAATTCAAGTACAAGACCCTGGATGGGTAAGAGAAAGCAAGATAAAAATCTCTCTACTATGCAGGGAAAAATATGTTTGCAACTTCAGGATTTTGTTTTCAATAACTATTCTCCTTTTAGCTGTGGCAGATCTATTGTATGTTATCCGTTTCTTTGACCTATTTGTTTTGTTAGAGTGATCAACTTACTGTGTGTATATAACTAAGCAGACCAAAAAACTCCAACTCATCTGAATTAGGAGTTTTAATAACATTAAAGTGTCAAGTTTGATTATTAAACACTGTAGGAGCAGGACTTACAGCTGAAACCTTGTAGCATGCCCTATGCTACAATATTCTATTCAGTATCAAAAAGTTTTTATTTCCTTTTTTATGACCTGACTAATTTTAAAAAAGTAATTCAATTGAAAACAGAAGTACATTCTAACTGAGATAATTTACTGCTGAGCAAATGTTAAAGAGAAAGGATAGAGTCCGTGTAAAAAAAAAATTGATTACTGTCTAGGTAATATACTACAGTCACTTATTAACTGGATTTGATACAGAGATAATCACATGTAAAATGCTTATAACTGACAGAAGAGACTTTCTAATTTACCTTAGTAACCCCTAAGCCCAAGTCTATGTACTACGAAATATCTTCAAGGTTTCTCCATGCGCCAGGTTTAAAGGATTCATGTCCCCTATCTGGTAATTTTTCCTGATTTTCCCGGTTTATCCAACATCAACCATTTATTATTTTACATTTGCCTTTTCTATTTCTTCAGGCACATATAACAGACAATAATGTGAAAAACATCAAAGGGTCAAGATCATCTTGGGCCTGCCCCTTAGAAGGAGCAGGGAGGTAGCAGGTGACACCGGGAGGTAGCAGGAGGTAGAATCTTCCTTTTTCAAAATCTGGCCAAAAAATCTACAGTGATATTTCGCAGATGTGTTTACACATCAATTGGTTTATATATATATATATATATATATATATGTTTTTTAAAATGGAAAGATGTTTTGAACATATACTTGCACCTCCTGAGAAACAGATAGGTGTATTTTGTCAGTTCTGAGAAATTTCCTATTTCTCGTTTCACATATTTTATCCTGAACTTCTAAAATGGCCATCTTCTTGCACCAGATATAAAAGACACATGATCTCACAAAAAATAGATACATATATACTTTTATTAAAAATATATATACATAGTATAAATTTTATATGTATATATACAATTAAGAACTGTTGTTGCTTTTTGTGACTAACCTGTAGACTGAAAGACTCCTGGGTTACAAAGACAGTAACGTGAAGCAAAAGCTTCCATCATACGATCAATTTTTTGAGCCTCCCCTGGGAGCCTGAAGCTCCACAGAAACTGCCTAGAGAAGGGAAGAACAATTGTTAGACACATTCCAGTAGTTATATGTTAAGTATATATTGCTAATAATCATAAACAGAATCAACAACGTGTATATAAAACGTCTTTAAAATATGCTCTCGATCTTTCAACACACAAGTCAGGAGCTGTTACAAAGCAACATGCACAGATGGCTAGCCCAGTAACTCAGCCAGCAACACCGCGTGCTATCAGGCAAGATAATATGGTCGCTCAAATTCTGAGTCTCTTTCTTTCCACATTAGAAAACAATCTTCTGTATGCATCCCATTTTTGTCATGATAACAATACCGAGAAACAAAAAGTTCAATACTACTCAGGCTTTCTAACTGCTAAGAGTAACATACATGTTATGCTAGAGTTTATTTACAATGTAAAAAGGAAACTTTACGTAAAATATTTTGGGTGGGGGATAGAAGCAAGAAAGACAAAAGCAGTTATCAGTATTTGAACTCTTCAGACATAAAAAGGTGCTTTGACAGAAGCCCTGCCTGTCTAGTATATGTTCATCCTACACTGACTGTGCCCAGATCTTAAAAGACCCATAATACAACTTCAGTAATTTTCTAATATATGGAGAGCTATGCTCCTGTTTAGCAACAAGTTTCTGCTTTCATAGGTTACTATTTCTGCATGTAAGTACATTGGAATGCATACAGGGCAAACCTCTCAACAGATCTGCTTTCTGGCACACTGTGGAGCTAAAAAGCTGGAATGCTAGAATAAGCTACAATCACTTATTCTTTTCTTTTCTTTTTTTTTTTAGCAAGAGAATTATCTAAATTAAAACAGAATCCAAAATAGCAATGTTACATGCTCTGCCATGCAAAATAAGATCCCCATTTCCCTGCAGACAGACTGCCAATAAAATAACCATTTATTCCTGTCCTCATGAGCTTTCATTTTAGAAGACATCAAATTGTCACAGGCCCTTTTTTTTTTTTGGTCTCTTTTACTTGCCTTGCGTGAGGTTCCAATCCAGAACAGGAATTTGGGAAGCTACCAAAATACAAACATTTAACAGTAGTGGCTGCTAAGGAAGCATAAAGTCAAACCTAATATTAAAGTTGGGAAAGGAGGTAGGAAGACGAGGCAACCCGGGCAAGCTTGGGCAGCAGAGGAAGAGGCTGCCCTAGCTCCAGCCTCAGGCAGTGCAAATCACCACCACGTAGCTCCACATAGCAAAGCTGCTGGGCTCCACGCCTCAAGGCACGATGCTGGAGACACAGGTCACACAACCACTGCTATCTAGCTGGAGTCAGGAGAGAGATGCTCGTGGCAATGACAGTGGCCGAAGTCTCTAATCCTACTGAATATGTAGGATTTGTCATGGATTTCTTCTACTAGGAGGAAAAGTCAAGGTCACCGTATGCTGCCAACCCAGAGATTCAACTAAACTGTTCGCTTAGCTAGGATAGAGGTATACTAAGATATCAAACTTCCTGGGTGAAAAGAGGGAAATTATGAGGAAAGCAGAAGGAAATTACTTGTTCCAAAGTCTACCTTCTTGCAACGGAACATAGTCACTGACCACAGTGAGCAGGACTTTCTATCAGAAGGAACAAGTTGATGTGGGAAGAAAGGAGAAAGCAGCAAACAAAATCATTTGGTTGTCTCAGAGTTTTGGTTTTTTAACCTATCTCTACCTTAAACTATAAGACAGATCTTCAAATATTTGGCAGGCACGCTGAAGTACCATGGCACTTTTAATTATCTGTATTTGTCTGAAATAATTGATGTTCACCATCAAAGACAGCATACATGAAAACAATTGGAAAAGGTTAAACAGTTTTCTCTGCTAACTTGCACAGTAAAGCATATAATCATGCTGAGCTATAGGTCAGCTTTATGATGAGTAAGTCAGCATAGTGACTCACATGAACGTGCAATACGATAAAGGCAGCTCATGTCAAAAAAAGGAAAGACTTTACCCACCTTAAAGCTTGTACAAGATTGAGATCAGCGAACTCATGGAGTTCAACAAAAGCCTGAAGAACTTTGATATTAAATTCATCTCTACAAAAGACAGAAATGAAAACAGACATGGGTTTGTTATCGACATTTTCCCCCTTCCCTGAGAACAAATACTCAATATAATGATCAGATCAAATCATCAGAAATTTTTCACACATTGGAGGCTTTTTTTTTCTCCAGACTTATTGCTAATGTTTTACTCATTTTTGCAATGGACACAATGAAAGCTCACTAACATCAGAGCAGGTCTTGACTGAAACCTCATCTCACCTATCTTTTAAGTTGCTATATAAAGCATGAGTCAAAGTATGCTTTGTCTGACACAAAGGTGTTTAAATGCAAAACCAATATTTAAATATTAATGAACCCAAAGTGATTTGGATGCAGACAGAATTTAGTCTGCATCATCAATGAGCTCGTCTGCCATAAGCATAAAAGGTTTATAATCCCTAGGGTGTGCTTTAAACACATCACCAAAACAGAATGCTGCTTATCAGCCTCCACCCAGAAATAGGCAGCTGTGCATCCACCACGATTATCTCCTGCATTACTGACTGCCTGCCTGTAGCCAACCCGTAATATCCACAGGTAAATATTTCAAAGACAACCATTCATTCATTAGGATGACCCCATACTGTTTACAAAAAAACCCTACAAGAGCCACAAGTGAAGAGGAACTTGCATCAAATTCCGTAATGCACAATTTAGTTCTGCGACTATTTTTCAATGCAGCGAAATAACTCACCGTAATCGTAGAACTAAACATAGCACCCAATAGGGGTACTTTGTTACTATAAATCAAATATTGATCTTGCTCGCTTGTGCACAAAACTGCAGTAATTCAGAACAAGTATTAGACTTTTACTTATATATATATATTTAATGTTTTTATGCAGACTGGATTAATAGTGGTACTTGGGTACTTGCGCTGGGCACAGCTTCAAATACTACAGCTCAAATACCACAAAAGGTCTAGAAAGCCACTTATTTGTAAGTGAAGAATTACCCACATCTGAAGAACTCTCTAATCTTTTATAAGGTGTAATTCATGTTTTATTTACTGCACCTTTTTAGGTATTGTCTTGTTTCATTTTGCTGTTCAGTTTTTCCAATTTACAGTGTGCTGTAATACTACATATTAATATAATCTAAAAATTTAAAATATACCCATAAACATTACTGAAAAACAAATTGCACCGTTTCAACTGCATCCCCCTTCAATATTTCATATTATTTTAGTACGTAAACCAAGATATTTGCTTTAATACTGCATCGCTCGCAGAAATGGAAGAAAAGCAAAAAAAAGGAAGTAACAAGATGCATTGAAAACAATCTTATTTTAAGGCAAAACAAAAAAACAAAACAGAAAAATTTTAGAACAGGAATTTTTAATTCCTTTTTTTTTTTCTTTTTTTCTTTCTACTTCAAGTGCTCCTGAAAATGGATATGCTTCTTCTGCCCTGTGGCAGAAGAGTAGCATTATGTTCATTTTCTCACATTTCTCAAGATTTTATCACCCACTTGATAAATTTACAGTAAATTCCCAGATCGAATTTGCTATTCAGTGCCAGTCTCTTTATTTGCCTGTAGTTATATCTTGAGGGAGAGAAAAAAAAATACAGGAAGACACACTGAATTCCATCTTCATCAGCCTACCTAATTAACATTACCACAGGTTGCTCTGCATTTTCAGCTTACGTTTGAACGGATAAAAGGGAGATACTCAACAGTTTCGCTGTGAGAGCATGAATGAAGAGCACCGTTGCTGTCCAGCTTGGAATGCAGAAAAACTTGCAACAAATTTTTGAATTTTAAATGTGAACCTATAAATAGGGACATGACTATTCATGATAACTCCAGTGGGACTGGATGTATGTATGATAAGAGCTCTTTCTGCATGAATAAAGGAGTTTGAGGGCTACGGCTAGAAAAACTGGAATTATTTCAGAACACAATACCTGGATATAATGCCACTCTCTTTAAAATGAGCAGAGAGAGCTTTATAAAAGCTCTTTTACAGTTGTATATTAACACTCAAAACTATGAACTAATTACATTAATCATACAGTACTTTGGCCCAAATACGCAAGAGAAGCTTCGTAATGCTTCCTATAAAAATTGTTCAAATGTCTAAATATATGCGAGAGAAACTTTACAGGGAAAATATATTTTCAAAAGATACCTATTACAGTGAAAACTTTCACCACATGTATCAATTTCTGGAGGAAAATGCTGTGCACCAACTAAGCCCCTGATACTGTAAGCAGATTCTGGATGCCTCTAAAGGGAGCTACCAGAACATATCACTACAGGTGTGGATGCTTTAATGAGTCAACTTTTAAACCTCCACAACTGGCATCCAAACCTGAGCGTGTGCAAGCACATACGTACACGTACTCCAGCTTACTCCTGCCTCTTTCTGCAGCAGTTTTCAAGCTCAGTTCCTGGAGCAGCACCTCCACGGAAGCAAAGCTGCATGTTTATTGCACTGCAATTGCTAAAGCTAAGGTGCCGTTGCCCTGTGAGATGCCTGTTTACTGCCCAGGAATGTTAAGAAACCTGTGTGCAGAGGAGAAGCCAACACTACAATCTGCTTATGACACCTGCACAATTTTAATTTCTTTAATCCCTGATTATTAGCAATAATATTTTTTATTTACCTTTCACCGAGGTAATCGCCAATAACCGTTTTATTCAATCCCTCTCCTTTATACAGGAATTGCGCTATGTCTTCTGCTGTGTTTTGCAGGAGGTCATTTTCTATCAGAAATTGTATTCCCTAGAAGGGCAATTACAGAGGAAAAGAAATGTTATGTTTTCTTACAATAACATTTATGTAAATATTGTTTTTGATATTTGGATAAATACAACAAAGACATACATTTCACATATTGGGAACTAGATTAGTCTATAGATTAAAAAAGCAGTAAACAAAAGAATTTTCAGTTACATAAACAATATTCACTATTAATTTATAGAGTAGAAATGAATGCATTTTTAAGGCTAGATATACTACCTTGCAATTAAAATTTCTCAACTATAGAAACAAGAAATATTATTTTAATTGAACATGATTTTGCATTACTCTTTAGAGTTAATTTGCAAGTTAGTCTGTTCACCCAATTGCACAAATGTGTGTTGAGCAGTAATCTACAAAATCTTATAATGAAGAGGTATACAGGAATAACTTCATTACCTCCTTGACACAAAATAAAGCATCTGTTATAATTAGCAATCAGCAACCCAACATATCAAGCCCCTACTTGCATAGGAGCTGTGGCTGAAGATACCGAAACCGGTTTAAAGAGATGATGGTAACTGCTGACTCTGTGATTGTCACTGATTTCTGGCTGTGCTTGAACAGAGCTATTAAAAAAGGGACTCTTCCCTGAAACCAGCTGAGCTTTTCCCATAGCTTCAGCTGAAGCAAGAAGGAAAGGCAGAGGGTGCTTCATGGAGACCCTGCAATCCTGCCCTGCCATGAATTACTGACCCTGCAGCTTGCACTGTCTAGAGATGTCCAGAGAACTTGTGCAAAGCGCTAGGGAAGGAGGCTAAAAGTTGTATTAAGATTTAAAAAGGATGGAAAGGATGGTATTCTAGTGTCACCACGGCAT
>JAWLRI010000191.1:0-27636 GCA_034781795.1 Crypturellus tataupa | reverse complement strand
AGCTATTAAAAAAGGGACTCTTCCCTGAAACCAGCTGAGCTTTTCCCATAGCTTCAGCTGAAGCAAGAAGGAAAGGCTAGGGAAGGAGGCTAAAAGTTGTATTAAGATTTAAAAAGGATGGAAAGGATGGTATTCTAGTGTCACCACGGCATCAGCAAGTCATGAGCAGATGTCTATCTCTTCTTCCACCTCATGCCCCAGCAATAATGTGAATATTCCTGCTAATTCCACTAGTGTCAGCCTATGCTAAACAAAAAAGGCAAACTCAATGCCTTGATTCAGAATATGCACAGAAAAGCTTAATGAAACATTCTAAAACTTTCCTATTGGAGCATTTGATAATTTTAAGTATAATAATGTTTTCACTTTCTACAAGTGACATATGTCTATTTTTCATTTCATTCCAATTTTGAAAACTTTCATTATTTTTGGACAAAGCAAACACGAGGTCCCACAGTAACCCTCAAGAAAGCAATTATCCTTCTGATCAGTTTATTTTTTTTTACTGTGTTGTTGGTTTGTTTTTATAATTACCACCTGCCTGACCAAAAACAACAACAACAAAAAAAACAGTTTTCTGACCTATTTTGGAAACAAAAAGAAGTTACGATGTTACCAGGCTTGAAGTGTTAAAAAAACTATAAAAACACATGCAGGTTCCTGAAAAAGGTGATGGAAATGACTAGAATCAAGGAAAAGAAATTTCTTTGCACAAAAGCAGACATTTTAACATGCTATCTTTTTTTTTTTTTTTCTCTCTCCTTTTTTACCCTCTCCTTAGAGCCTTAAGGAACCACAAGGCAAATAGACAGGAAAAGGAAATTTGTCTGGGACAACTGTACTGTCTGGAATAAACAGTAAAATAGGCTAGCCAAAACCCCTCTACTCCTACACCATCTTTTGAATCCCTGTAATTTTTTTTTCCTGTAGTCTGATATTAGATGGGAGATTTCTGTGTTAGTTTGACATCCCACACAAAATACACGCTTACAGCAATATTTAATATTCATTTAAAATACTGCATAGTTTCTGAGAGTCAGTGCAGTGAAATCTGCTTTGAATTTCATAGTTTTTTACAGTAACTTAATTACAAATTTTACTGCTGCTTAAATCCTGCCTTTAGACAGGATTCATTTCCAGACAGCACTGACTTCCAGTGCCGTGAATTTCAACCACAACTTCATATTCCCGGCACAGCGATCCTTGGAGCATTTACAGACTTTGTCATTACAGCCCTTTCCACACCAGCTATCCAAATACACACAATGAGTTACACGATATTACATCACACAACGACATTAAACACCAGTATTTTGAACAAGGGTGGTGTTTTTTTTTGTTGTTGTTTTGTCTTTTTTTTTGTTTTTAGGGGGAGAGGAAGAATAATTGCTCTAAATCGGACACTGGAAAATTGAAATGTCTTGAAATAAAATTGATTAAACCAATTAGCTCATTATGTTCCTGCCTATAAGAGAAAGTTAAATTTTTATTATTATTATTGCTTTTAAAGGAGAGAATTTGGGGAATTCAATGCCTGTATGGTTATCCCATATCTGCCTATGGAGACCATCTTCTCTCCCACTTAGGAATGAAAAATGTCACTTCAACAATGACCTCAAGTTACTCCTCTTAAGCAACATTAGAAGGACACACATTTTAGCTGCCTGTAATGCAAAATAGCAATTGCTACCAAAGAGATGAGGCAGATTTAGAGCAGAAGCTATTGCAGGCCACCACTGTTTCCCAGATATTATTAAGAAATTACTACTGTAAGTCAATTTACCACATTTAAATTATGTTACAGTAGCAATGTGGCCACAGTACCTATTTATAGAAATAATTTCGCCCACCAATAAAAAACAGCTCACACTGCAGTGTAAGTATTGGATACCATTCTCTGATTTTACCACAAACTTCTGCAAGGCAAAGGAGCCGGAGGAAACAACATAGGATGAGGCTATTTGAGGATATTCTGCCCTCAACAAAACCAAAGCCAGAGAGTCACCAAAACAGAGAAGAAAAATGAAGTATATGGTCAGTGGTTAAAGAGTTCTATATCACAAAACTCTTGGGTGTTTAAGCTCCGTTGAAAATAACCCCCAAGAAAACAGTCAACATTACTGTATTTGGAACATCACAGAAAAGGCACCAAACCACAAGTGAATTCAATATGACTGGAAAGAAAAGACATCAAGAATAAACACGCACAAAAAAAGGTTTACTGAAGACTTTAAATAACACTTTCAAAATTTGTTAAAGATCTCTCAAAAATTCAAAATGGAGTCTTAATGAAGACAACAAAAATAGAGGGTGTACAATATGTATGGTCTAACCAGTTACCAAACTTCAAAATATTTCTATAATTAGATTTTGCGTATCAACATAGAATACCTCTATCAGGTGCAAATAATCTTTCTGCAAGCTTGCTCAATACCAGGCACATTTGATTGTTGATACATATTTTCTATTATCCTTGAATGAAAAAAGCATACATGACTGCCAAAGGACTAAATGATTGTACCTATTTTAAACATCTGCTTAGTGTGTTGAAGAATAAACAAACAAGGCCTACAAATTTAATGCTACCAAAAACATTTTCTTAAGGAAAACCGATGGTACTTGCCATAAATAACATTGGTCACAGGAACCTGAAACCTAGCACATATAAAAGATACTTTACCTTCTTAGGATCCATGTTGAATTTCTTCCTTCCCATAGCTATTTGCTTATTTCTTTGTGTGGCTTTGCTACATATGAAGAAAAAGAAGGAAGAAACAAAAAGATTATCAGTTGTTCTTATACAACACAATTTTTGGATTAACCTCTTAATTTGTGCTTTAGATAATTTCATAATTTCTGTTACAAAACAGTTTTTACAAGGGAAAGAATGTCACAATTGTAAATTATTTTAAGCAATCACAGCTTTAGACAGCTGTATCATTATTAAAAGAACAAATTATCACATTCTATCCAACATGTCATTTTCCAACGTATCAAAGGAAAGACACAGCTAAATGGGGTAAGACTGCAAAAGAGTGATCAAATGTTTGTATAATTTAGTAAAGCTATTCTTATTTACTTTTCCTGAAAGACCTGCTTTAACATCTTACTGAATCATACCCATATTGTTAGCATTACTTACCTTTCTTCTACACTAGTCAGATTATCGATTTCTGTCATAACCTCGGCAATCTCAAATTTTAATCTCTGCAAAAGACAGAAATAAAGTAAGTTAATCGATATGAAAGCACCTTTTGAAAACAGATAGCATATATGCATAGGATCAATTAGTTTGGGGACTTTTTAAGTATTTACTGGTCATCTGAAGAAAAGCAGTGAATCTTATACCTTCCTTAGACTTTTAGCTTACAGATTTTACCACAACTGAATCACTGTTAGATACATGTTAATTCCCAGTGTTCTGAATGTAGATTTTAAGTTTATTATTCCATTGCTTGCCTCCAAAGTCAGATTCCTTCATGAGTTTCAATATACGATTTTTTTTTACTATACATGCTAATTATTACACAAATCAAGAATGTGTGCATATGAACATGCTATATTACATAAATACAGACTTTTTAAAAACACATAAACACTGCATAAATCCTAGTGATAATTAGTAAGATTTAGATTAAGCCATTTAGATGTTTAGAAAACATTACTTGCAGTGCATAACTAGATAGAGGGAAATCTTGCTGTGTACTGTAACTTCATCTACTGAATCAGGTTCCTAGGATCTTTACAGATAAATTGATTACCTCTATATCATCAATCAGTTCTTTTTTTCTGCGACGAATGTTTAAAAGTTCTTCTCTTTCTTCTATGGAAAGGTCATCTGGCACTGAAATATAACAAAATGTATAGTCTTTCAGCATTTGCTAATACACTTTATAAAAGATCAGATTATGTCAGTAAGAAAAGGAAGTTTACAGGAAACTTCATGGCATTTTTTTAGCAGAGATTTTTTTTCAAAGGAGAAAAAAAGAAAAGAAAAAACAGAATACCTGACTTAGAATTTCTAAAGTAGAATTGTAGTAAGATAGCTAGACATAAGGAAACCAGATGATATAAGGGAATTTGTTGTCAGACAATGGGTTGTGAGATTTGCCCCTCCAGTTAACTGGAATGATATTTGGCAGTTTATTTCAATTCTTCAGGTAAAATAACTATGATTCAAAATTTACCTATCTTCTCAGGAAAAATAACTAAGTTACATAAAATTCATTACAAATATGTGTATCCTGGTGCTGATTTCAGATGCCAGCCTATTTTCAGAAGTATCCTTTTATTTGATTGCTTTGTGTAGCAGATGTCTCAAGTACAATACTACTAACATCATTAATAGCAATTACTGTTCATCAGGAGGACAAACATCTTTGTTACAAATAAACAAACAGTTGGAATTAGTTAACACAGCATCTCACAAGCTTATGTTTTTGTATAATAACATTGAAATAAGTCTGAGGTATTTAAGTCAATTTTAGCTATCTTCTTGGCTATGCTAAAACAAATATGCTGGCCTGTTGGCAAAACATACTTGCTATTGAAGACAGCTATGGCTGTAACTCACCCTAGCAGCAGCCTCTTTACCCTGTTGCTTGCTTCATGCCTGTATCTGACAAGAAAAGCTGCTCCAACAAAACCTCAGCGTTTATTCAGGAGCTACATTTTCCCTAACAAGAAGCTTCCTAGGAGGGAAGCGACACTCGCTCAGTTGCACAGCACATCAGCCAGAAACATTCAACTGTTTGCAATGAATCTATAGGATAATAGTTTTAATGCTACCCACTTTCTTGAAAATTGCCCCGTAATCATAGATCAGCTTTTCCTTCATGATCTGATAAATGGAGCAACCACAATAATTCAAATATTTAAGTGATTCTGTACCAACAGACACATGCAACAACCGGAGCCATTTGAAAAGGCCAAAGCTGTTTCTTTATCTCATGCACATGTGTTTAGCAGCCTCTAGCAACAGAATCAAGAGCAAAGATTTAGGTCTTAAAGGATTTTTTTAAGATGTATTTGAGACATATCCTCTGTTCAAATCTTAACAAAGAAATATAATGATTCTTTCTGACATCTAGTGATTAATCTCCTTTCCTAAGCATAATATAAAGTCCAAATGGCAACACAGCCTGTTAGACACAAAGTAATGATGGCAAATGATCTAATTTAACCATTCCAGATACAAACATTATTACATTACTTTCAGCTTGGGAAATGATAGTCTTTTGTTGAGCGAATACCAGACTTCAGCATGTTTACCTGCTTTTTCCTTCATCTCACGAGCACCCCACCCATTCCCAAACATTTGTTTCATGCAAATACTAAACAATTCTTTTTGTAAAGCTTACACATATATTTGCCTACACAAGACACCACAGTTTGGTCTCACACGCACACCCCAAGATTTTAATCCCACAAAACTCCGGGCACGCAGCCTCAGGAAGGCACAGGCAGGCTGCGGGCGGCTGGGCCACCTCAGCCGCTCCCCGAACACTCCCACAGCAGCAGCATCTCTGTATTTTGGAGAGGGCTTTTGAAACCTTAACACTGTAAGGTATCCTTACCTAACCTGGAAGGAAAGAAGCAGCAGAAGATGCTCAACTGCAGCTTAAAAATGACTTGTGCAAAACCAACACCATCAGTACTACTTTTTCTTCTACTATTTGTTGCTTCAGTGACATAAGACATGCTGCAGAGTCACAGCAGTCGGAGGTGCCTTCCACAACCCAACGGGCAGGTACCAGAGCGAGAGCCAAAATCATTTCCTTTGGCAAGGAAATGGGTAGCATTGCAGTGCTTAGTTATTCCTCAAAAACTGAATAAACACTTCGGTATTTTCAGTTTTTAGAAGTATTCATTTGATTTAAAAAAAAAAAAAAAACGCAACCTTGAAAACCACCGAAACCACAACTGAGATTTCATATGAAGACTTATCCTATACCCATTGAAAGCAAATGTAGGTTCAAATATGACCAAAAACATAACAGTAGCACATTAAAATCTTCCTAGAGTCTTATATTGCTGGTATATGACATAAATGGACATCTGCTCTGACAAGTCTGCTTCCATTAAGCAACTTGCTTGATACTTCAGTAGCTAGAACACTTAAGCTTTTTATAACCTTACATCCATACAGCCCTTCATGGAGAAGTGCTCCTAGAGGGCACATTGCACTTCTGTTCTGTAAGACAAGTTTTCAAGCTTCCCTCTCTGAGTCACTTCCAAGTCTTTTGTGGTTCACCAGCTCTCAAAATGAAGTAGACAGGATGGGAGGAGTTAGCATGAGCATTTAAATAATAAAAAAGAACAAAGATCATCTGGATGGAAAAGTATTTCGGGACAGTGAACAAGCTGTTGCTGCGCCAGGCTTTCCTAATGTCTTCTAGTCTTTAAATAAAAACAATGTTTTATTTCTAACGTGACTCATTTATGCGACAAAGCTTTTAGCTTACAGGGAAGCCATTTCAGTTACCACTAAATAGGAAGTCAATTTAGTTACTGATCTTTTATTAAAAGAGGAACAAAGTTATTGAAAGTACAAATTATATTCTTGGTTAAGCAGTAAAACAAAAGAACAAAAAACAGCGTAAATGTATCTATTGCTAAAATTTACAGAAATTTGAATCAACATCCCTAATCTATCTTTCTTCAAGTACTTTACGTTATCTAATCACATTTGAATGCACTTCTTCTAAGCAATTTACTGGAATAGGTACTTTAAAATAGTTGGATTTTGTTTTTTACAGTAAATGGGTTACCAAAAAATAGAAAAGAAATCAAAAAAGCACTTTCCCAGAGTAACGACCGTTTTGTCCTGCAGTTGCGATGTCTCTTTCTTAAGTGAATTTGCTACCACTGACAAGTACAGCAGTCAAACAAGAACATTAACCAAACCCCCTCAAGTTTTATGAACATACATCAAGAACCCATTTCTCTTTCTAAGTTCTATGAAATCAATGGGCTTTAGGTGCTCACATTTAAGGTATATCAAAATATTAAAAAGGATAGGGGAACAAATTCAACTGCAAAAATGCAACGCTTTACAATCCCATTTTCTGACAATTCCTCCATACTATCATGTTAAACAGCTTATTTGCCTTTCAATTTACCTTCACTGGCCAGACTTAGTGCAATCTTCCTCCACCACTTCAACCTATCCCAGAGTTAATCCTCTCAAGATGACAGTAAAACAATTCATAAAGAGCAGAAACTATCTCACGATATCTAACAGCAGATAAAACATTAATTCACCAACCTCTTTCATGAAGCAACACGACGCTTATTAACTCAACTAACGCAAAGATAAACATTTTCCTTATGTCATGTCAGCCTCAAATTGGTCCTATAAGGATTTCCTTTCCGAGCAAAGGACGATTAGGATGGAATTTAATTTAGCTGCAACTGAAACCTCTTACAAGTGTGACAATACTTACACAATGCAAACTTTAAAAGAAAACAAAGCTGCTCTTGCCCACATACAGCATCAGCATATGCCAGATTTTTCATGTCTTTAAAAATAATATACATTCATCTCTGAGAACTAATCTGATCGTCTCGGGACATTTGTCTCAACGGATATTCTCAGGCCAGTCTTTTTCCTTTCCCCCTACACACTCCCTTTTTTTAACCTCCACCATAGGAATAGTTTCCAGATTTTAGACAAGACATATAAACAAAGCTGTGACCACTTGTGGCTATTAGAAATTCCACAGAAGTTTTTGTAGGAGGACAACATCTTCAGTAGATTTATTTCACTGTGTGAAAACAAAATACATCTGCATAAAATACATCTTGCAAAACTGGCAAGATTTGGTTGCTTTCTTAACCACCTACTCTGTGGTATTTAGATACTGCTGAACATGTTCTGGCACCACAGCAATCACATTTCAATTAAGAGTAAAAATAATTAAATAATTCTAGCCACTATATCCTTTCAAATACAAAATTACAAGTTAGAAGAGTTTAGGACTGGGTCCATGGCTTGCAAAGTTATTTTGAGCCTTTTAAGTCATGAGGGATACTGTATGACCAGACAGCACATTAGTGGCAAAACCCACAGGCAAACCTCAGGCTCTCACTGCACCCCCACCCCCATTTTTTTTTTTAAACTATGGAATAACTCATTACCAGACGTAGTTGAATACACTGTAAAAATCTCTTTTTGTCTAGAGTGAAAAAATACCTGTCGTTTTGATCTTCCAATAATGTTTAGGATAAAAACAAATAAAAATAAAAGAAAGCCTATGTTAATATTAATTCCACTACTACACAAAGACATATTTAATTATACCAGTGATTCACATGCACCACATTTTTATTGAAAGAACAAAAATGGGAAGAAGTTTTTTTCTATCCACAAAAGAGACAGAAGGGTAACGGTACTGCCAAATGTGAAAATCATTTCTTGTAAAATGATTTTAAATAGGCAAGAAAAAATGGTTATTTCTGACTGGGGAGAAAAAAATAGAAATTGCTTAAGGCAGAAATTAAAATGTGATAGCAGAGATACTATAGACCAGAGATACCATAAGAGGGTCTCATTAAGACCCTCTTAAAAAAAAAAAAACTCCCAGTGAAAAACCATTAAATAACGTGTTAGGATTAAGGCATAGTGGGTCAAGAGGATTTCTTTTTGACCTGTTCCAATAGAGCACAGGAAGGAAAAAAAAAAAAAAATCTAAAAGTGAAGGTTTTTAAAACACAATTTACTGACTCCAGACATAAGGTGAGCCTGCCCCAGAAATGAAACTTTCAATCCCTGTGATGAAATGCATGCATTTAACAGATGTGGCATGTTAGCCATAAATGTGCTTATGGCTATAAAGCATAAACCATAATAACTGCATTCCTTGACCTTTGTGAAACAGGATTATGCAGTGAAACTACAGCTTTAGCATATGTATCTTTACAAACTATGTAAGCAGATGATATGAACAGCAAAAGCAGTCAGGAAGTAGAAGGGTTTGTCACAGGTCTCGCATCTGCGCTACTGTCCCTTGCTGCTGTCTACTAGCTGCACCAAAGCACAAGAAGGCACAACTTTAGATTAGATATTAGATCTCCACCTTGCTATAGAGATATATCCTTAGACACAATTAAGAGACATCTATCTTACTTTTTAGTTCCTAATTATGCCACTGACTCAGCTACCTGCTATTTGAAAACTGTTGTGTTTAAGTTACTATTTCATTTCACCACGCTGTCTTACTTTTATTAAGAGGCAGTAGCAAAGACAGTAATTACCTTATCTCCTTTGCATCTTCTATTTAACAACGTATCTTATTTCATTCTTTAGATGTGTTTCCATTAGGAAACCAAGCGCCCTGCAAAAACAGATAAGAACTACCTCCAAGTAAATAAGAAGCACTGGGGAGAAAGAAGAAAAACAGCAACCAGCTCTGAGCAACCTTTTGACAGCAGCATGGCCTGGCAAACCATGCTCATACCTGCTCCCTTTACTCCCCTGGATCACATTGCTCTTGCTGCTCCTGGACATGTGATCCCGCCTGGATCCCTCTTCCCTGGGTTTGTTTCCTGCCAGTTTAGCAGCCAACATGTTTCATGGAGGGATGGCAGAACGGCCCAAGCCAAAGCACCCGGCACAGCAGGGAGCCCTGGCCAGCAGGAACCCGCTCAGCGTTAGCTCAGATCTGGAACACCTCCCTAGAAGGGTATATTCTCTAAATCCTAAAAGTAGTTCAACCTGATATTAAAAATAGATAAGTGTGGAATTCCTTTTAGGAGCATTTTTCTTTTGAAGTCACTCTACTCTTGCTACAAGATCAGAAGATGCTTCTAGGCCAACTTTTCTTTTTAATATATGTAAATACAAATTACTGAATATGAAAAGAAAGCTGAGTTATCTCAACATTCAAAGTCTCTTACCCAAATAAATTAATACTGGCATTAATAATATAAAGCATTAAAATATGCATGGACATGAATTTTTAAGAAGAGCAGAAAAATTTTACACTACGTAATGTGAAAACTATAAAGGGGAAGCTGGTTCTGATGCAGCAGCTACACATTCCACACAAGGGTTGTAAAGTTTTTAGCACAGATACAAGAAATACTACATACCTTTATTGGCATCCATTAGCAAATTCAATAGTTTAAGAAATTTTGTGAATCACCATTCTGATTACAGTGTGACAGCTGTGTACTGTTACTTACACTACCATTTTAACATTATATTGCTCTTTTAAAAGAGTAAATAGTAATATCACAGTAATGTGGGACAAATGCAACACCTTGCAGAACATGCCCTAAAAGCAAAAATGCACACTGCCTTGCTGCTTTAGGCACAATGATACATTCATATTATCTCAAAATCCTCTTGCTCGGCTTTCGGCTTTTAAACTAAATGACTTTTTTATTATTATTTTCCTCACAACAAATAATTGGGAGGGGTGACAAAATGCTAGCAATATCAGAACCAGCTTGGAGATGTAACACCACTGGTATAAATACAGCAGATATCAGCATGCCAAAAAACAGAGGCCTCAAGCACTTCCTTTACACTGCATCGGATCAGCAAAGTGCTGTCAAACAGAATTAAATGATTCTCTCTCCTCCACACACTCCCCCCAGTACATATGATTCATGGCAGAAGCTCACAGATAAAAAATCTGGAAGGAAAGCTCAGTAATATTTTCCTCCCTATGGGAGATTTGTATTTGCAAGACTGAGGAAACAACTAGGTTAATGTTACGGCTGAAATCAAGCACATTTTCTCTAACATTTCCACTTGAAAGCCTTTGTTTTCAACATATTACAGTACAATGTGTTAGCACAAAACTTAGCCTTTGTAAAATAAATGATGGAGATAATTCCGAAATTCTTTTGATGACTTTCATAGCAAGATTCAGGTCACAACAAATTTTGTTATTTTGCCTCAAATCTTAGCACCTTAGAGAGAGAATGCTCAAGCAATAATACCAGGAGAAGCCATGGAAAACAGCTGATAGCAAATTATACGTTAACTTGCAATGCAGAATAACAGCCACTTAAAAAGCAGTCCTGGGAAGGAGATCAGGCTTCCCCTTCAACATTATCTAGGGGGTGAAAGCAGCAGATCACCATGCCAAGTATGCACAGCATAGTTAAGTGACACATGATAGATATCACATATTTCATTGAAACACATCATTCATTACAGTGCAAAGAAAGGGCAGTGAAAGATCAGTGGATAAAAAGTGGCTAGCACAGCAAGAGAAAATTCTGAAAATAAAATAGACTGAATGGCTTTCCAAGACTAAAACTGGAAAATAGAAATGCCATGTACATTTTGTCTTGGGGCATTTAGCATTTTTGCCTAATAAATCAGTGCATTTTATTGCAGCATACATCACTATGCAGAATTCTACAAAGAAGGGTAGAGACTGCATGATCTACTGAGCTTCTTCCCATGGTTAATTTCTCTGATGACTCCATCCACTTCTGACTGAGGTAAGTAGGTAGTGCTGATGATAAGCAAAAAAACGAAAACAACTTAGCTAAAAATGACTGCAAGAATATAAATCTGGTCAGCAAGACTTAACAAGTTTCCAGTATGTCTTCCACAGACAGGTATTACACTACATAAGAAAACATTATTTAGGTCAATCTAGATCAGAAACCTAGCAAAGAATATCTGGCTTTGTGAGATGTAATGTATTGCCATTTCATGCAAAACAGGAAATTGTTAATAACTTCAGAGTGTGTGAGATAAGTGGCTGTATTTCTGGCGTATTAACTGATCTTTAGGCCTCTGAACAGCCTTTAGGTAGATAACAGTGCAGATGGTGACAATCACCTGAAAGAAATTGTAAAATTAATAAACAGTAAAGCAATAAGAACACTGAAGTGACCTTACAACAAATTATTTTACACTAGTATTTGCTTCAAAAAAAACCCACAAATTCCCTTCCCTGTTTACGAGGAAAATATTAGGCTTTAATATTTAAACTCACAATAGGTGTTCCACCCAAAGAATTCATGTAGAGATTTACCACCTCTCCTACCTCTAAAGCAAGAAAACACTTTTTATGCTTATCTCTAATTGCCATTTTACGCACAGTGGAGAGTTTTTGCTTTGCTACTTGACCACCTCAGTGGCAGAAGTGACCCGGCATGTGCTCTCCAGCGACCAGAATGCAGCACTCGGGCAAAACAGGACAAGTTGATGGCAGACAGTATCCAGGGGAAGCTGGATACCTTGAGCACCTACTGCTGCTGACCAGAATTGGGCTGTCTTTATACCTCAGAGGATACGGGGTGGCTCCCAGTGTAAATTACTGAGACTAAAGCACATCCTCCTCTCTCAGCTCGTTCTCCCTGTCTCACCAGGAACAGGGCCCTTTTCTCCTCCAGAGAGGCTAAGGAGTACATGTGCATGAAAAGGAAAGTGGAGAGTGGTCTTGAACACCTTGGATATTCAAGGCACCAAAGACAGAAGCTTCTATTTCAGAAGTTAATTTGGCTGTACTCCATCTCCCATTGGCATATAATTTCCAGGAATTTCTATGAGTGGCTGATCATAAATGTTTTGCTTCTAATCCAGACAACTTTCAGCTCCAGGAGCCAAGCTTCCTCCACCAAGGATGGGACAACTCCCGCTGAAATTACAGATCCTCCTGGGAGAGGAAGAAGTAAACAAGATTACTGTGATCACAATGTTAAAAGGAAATATAAATTCTATAGCAATATGTTTCAGCTTTGCACTTCAGGCTGTACTTCCCGCAGCATCTCCATTTACTGCAGAGAAGAAAACGGCTGCTTGGCTTGCTCCTGCATTTTTTTCCTGGGATAGACCCTGGAAAAAAGACTTAAAAAAGCAAACACCCCAGTGTGGTATCAAACATTCCTGTCAGATCCACTTCCAGTAGCAGCATGGAAAACTGACAGGAATGTCCTCGAGCAGCTGCAGGACGGTGCCGGGGCCCGGGCCTTCGGCCACTCGCCAGCAATACCTTCGACTCCTGCTTTAGATTCAAGCACAGCTCATCAGCCCCACCACGTTCCCTGCAAACGTTCGGTGCACAGCAAGCCTTTCTGTCACAAATTTCCAGTAACATCTATTTTTGGCAGCAAGGGAGCTGCTCTCTGTGCTTCGATCATTACTGGAGAGCAGTAGTCAGTTACTTGCGATTGCCAGCCCCTTCTGAAGGCTACAAATCTAATTTTCACAGCATCCAAGGGAAAGTTCATCTTTCCTCTTCCAGAAGCAGTATTTATTGCAGAAGCTATTTATCTAATTCAGTTTCCACAATCAGCTACATGCTAGCGGAGGTGGAGTCAAATCCTGCTTTGAAAGGCATCATCCAAACAGCACCTACAGAACACGCCCTGGGATTCCTCACCCATCAAGCGATACCCTGACAAGGGCAGCATTTCCTTTCCTCTGTGGTGGTTATAGCTCAGGAAGATGAATGGCAGGGCGCACAGCAGCCCTACAGCCCCTAAGCCATCAAAAATCCGTTCCTGCAACCCTACCAACACTGATACCCACTGGGGAAACTTGACCAGGGGAGAACAACACTGGGAAACAAATGCACCAGAAGCAACACAATGTTTTGCTGTCCTGGTTAGCTTAAACTTGAGTTGCATCAGCTTCCTGATACTGCATTGACAGCCCGATAAGCAAAGCACCCTGCAGGCCGACACACTACAAGACATCCGGAATTTATTCACAGTTTTCTTAGTGAAGGAATAGTAAGGCTTAGTTTAAGCCTGTAAAACATTTCTAGATTCCTTAAAAAAGGGCATCTTCAGCATTGTGCAATGTTGCTTGTCATCATACCACTAAACAATTAATTTGACAGGTCTCAAAGGCAGAGAAAATGGAGCCTTTTACTTGCTCCCCTGCCAAAAAGTTCTCTGGAGGGATCCACTTGTTTTAAGATTAACACCCTAGTCGTCTTTCCTTGGCCAAGCAACACCAGCAGTTTATACCCAGCCCTGTTGACCATTACTTGAAAATAAAACAGACAGAACATATGCTTGGATCCTCTGTTTCAAGTATGTAAATAAGTTCTACATTACAAGAAGAAAACAAAAATGCATATTTTAAATGCTCTCACCAGCATTCTCATCAAAATCTGACTTAAATAAATACATTCTCCCTGCTTAATGTTTTCCAAAGAATTCCAGTTAGATCTGCTAAAATGTTTCAATACCCTTTGAAAGTTGTTTTGTCCCTTCCTGGCCATTGGCAAAAATCATTGCATTCCTCCCAGAGATCCATGAAAAAAACAACATGAGCAGATACTATCATTTTTTGTTCTTTAGTTTCAAGTAATTTAATCATTTTCTCCATTAAGTACGGAACAAGAAATAATTTGCTTCTCGTTTTACCATCTACCTAGAAAAGATACAAGCTGTATTACTCCCAGTGCCTTGTACATACAGCATCCAAAATTCAGCATTTCCCCGGATTCTGGAGAGAGAAAGATCTCAAATCTCTGCGTACTTAGCTGGCATTCAACCCTCACCCGCAAACTCTTTCCAAATCCACCAGCTCTTGCTGGCCCTATTTATAAACATCCTTACTCAGACTTCTATTTCCTTCAGCCTTTGCTCAAATAGCAAACATTTTTGTTGATTGGGAAACAACTGAATGGGACCAAATGCTTTAGCCCCGTTATTCCTCAGCAAGGCACAAAAGGTAACAAAAACACCCTTTTTTTTCTAAAGGATTGAAGTCCACAGAAAATCATGGCTCTTTCAGGGCAGACACCAGCTCCGCACGACAACGGGGTTATATTTAGCCCCTGCTAAGCAAGTTTCCACAGAGCCACATTCCCTCTTTGGAGCCAGCGCTGTACCTGGCACGAGCTTTCGTTACACAGACTTCGAGAAAAAAAAGCGGAGAAGATGGCTTGGCAATAACATGGTAGCAGCAAAAAACATAAACTTTCATCACTAAAGGTCATCTAATCCTGACAGTGAACATCTAGATAGAAAGTCATCTATAAGTCTATTAAAATAGCTCTACATAATATATCAGTTCTGTTCTACCATGTCTTCAATGTACTAACAAATCAGACCTTAAACTTTGAAGTTTTTGAAGTTTCATCACAACATCTGAATGCCATATCCAACTGACGCTACAGATGTTTAGCCAATGCTTCTAGAAGTTCATAAATTAGTTCTGAAAGATTACATTTCGATCCCTAAAAGAAAAAAAAGGGTCAACAAATATCACTCTGTCAGACAAATTTATATCAGGCTGCTAGATTCTGTTAGATCTGACTATAAATATTTTATTGTGAAGGCTTACAACCACTAAAACAAATTGAAGCTCCTCATTATTTTCATTTTTATCTGAATACTTCTGCAGTTGTAATAAAAAAAAAAAGGGCAAAAGAACCCCAAAAGTGTAATTAATTATAAACTAACTACAAATGGAAAGCTAGCCATGTCTTCTGGTCCTATCTGAGAACTTATGCTAATAAAATCTCATCACAAGCTTTCTGTTTTAAATATCATCTTGTTCATTAGCAAGATCCAAAAATATTTTCTACTGACCTAATGGTGATGTCAACATTTTCACTAAATACTTGAGTACGCAACTTTGCATCGAGGACACAATGCGCGTACACTAAGTAGATGACACAGTTGCCATAGGAATTAATGGCTATGGAAAATGACAACTTATACAGCCTTGCAGAAAATAATCCCGACATTGTTCCTTACTGCATGGCACCAGTGTTTATTCTGTTCTGAAAGGCTCGAGAGGAAGTCACAAACCACAGCAGAAGTTGAGGAACTTGCAGCCATGGGAGGGAGCGGAACGGAAAGCACTAGGACCGATTAACTGAATACGTTTATTGTTGCACATATTCTGTGTTACTCTATGTCTACTGTAACACAAATTAAGCCACTTTTATTCAGTCATTTGGCTATTCAAAATTCAAACACAAGAAAATGCTTTCAGGCTAACAAGTATTTGTTCAGAATGAGACTGTTCCTTCCTAATGCAAAATAAAGGCTGTGAAAATGCTAAAACTTTGCTAGAATTATCATACTTTTATTTCTTAGTGGTGAGAAGGGCCTTTTGATGTTATCCATTCACATTAGCAAATATCTCATAAATCCATCAGAGTTCTAGAAAATAATAAAATGTGGTCATAGCAGTTGAGCAGCATGGCGACATCTGTCTCAGTGATTTAAGACATTATGATATTACTATCTATTTAGCTCATAAATTTTATTTCCAAAGGAGCATGTATTTTCTGAATTTCCTTTAAATACATCAAGAATCAAGTTAACCATCTTAAAAACAAAGATTCTTATTCTAGTTGTTGTATTTTAATGGCCTTTGACATAGGTAGAATCTACATAAAATCAATTTCGCAAACACACTTAAGTTAGATTCTTGGCCTGCACATCAAAATGAGTCACACTAAAAATGATAACTTTAGGCTCTTGAATATTTCAAGAAAAGACCAGAACTCCTAAAACTAGGAGAAAAGACTTTAAACAAATCATATATCAGTTTTTTGCCTTCTAGTAATTTATAACAATATATTAAAGCACAAAAATAGAGGTGTTTGGGAGAGGAAAATCTCAATCATGGCAGAAAATAGTTACACCAAACCCAGTTGATGGGGCAACATAGCAAAGTTAGTGCTGTCACTTCCTTCATTAAACAGAATGGGGAAAAAGACATATTCAGAAAAGACTAGAAGAAAAAGCCAATTGGAATAAAAATGGTGGCAGGTTCACAAGACATACTGATAGGAAATGAATTCAGTCACGATGCAAATAAAATTAACCGTTATTAATTATCGCTCATCCGTAGACCACAGCAGTCTATCACTGCAACAAGACTTCCCTGTTCTTACAGCTCATACTACTGACCACATTCAAGAACTCTCACTGAAAATTATTACATTTCATATAGCTAAGGAGACAACAGAAATTCTATATTGTAATTAGCCAGTGTTAGAAGGGTCATGCCTACGTTTTGTCCATTTTTCATGACCACTTTGAAGTCAGAGATCAGCTCGTACTAGCTCAGGAAGGAAAATAAATTGTTTTTCCGCTTATGTTTTAGTTCTGTGGGGCAGAAGGCCAGGCTGTCTGCCAAGTCAATAGAATGGCCATAATTTTTTTTTCCTTCCCCTAATGCAAGGGTTAATATCAGCATCAAATTAAGGTGGATGTAAATGAATACCTCAACACTTTCCAGGACTGTGCTCTCAAAAATAGTTATATTATAAAATTCCTTTCAGTATATTTGATAAATATAAATAGTTGATGTTTTTTCAAGCTAGCTCTTCTAGTCACTTAAGAAGTATAATTTGTATACTATGATTTTTAATATTATTATATTACTTTGACTTGTATAATCGCTTCTCCAACCTACTTCAGCTCTGTGAAACAAATACTACTGAAACAGAGCATAAATTAAGCTTATTAAGTCAAAATTGTTCTATGGATTCCACTTTGTAGCACTACATACTGAACCAATACCTTAAAAAGAGTAAAGAATTTCATTTTAATTATAATCTCATACTATGAAGGATCAACTGATAACAACTTCCAAAAGTATTCTAAAAATATGGACACTTTCTTATTCTAATCACTTAGCTTCTTTCCTGATTAACTAACTAAATAAAAAAACTCTTGTGTGACTTAAAGCTAAAACAAAATCCGAAGGCGTTTAAATATTTCAGGATGGGATTTATGGCAGAGTTCTGAAATGGATACTCCTAGTTCCTGTTGCTTTTACTGGAATATTTTTACAGAGAGTCACTTTTTTCCCACCCTACCCTTTTCCTTTACTGAATTTCCACACAATAACTTAGACTCAACCATCACCGGACATCTGAACAACAATAAAAAAGTTACAGCTGGATCCTGTATTAGTCCCAGCTGCATAGGAGCTTTGGCTATGTTCACAAAGCAAGTGAGCCAATAGGAAAACAGTAGGAGAATGTCTTTTGGTAGCTCAATTTTGAATATATTGTTTTTTCTATATGTTACTACAACAAACTATTTTACTATTTGATACAAGCTGAATTTGCACTTCCAATTTTTCATTTCTTTTCAAAAAAAAAAAAGAAAAAAAAAAATGAAAGAAAGAAAAAGGCATTTTTTCTTTCAAAACCCTTACTACAGAATGCCAGAAAATAATCAGCTCCATATGGTCTTTCAAGTCTAACATACCACAATGGACATATCTGCCAAGTCCACCCACCCACAGGCTCCATAAACTTTTAAGAATATTATTTGTATTTAATTTGGATTACTGATTTCACCAACCTTTCCCCTTAATAATACAAGTTACCTTTTCAGGGTTCCAAAGCAGGTGGAAGATGCAAAGGGAAAATACATTTTAAGCAACATAAGAACAATGACATAATATGTTCTCTGTATACTTAGGGTATCAGTGAATTCACAGGAGGAAGGATTTAAACTAGTCTTCTTTTTCTGTTTGCTCTTATAAAATATCACCTAATCTTTTAAAACATTCATGTGAGACTAAGTCATCTATTGGTACAAGACCAAGACTAAACATTGCAGCTTTTCCAACTTGCATTGCACAAAATAAAAGTGAAGAGAGTTAGAAGTGTTTAGATTTAAAAAAAGAGAAAGAAAAGTCACTTGAGGGAAAAAAACACTTCCTCTCAGATTTTTTTAAGTTACTGTGTTTAATGCACAAAAATCCACTTCCTATAGCCAAAAAAAATCAACTCCATGTGTTTCATCTATCCTTACTAAAACATCCACAGCAAGCTGAAATCTCACAAGCTGCCTAGAAAAGCTGATCTCACATAATAAACAGGAGAACCTTGAGTCAGGATCCCCTACACTAAGGGACAGAAAAAAATAGTAAAATACCTGAAACACTTTAATGTCTCTCTTCCATGGTTACAATCAGTTTCCTAAATACAACAGTCACTTCTCTAAACTTTGTATCTGACTTGTAGTTTCAACTTCCACTGTAGAAGCAGTTTCTGTACAAACTGCAATCCAGGAATAGCAGCACAAGTGACAGAAGACCACTGTGGGAAAACAAACCCAGATGTTCTCCTCGTCTGCAGGTGAACATTGGATGCAACTCAAAAAAAATGCTGCAGGTACATAACATGGCAAGCTGAATAACTAAACAAGTGAATAGGTGAAAAAAGACATGCAAAAGAGCTAAATTATAAGGTTCTTTAAAGTGTTATTTTGAGACTATAAACTCATGCTTGCACAGTGCTAACCAGTCATTTCTGCAGTTATGCAACTAATACCCAGGGAAAAATGAGCCTTCTCCCCCTAGCATATATTATGGTTAAGAATGTAGGCCAAAACTAAGGTTTGCTGATAGAGACTTTTGAAGGTATATTCCTGAAATATTGGATGTATTGGTTCTGTCTGTGTCCAAGGAGAAGTGTTTCGGTCTAAATAAATAAATAAATAAAGGAGCCACAAATAAGAAAAGGATAAAGAGAGACCATAAACAGATGGATATTCACTTGCCTCAAGGAATGAACTCCACAGATGTATTACAGTGGCTCATCAGCCTCAGACACAGTACTAGGACCTACAGAAGTATCTGGATCATCAGGTTCGTACACAGTAGTTCCCTGCACAGTCAAACACAAATGGCTGAGCACATTATATGTTTAAGAAAAAGGTCAAGGTCATTTGGTCTTCTCAGAACACACTCAAAAAGGTCCTGTGCAGGATCCAGTCTACTCTGTGTGCGTTCATGGCCAGAGAATTTAACCTGTGAGATTCCCTCCATAGGAGCAGAGCTGCTCTGCAGAGCACCACCATCTCCTCTTACAGCAACTTGGTTTAACCTCAATTTCCTGGGAAAAGAAGAAAAAAAAAAAACACTTTCCTCCTGGCCAGCCAATTGTGAGATACAGAAAGAAAAATATGCAGCTGCTTCAGAAATTCTAAAATTGCATCTGCAAGTGGTCACAACTGTACCCAGGGAGAGTACACATCCTGGTGGGAAAATTCCTCAGCGGTATATTAGGATGACTAGGCAGGAAGTTCATCAGTCCAAACTTTCCTGAACAAGAAATGATGAGTGCATAAATAATTAAATAAATAAGAGAAATTGCACTCTGAATCTAACCACCAACTACTATACTACTTCAGGAGATGACAATTTCTTATTTGCGATATGGAATGCATTTAGGTATTAAATTACAAATGCTCCATTTGGGCTGAGATCCCCCCCCTTACATAGGTTCCTATTAAGGCAACAAGAACTGTTTATGCCATAATTTGACCCTACAGACAATATTGCTTATGAACTAAACAAAGATCAATATTAAGGAACACAATATTTACAGTATACAAAAGCAAAAATGTAACAGCAAATAAAGACTTTAGAGAACTTGGTCTCTAAAGAAGAAAATGACCTGAAGAGCATTCTGTAGTACGAATCACATAGTACCAAATACATGGCTTCATGCTAGGAATTACACCAACTCTTAATGAGACGGTTGTATAAAAACGTAGACATGACTCATTAAATAATTATATCTCACTGCTCTTCTCAGGGAAAAAAAAAAAAAAAGTAAGGAGAAATTTCCCTACTTGCACATGCCAATTTTTTCAGCCTTTTTTTTTTATGCATTTGTACGTGTGTGAGAGAGCAAGCAAAAGAGCAAGACGGAATAAACTTCATTTCCTACCCATCTACTCCCTCCCCCAAAGCACATTAAACCTATCAATCCAATCCAATCTAATTGGACTGCAGAGCAGATATTCCGACAAGCTTTGTGAGAGCTGGTAGCTGGGCAGAGCCTCTCAAATTAATTCCTAGTTACTGCTCAGCCTCTTCCATACCCCAAGAGGCGGCAGCGAGGCAGTTGCTGAGCACACGTACACCCTGCCTGCCCAACCAGCACGAGCCCAGCTCCCAGCCAGCCACATAAAGTAACACTCCTTAGCCAGGAAAACGCGCAGGACATGGGCAGCCTGAAATAGAATAGTGCAAAGAAAGACGCGTGGTATGTCGCTGGGGCCATGCTAAAGATTTGGGGCTAGGATGGGAGAAGGCAAGGGCTCGAGGACATTAGGCAGCTTCCACTGACTTGTGTTTCTTCATTTCCATTTTCTCGCTGTTTGAAGATTGAAGGTATTCCAGTCAAAAATCAACAACTGATCTCTTTTGTATAAAGGACCCACACCTACAGATATCACCCCATCCACTCAAAATCCATCCAAATTCTTAGACAAGAGAGGGAAAGTCAGATTTGAGATCAGATTCAACTTGCACAAACGAACTGATGTCCAATTTATTTTTAATAGAAAAATACCCATATGAAATTAAGTAGTATATAGTATATAGCATATGTCTAATTCATCTTGCAGCAAAACATACTCTTGTTGCTTCAATTTCCATTTGGTTGTTAGATAACAGTATCAGTTCCACAATCCTTCCATGTTTCTGGCATAAGGTAACTATTGCTTTCTATAACAAGAAAAAAAACATAATATCTGAAAAAGATGCCAATTAGTAAAATTATGCAAAGAAGCCTGACCTGGACACAAATTAGATCAGAGATCTTTAGCACTCCATATCCGATATGAATTTGGATTTTGTTTTCACAGGCTTGTAGCATGCTACATTGCTCCTATTGCATTTGACAAGATGAGTTCCATGAGTTCCTATGGCATTTGACAAGATGGGCAAAAATTAAACTAATCAGTATAATCAGGATTGAAACCCATGAGATCCAAAAATACGTATTTTTTCTGGAAAATGCTGAGAAAGCATTTATATGTTTGCTGTTTAATGTTTTAATTTTCATAGGAAAAACTGTCTAACGATACTACACCTATGTATAAACAGATATCAAGACTTCAATTAAATTGTGGAAACAGCCATGTATCACTTTATTTTCTTTTAATAAAACTTCGTATCATCAAATAATTGGTTTAAAGAACCTCAGAAAGTAATGAAATAAATGTGACACAGATGTTGACCCAAAAAAAAAAAAAAAAGAGAGAGAAGAAGAGGAATGTTTTTACTTCATAGCAACTAAATAGGTCAAGCCATTTCCTTCTTCAGGCAAATCTCAGAGGACCACAAAACACATGGTTTTCTCGTGGATTTTGTGTGTCTATCCCATTAAGAGGAAACACTGCTGTCCAAAAAATTTGCAGTACTCAGTTTTCCCATGAAAATGTTGGAATTGAAAGGAGGAAGTCATATGCAATTAAAAAAAAAAAATCTGTACATTAAAGTTAAACAAGTGGCATAATTAAATGCACTTTTAATATCTAAGTCACATATCTTTCCTGCACAACATACTGCTTAAGAGAACACACAGTGAAGAACTCAGGAATGCCAGTCATGGCTGTTCACACCATTTTTTTCTTTCCTTCTGTACAGCTTAAAGTAAAATATCATGTGTTCTTCACTTCCACAGGATTCCTGCCTTACAAATGTATAAGTTGACAGGCTTTCCCAGTGAGGTAGCTGCCAAGAACTTATTTTTATCCTCAGTGAATGAAGTCTGCAGTCGATGTGTCCAAACTCTTCACTAAAATGAGTGCAATTTGACAGTACATGCATAAGTACTCAAGAACTACAGGAAGAAAGAGTACATTATTCGCTATCACTTTATCAAAAAAGAGAGGAAATCATGTAATACAGATTCATTCAATCACCTCAAAACATTACCCTACCCACTGGCTAGCCCCATAAAACTTCCAGCAAAACAGATTAAGTCTACCTATGCATTCATGTAGGAAAATTAATATTGCATAGGAAAACATAACTTATTACATAACTTTAAGATTGTGACAGTGTTCCACTCCAATATTTTGCATTGCAAGTGTTCTCTGTTAATGGTATTTTTCTGTGAATATTTTTCAGCAGGATATTGCTTTGAGAAAGAATAAATTATGACAACAAATTATTTATTTGTCAGTAACCAACAAGGATGTCAGTGTGCATCCACAGGCATCAAGAAAGGCAGTAGACTGAAACAACATTAAGAGCTCTGGTTTAGACTTATTAGGCTTAAGATGATAATTATGTACTCTTACGATGTCAAAAAAGCCTGTACTTTAGCTGGAATAGATGGTGCTGGATCCAGACCAGATACTATACACTGTGAGTCATCAGCTTAAACATGATAGTTCTAATCATTATTCGCAAAATTGATTACCCAGAAACAAGATGCAGAGGAGAAAAGAGCGGAAAGCCAAGGGTAGGGTCCTGCAAATCCTCACAAAAAGTTGGAATGATCATCTTCCAAATGAAAAAACGATTAATGAGAGAGAAGGGGAATGAGCAGAGAACAGTTAAAGAAGCCAAGAAAGAGCAAAATTTCAAAAATAAAAAAGAATAGTAAACATTACCAGAGGCAGCTGGCAGGACAAAGAGGAGGAAGAGAATGTACTGAGTACAAGGGGTCAGGACAAGTGTGGAAGAGACCCAGGATGAAGCTGGAGGAGCTACTCAGTGACTGCAAGCAGCTCCCTCAATGACTTTCAACCTGAAAAGGAGATGAAGCAGTAGTTCAAAAAGTAAATGGGGCCAAAGACAGGGTGTAATAAGAAAGAGAATAAAAAATGTTTGTATTGGGAGTAAAGCAAGTAAGGAAGCAAGCAAGAGATAGCAACAGATAAGACAGAGCTACAGTGCAAGCTGAACGATTTAAAGGACAAGAGATAAAAGCTGTCTGTTGCACTGGCAAACAAGGAAATGTAGGTATCCTATTGGACAAGGAAAGGTAAGTAGAAGAAACAGGAGGAAATTTGCACTGTATTTCATCAGTTTTCTCTTTAAAAAATGCAAAAACCTATAAAGAAGGGGATGCAATAGCATGATGAGATTAAGAAATTCAAATCAACTACAGAATGTGTCTTGGAAAACAGCATGTTGCATCAAGAGGTACAATCCCTCAAATAGTAACGATTCTTAAATCTCCACTCTACAGGTATTATAAGAGTGCAATATCCATTTAGCATGACTAGCACACAGGGAGCCCATGTTCAGGTGGCCATTGCTATCATTCCTGAGACTGTTCTGCAAAGTACCCATGGTTTTTTTTCTTCCCCTTGATGTAGTAGGACAGACAAATTCTATGTTCTTGTCATATTGTTTGCACTGCAATTCACGGTATGCAGTTTGTATTGTTGTACACGAGGAACTGTGTATTGTTATTTCACAATATGACAAATTCAGCAACCTCTAGAATTTTTATAGGTAGTACTTTCATGTTTTCCTCCAGGTCACTGCTAAAAGTATTGAACATTAGGCTAATAAAAACATTAATGTGCTTCCCTAATAAAAAATATATAACACCACTAAAAAATAGTTACCATTTCAAAATTTAATTATATTTACTCTAAGTTAAAGTTAAGATAGTTTGTGGGTTTTATCACATTTAACAGCTTTTAAACTATAAATGGATAACTGCTTTGCTCGAGAGACAGAAGTCAGACTACTAAATCTGCTTTGGCAACAAAGCTCTTCTTCTGGGTCTTCTGCAAGACGAGCTTGTCTCAGTCTAGTTCCTATTAAATGGTTAATAGAAACCAACAAGCTACCTGGCACCACTGCTGGCCAGGACAGTCAAAGACTAGCAAAGCACAGTGACCAAACTGCTCTCTCACCCCAAACAAACCTCAAGATTCAGCAGTAAAGCACCGAGTTTGAGGAACATCAGTGAAACTGCCATCATGACTGCTACAAGGTTGTTTATTCTTCAGAACTTTAGTTTCTTTGTCTGTCCAGAGCCCTTCCTAGAATTAAAGCACACAAAAATACACACAGAAGTTGATCAGTAATCTTGCACTGTTTCCACATGAAGGCCACCACGCTGAACTTAAGCCACTGCATGACTAGACTCAAACACAGGGAGAAGGAGGTGTGGGGGGGAAGGCCCTATGCTGCCATGTGTTTACACAGTGATCCACATAGACTATTCATATATCCTTTAATTATACAGAAGATTGCTTACTATTTAACAGCACACAATCATACCATCTACTGCCAACACCAACATCCAATGTAAAGATCTCAGTTCAATGGTACCATCACTACATTAATAGCATGTGTTTAAGAAAAATCTCAGTCAGATCACAAAAGATGTGATATTCAAGCAAGCAAAGAGAGGGAGGAGACAAAATTTCCTGCACTAAGTGAACCACAGAGATATATTAATCAGAACACAAAAGCAGGTTGAAACAAATGCTAATTGACTTGGATCGTATCACATCAATACTCCATGCACAGAGCCTTCCCTGAAATCAATGGGAGTTTTGTGCATAAATGGATTGTATAATATAAATGCATGCCCCTATTCAGACTCCACATACAATAGAGAAAGCAGTACTAAGAACAATTCCCAGAATTAGCATTTCTCTCCCATTAAATGTTTCTAAAATAATAACCGCTAACTTTACATAGCTCTGCTTTCATTCACAGATTTTACAAAATGTGATAAAATAAGCAACCCCATTTGATAGATGAAGCATAAGATGAGAGCTAAACTGAAGACTACAGCAGCAGGCTGGACTGAACGGGGAATAGAAGTTTGCCTCCTGAATCACAGCTTAATGCCCTTGCTATTTAGATGCTTATCTAGTTCAAGCCTCTCATTAGGGTGATTCTGTGCAGTTCTCAAATAATTTTGCCTACTTCCTAAGCACTGCACACACCGACAGGCTTAGCCCCATGATTTTCCCCTTTGGTAATACCCTGCAAATGTCCTAGCGAGTTTCAAAATACTGACAGCCCTGGTCATATTCACTTAAGTTGTATCCCAGAACTTGCCAGCAGCACTGAAGCATTTTAAATTGACTGGCTGTCAAATCGACACTTTCCATATGCACTCTAGTATTTAAAAAAAAAAAAAGAAGAAGAAGAAATAGACCTTTCTAATTTAAAATAACAATTCATTAGCTGGAAATTACCTAAACCTGGTGTTGCAGCTTGATACAGTGTGCTTGTGCTGTAAGAGAAAGCCAGACCGAATCTCCATTTTAAACAAAAAGTAATAGAACCTAACATAAAAACGCAATACACTGCTGCAGAAAGAATTCCAGCCTCATTAATTTGACATACACATATACATGGGATATATAAATCTGACTTCAGCAATATGACTAGTCTTACTATATACAGACCAGTCCTTTCTGAGTTTCTGAATACTTCTCCTGTGAAAATTCAACTTTGAAACACTTAGCACCTTATGAAAGGTTGATTCTGCAACAGGTCCACTTTAAAGTCTAAAGTCTTACATATGAAAAAGTACTACCTAATACTGGGTTAATGGAACAACAAGCACATTAACTACCCTTTGCTACAGACACAAGTCCAGGATAGTGTAAAAACAACCTTATTTTGAGTTATGAAAGTTTTCTGCTCTTCACAAAATCCAACTGTTACTGACTACAGTTTTTAAAGAAAAACTGGCTGGTTTTCCTTACAGTTTTCCTTTTTCAGACTTTTGCCGGAGTTAAGTCTGTCACCAACAAAACAGGTGAGAGACGTGACTGCTGGGGCACGGCCACGCTTACACAGGACTGTTCGAAGACTTCTTTTTCTGATTCATCTTGGTATTTTTCTCAAGCTGTCAAAACAAACACCACACCCGCTTGATTTCCGACTTGCGGGGAATTGCATTTAGACCTAGCAATCGCAGTGCTTAATCATATGCGCTTTAGCCATCGCTTTACCTACTTAAAGGAAAAACCGCCAGGCTCAAACACGGCGCATTTGCCATTTATTTAATAGCTGACCCCACAACTCCTCATCCTGGGCCGTCGCCACCGATGCGGAGCGCCGCAGGCACCAGGACAGGGAATTTAGGGCAGCCCGCTCAGTCGATGCCTCTGCCCCAAGGCGGGATCAGCTGTTCCTCAGCCGCTCCTGCCACTATCGCATCGCTGGCGATACGGAAGAACTGTTTGTTCGGAGCAGCTTTGCACAGACGCTAGCGAACACCCTGCGAGCCGGCCCGCTGCCGTGGGACACGATCCAGCCCCGAGAGGGAAGCCAGAGGCGCCCGGTTTTCCAAGGGAAAGGTCTGGCAGCGCTGACCTCCTGCCTCCCCAGGAGCCCGCCTCGCCGGAGCGGGACGAGCCGCGCCGGGATCACCCCCATGAGAACGACACGCGCCCCAGCAGAAAGCCCAGCACAAATTACCCCTTTCCACCGCTCGCACGCTGCCAGATAAGCACTTTAGGGGGGTCTTTTCGTTCCCCCAGCCCCTCGGGGGCTGCAGCGCTGAGGGGGCGACCGGGGCGAGGGAGGTGATCCCTCCCCGCCGCCTCCCCGCGCCTTTCCTGGGAATTTCGGAAAGCACCGAGCCGGGGGCAGCGGGGGAGAGCGCCCGGCCGTGTCCCGGCACGGGGACACAGAGCCCCTGTTGTCGCCAGCGGGCTAAGTGGCCCGCGGCTTCGCGCAGGGAGCGGGCGGCGAGGGACGGGACTGAGGGGAGGGAAGGGCGCGTCGCGGAGAGCCGCCGCGGTAGCAAAACCGTCGCCGGCCTCGGGCCGAGCCGCGCTGCTCCGGTCCCGCTGCGGCCGCCCCGCGCCACTCACCGCCTCCGCCGCCCTCCTCGTCCATGTTGGGGCCGCAGGCAGGGCGCTCCGCAACGGCCGCGGCTGAGGGAGGCCCGGCGCTCGCTCCAGCCGCCCGCCGCCTCGCCGCCGCTTCCACCG
>JAWLRI010000190.1:810150-858361 GCA_034781795.1 Crypturellus tataupa | reverse complement strand
TGGCATCCAGGCGGGTTTGGAAGATCTCCAGAGCAGGAGACTCCACAACCTCTCTGGGCAGCCTGTGCCAGGGCTCTATCATCCTCACACGAAAGAAGTTCTTCCTCACATGGAGAGGAACTTCTTGTGTTTCAGTTTGTACCCATTATCCCTTGTCCTGTCACTGGCCACCACCGAGAAGAGTTTGGCCACATCCTACCTACATTCTCCCCTCAGGTATAAAACTAAATTAAACTGCTAAAACTAAACTAACTAAACCAAAATGCTAGCGCATTGTTTCAGAAGTGCAATAAAGTGAAGTTAAATGCTAATGCAGATGAACCCACTGGGCAGCGAGCAACAACCAGGTGCACCCTCCGTTGCCCCCAGCCCCTGCATTACCAGCTCCCAACATTACCCACATAATTCAGAGGCAGTCGTCTCATTTCCTGCTGAATTCCCAGTTCAGGATCACCACCAAACTGGGCACTTAGTTGGCTTCACTGGCCCCTGTTTTCTGGACTACCACATTTACGAGATCCAGTTATTTGCTGTTAGACAATCTGAAGCAGAGCAAACAGCTGTGGTTAAAATGAAAACAAACATTTACAAAATCCTAAACTTACTTCTTTATAAAAGTTCAGGAGAAAACTAGACAACCAAAAGATCCCATGTGTGTTTAATTCCATGGCCATACGAAAAACACCCTAGCTCTCTCTCCACCTGACAAGCTGCTGGCACTTAGCTGACCCAGGAACTCCAGTCTTGTGACTACAACAAACTCTCCCAATATAGTCAGAAAATGTCTTCACTTTTCTGAAAAGCAAAACAGGGTTATGACCATGTTTTATCTTTTCCTTGAGTTACTCTGGTGTTTGAACTATGCCAGAGCCAAAACTCAGTGTAGTGAAACACTTTTTTGCCTGAATAGGCAACACTGACATTTTTGTGATACTCATCTTTATATTTTGAACTTTACTTTTCATTCAAAACCTACTTCGAATAGTTTTAAGTTGAATGTACATTGCTTATAACCGTCTCTCAAACAATCCATACGTGACCAGAAATAATCATTAGGACCAATGCTGGGTTGCAGCAAACTGACCCTACTCTGTCTTTGAGTGATACACTGACATTAAATTCCAGCTGAAGCAAACAGATCCTCGGCATTTGGAGCACATCCCTAATGACTCTAACTTTAACATGCAGGAATCCAGTCAGTTGGTCTTCAACTCCACCTCTCTGAAATGGAAGGATTTAGAATGAAGATTTTACCAGTTTACTGTAGAAAAACTTCAAGACAAGCTGTTGGATACAAATTCATGGGCAGGAAACATTTTCAAAAGTCTCCAGTTGTTCATGCGGATCAAAACCCACTGGACTGTCAGAACCTGAAATTTTGCTGTCAGATGTGCATTGATCTGAACAGAAGATGATATAAGAAGCAGCTGAGTGCTTGCCTCTAAGGAAGGTTGACAATAGGAAGACATGATCATTCAGCTGGGTAATCAGGATGACTTGCATCCAGGTGGTAGCAAATAGTACTGTACAGCAGACAAAATTCCCTCAAGAATGACCCTTTCCAGGGTCATTCACCAAAAATGAAACCTTTGCGGAACAAAAACTGCTGTTCCTTATCAAAGGTTGGCATTTTAAAAATGAATTACTCTCATAGAAAATATTGACTCTTTCAAATTAACAAGGGGCCCAAGATCAGACCCCCCTATTTTGAGCTAAGAAGCAGAAAGCCACTAGCTAAACAGAAATTGGAACAGAAGCATGACATTTAAAGCCACAAAGTTGTGTTCCTCTCTTAACACTTGGGTTTAGATGCTAGAGATTCATTAAGTCAACTTAATTTTGAATAGTCCCACTGTCTTCCTTAAAATAAATTCAGGCCTTGTAAACATAACCTTAACCAATAATCTGGGAAGTGACAGTCCTACACATTATGGGATAGAAGTGTACACAGCACAAGAAGATGTCTCTATTAAAAAAAGTATTAAGTGGGATTAACAAAGCAAATCCCAATTTAGCTTAGTTCTGCCCAGCTTTGGCTGGAGTCTCCTGTGAGACAGATGTTATGGGATGAACAGGGTCACCCTCCCTTCCTTCAGTCCACCTGCGTATGCCACATCCCTCTCCAACTTAGCTACCAGTCATGGCAGTAATAATAAAACACCTTAAGCAATGCTGACCAGGGGGGAGATAACTCAACCTGTTGCAAGAACTGCCCGATCAGTCACGACAACGTCGCTCATTCCAGCACTTCTCAGTCCTGCCGGGCAAACACACTGAGACGACTGCAGTTTTCCAGTCTTTCACAAATAAGGAGATGTGTTTACTCAAAACTCCTGCTCTTGCAAACTAGAATGGATTTCATGAAGAGCCCTACCTGGCCCACGGATTATAGGAAAGCAGCAGAATTGGGCAAACTGCAATGGAAGGCCAAGCTGGGTCACCTGCTGTGCGTCACCTCACACCTATTTACACTTCAGCTTTCAAGTTTATTTACTTGCCTAGGAATGAGATGCACTCAGACGCACCTGCCAGCATCCTGGCAAGCACGCTCTCATTTTGCTGGCAAATATCTCATTGTGAAGGCTGCATCCCTTCCCTTCCTAGCTTTTGACGTGTGGCCAAGCTGAGAAAACAAAGCCATTCTCCAGGGCTTTGCAGGAGGCTAATAGAAAGCTCTGGTTAATCCCCAGTATTAAGTTCCTTACAGATCTGCAGTGCTACCACTACTTTTATAGAGAAAGGAATATATTCAGCAAAGAACTGGCCAAAATCAGCTTTAGACCTTAAATGAGAGAAATGCTCTGGAGAAGATGAAAGAAATGAAAAATAGGACTCCAGACCAGAAACACAATCATCTGACCTGTCCCAACCTCTCTAACAAAGATACGCAACACAAGGATTTTCACAGAAGACACTTTGCTTTATGAGAACCCTAGAGCTACAGGCAGCAGCTCGTTCTTCCTACAGACGCATGCAGTGTTCATAAAGCGATGATGCACTGATCAAGCACACAGTGCTTATTCTTCCTAATTTCTCCCTACCACGTAAAAAGATCAACACCAAACCACAGGACTATAATTTAGTTCATGGGAAAGCGAGAGCTTGGGCTGGGAAAGAGATATGGCCACTAGTTGCTTTATCCTACTTGAAAATGTACCTGGCCCAGTCCCAACCGCAGTAAATCACATGGCTTCACGGCCGCCAGCGTGAGGCGGTCCCAGACTGTGTCAAAACAGATGGTACTTGTGGCGGCAGGAGCGGAGCAGCGCTCTAAAGCCCAGCCCCGTCGTCTGAGCTCCCACGTGCTGCGTCTGTGCCTTGCAACGCATACGCTGCAGAGTGCTATTTATACGCGACGGCATATGGGACCCTGACACTTGAGGAGTATCAGATGTACGCACATGTAAATAAATCAAGAATTCAGCACTCTGTATTTACGGCAATTTCAATAACTTCCAGTCTACTGGAAGCCACGATAAATAATTGCCTCATTTTACATAAAATTTAAACTGACTGCAATTATTCCCTTTCAATTTATTGAGATTTCAATTTACTAAAATGAGACAAGCATAACTATTCACTGATTTTCATGTTGTGATTTGATGAAATAAAAAAAAATAGTGAGGAAAAAAAAAAGTTGTGCTACTTCTAAAGAACCACTGAAATAATTATTACCCAAAACAGGAATTCTGAAAATGAGCACTGCCGAAATCTCTCAGGCTCTTCTTTTTATCTTAACCAGGTCTATGTGGAATTCCTCATTTGCCTTCAGATTTAACATGACCCCAGCTAATGAAGTTATCTTACGGAGTAGGCTTAAGGACACAGAATCAGCAGCACTTGAGATCAAGACAGCTCTGGCAGCTGAGTAGTGCAAAAAGCTCCTTTCCTCTGGAAAGCCCAACAAGAAAGGGGTCCATATGAAGTAACTTTAATACTTCATATTCTCTTCATAGGAGCTGTATCACTTTCAAACTGGTAACGTAGGAACCTTAGCGCTATGGTCCTGGGCACCTCTCAGTGATCTCTCACGACAGGGGTCTCGCAGAGCTTGGATTTTCACTTCACTAACCCCCTGAGTTCCAACTCAGCTGGCACATGATCTTGCTATTCAAAAATGTCTTTTGCGTTGGAGACAGTAAATGATCACTATTATCAATATATACTACAGCACAAGGAAGGAAGCAAAATTTACCAGCTGCTAACACAGCCATTTGTGAGAACGAGTTAGGGCACACTTTTTCTGCACTGCTTTCTCCTCTTCCTGAGATTTTCCCCCACACTAACCGTAGGAAGGTTGGAATATGTTTCTGCAATTCACTGGAAAAAAAAACAGTCTACCTGCAAAACTGCCTCTCAGTATCTGACAGATAACATGAGGTTTCTATTATTTATTTGAACATAAAGGTAGTGATCTATGGGTAGAAGCCAGCAAACAAATAATAAACAAACAAAAACCCTCTACTTTTTCAGTCATTTCTAAACCAACTGAACACCTCAAGCCTCTTGCAAGAGTAAAAAAATGTAGCTATATTAAAGCAAATCTAAAATTGCTGCAAATATGGAAGTGATGAAAGATCACTCTACTTGAGAAGGGACATAAGAAAGGAGGAGCAACAGCAAAGTTTGAGACTAAGAGGGCACACTTGAGAGTTGAAAATTATCCCTGAGTGCACAGTGAGACCACGGCATGGTCTTTCTAGAAGAGAGGTTGGCACTGACATCTAGAGCTCTCTAAGAAGCAGCAAGATTAAAAAAATAGAGGAATTCATCGATGAAAAAATCCTGCTTTGAGATGCTGTTTAGGAAAGATGATGTAAGATTTTTCCCACCCCTTATCACTAACAAGACTTGATTTTTCAGCCATCCTCGCCTATCTAAAACAAACAAAATCCATTGAATGAATTTGGCATAGACGGGCAGGGTGCAAGGAAAGTAAAAACTGTAACAGTGTGTAATCAGTGCTTATCTTCATCAGTGAAGCTATGTCACTATTTTCCACTGAGCTGGCACAGATGCACATTTTGTGCTAGGAAGCAAAGCCCTTGCAAGGTCCCAGCATCACTTCAGTTCAAGTTTTGGCAGATGTTGTACTCACGATTCACATTACAGAGATTGTTCCCTGTTCTAATGTGATGGATGTGACCTGAAGTCCCAGCCCCCTTCACCTTGACTTTCTCTTTTCCTCTAAACCCAGCTTCCTCTAAACCCAGCTTCATAAGCTAGACTAGCTGACAACAAAACACAGGTGGAAAAGGATGCTCCGATAAGGTTCTGAGAGCAAAGCTGCATTGCAAATGGATACTGCCTTCAGATTTAAGCAACAAAAGAAAGACAGGGCTGAGTTTAGAGGTTACGTAATACAAATTAAGGTACACGCAATGACTGTCAGCTTCTAGAAGAGAGATTTAACCCAGTACATCTGTTCCATTAGGTACCAAGATCTCAGAGGGACAAGTTATGGTAATGAGTTCATCTGCACAAGAATTGAAGCCAAATACTTACTTATATGAAGAAGAAATTAAAGAAAAAATGTTTATTTTAATAATAATTTGGGATCACAAAGTACAGCCAATAAAGAGAAATGACAAAGTTGCACTTTTAATACTTCCAACAAGAAGACAAAAAGAATATTTGAGAGACCTGCAATGACTTCATATTTCCCAAGTGACTGGATGGCTGATACCGTGTTATGCCTGTACCTCACAATGTGCCCCCTGACGTGCACTATGTGGGTTGGTGCAAGTTCAGAGCAGCAAGCGACCCTCAGCACCAGAACTCTCCTCACCCAACACGACCTGAAATGCTGCAGAGGTGGCTCAGACTCTATCTGTAGCCAGGCCTTTTCCTGCTAACATCATTAATTGCCTGAAAAATATTCCCCTTGTTTCATTAGGCTGGACTACATCCCACTAATGCTAGATTCGGGATTATTTACAGCGCATATCATATACAGTAACATAATACTCTGTTAGTTGGAATGAGAAATGCTGAATTAAGCCATGAGACAAGGTTGCTAATACTAGTCCTTTAAGCTACTATTATGCAATTATATATATATATGTAAAAGTTTAGCAACATTTCCTCATTCCTTCACTCTGATTTCATTTACAGGACATCTGAGCCACACATCTGAGCAAGGCAGTGATAACAACTGCTATTATACACCATTCAAGAACATACATTTACAGCCCTGAGGGGGAAAAGCCTCGTGTACCTGCAGTACATTGGCGAACGTTTACCAGTCAGTAATGGCTACTTAATCCTTATGTAGGATTTGGATTTTTGTCTGGCAAAAACCTCCAGATGCCAGGAATATGGAGCAATTGCATCACTGCATTAAACAGCACTTAGCAGCCTTGCGAGGCCTGGGTGGCGTGCACGCTTCCACCTCCTGCCACGGAGCAGGGGCTGCCTGCAGTGGCAAAACGAAACCTAGGAGTGCCAGGTCTGGGGAGCACTGCAAGGCTCAGCCCTGGCAAACAGCCTGGTTAACAGCACCTCCTAAAACAGGTATATGGATGCACTTGTGCGCGCGTGTGACAAGGAAACTCAAAGGAGCTTGTCCTAAACTGACCGTGTTCAAGGGAAGATAAACAATCATCAGCCCTCAACTAGTCACCTTGCAGATGAAAACAGCCAACAGCCCTTTTAAACAGCAACAAGAGAATTACACAGAGATTTTTGAAGCAAAAATTCAGCCTGAAAACTAGTATACAAGAAGCATGAAACTTTGTAGCGGGGAGAAGAAACCTTGGAGAGGAAACAGCTGACTTGGATCCTGGGGTCTTCTGACAAGGAATCAGAACTGCGCTGTAAGTCTCTGTATATTTATATGTGTACACATATTTCCAAATATAGCTATATTTAGCTACATCTATATGCAGACTACCAAAATTAGTTGGCCAGAAATGAAATGACATCTCCCAATCTTATTACAAACTACTAAAACACACATAACTGCATGGAATGGTTTCCTTTCATTTACAACAACGTGCTCCAGAGCAAGCTGAAAAATATAAACCCATGTGACTAGAAAACCAAATGAAAGAAAATTAGGTAAGTTAAGTCAAATATTTTGATGGACAAAAGTGTCTAAGAGGATATTCTAATCACCCAAATTCAAAAAAAAATAGATTTTGCCCTATTAGTTTTATCCTCTTGCTTATTTCTTGACTGAAAACATTTAGGCTTAAGAAATGGCCTTCATGGCAAATGTCAAATGGCATAGAAAAGCTTCTTTACAGAACTTTTTTTAAAAAAAAAAAGCCCCAAAAAACCCCAAAACAAAACACATTAAAAAAAAAGAAAAAAAGAGATGCACATTGGGAATGCCTATTTTTAAGCTGTGTTAAATTTAGCTTATTATGCTGAAAATAATACCATTAGTTAAGTCACAGCTATTTTTTTTGGACCAGAATTTGATATACCTTTTCATTACAAGGGCACTTACAGGTTTCATTTGCTACGTTTAAAAGGGAGACATTTTTCTGCAGTATTGCACAGAGATATTGGCTGTAAAAAAAAGAGATTCCAAGGTCCTGAAATAATATAATTCTAAATTTACACTTCTGGAAAACAGCCTGCAATGCACCTAGTGCAGCTCCTTGCAGCTCAGCCAGGCAACTGCCCTTTCACTCTCCGCCGAGTTGTGTTATATGGAGTTGTAAGGACCTATGGTGGGACACCGCTGTGTTTTCCAGTGACGCAATGACATTTTCATTGCATTCTCGTGTCATCAACATGCCACTGCTTTCAGCAGAGTCCTGCAAGAACAGGGCTGATGAACGCTAAACATCTCAGTGAGTACCTAGTCCTCGTGGGAGCTACAGCCAGCAGGGATAATCACTCTGGGGACGCACTGACAGGGAACAGGGCTTCAGACCCTGAGAAATCAGTGTGGTGCAGAGCCCCAGGTGGCTACAGCGGGCTTGGGCACAGTTACAGAAGAAACGATGCAGAAAGGAGACGCATTTCTAAATTACGGGAAATACATTAGTTCCTAAGGATGCTCCATGCAAAGATCCGCCTTCAGTACAAGGATCTAAAAGCACTGCCATTTCTTTCAATCCCCTTAGCAAGCCACATGGCCAAACCTCCCCTGCACAGTGTGGTGCTGAAAACCTCTTACAGACAGGACGAGCGGAGCCAGAGGATGAAGCTAGCGGTTTATTCTTAAGTTTTAATGGATATAAACGGGATTAAGAACTTCAGTTTATACATAACTGTGTATTTTAAAATAAGCCCTATTGCAACACTCACACTAATAGAGCTACATAATTGTTACTGGTGACACAGAGCTGCTCTCGAGAGCCTCAGTCAGCAGCTCCAGTTGCTGTATCAAACGAGAGACCTCCCGTGGCAGTGGTTCGTGTTCACGTGCACTGCATGTGTCCACATGCAGAAGGGACAAGGAAGGGACCTGATGCCAACAAGCATTGCTGGTATAATTACATATCATTCATTCTCAGCACGTGTTGTTGCACTGAGCTGAGAGTTCCCCCCACCCAACACAAGAGTTCCCCCCACCCAACACACACAGAAAAAACTCAGAGACAGTGAGGATTTCTGAACAGCGTCTCAGCAACCGTGATTAAAACATCTTCAAAAGAAACTGCATTAACATTCCTCAACCACGTCATCAGCATTTTTCCTGGCACGTGGTTCAACATCTAGACACAATGTCACAAGTTAATGTTGTTGAGGATCTTGGGTAACAGACCTCAAAGACAGATGCATCACTTGGATAAAATAAATTGTCCATTTTCTTCTGACAGCTGAACAAGGCATCTCAGCAGCTTGGCTTCATTGCACCTTGCCAGGATGCCTACGCTGGCATTCTCCACCTTGGGGTGTAGCCAGTTAGAGCACAGGCAAGGGCTCAGCAGACTCTTTTGCAGCTGCCATTTGCGTGCCCTTTGTAACACTCAAGGGATAAAGATGACCCAGCGCTCTTTGAGCAACCTACATTCTCCAAACCAGCTGACATGGACCTGAATTACATCCATCATCTGCCAAGTACTTTACGGTATTAACTGCCCCCCAACACTCAGTTATTTGAAACACAGGTCATTTTCAATTCCAGTTTTGTTAACTTGTATGACAAAATACTGCCAGTGAGTCAGTAATCACAACAAAGCCTGTTGAAGGGAAAGACTTCCTAACATTCACTAATTTGCTGTTGCAAAACTTTAAACTTAAAGTTTAAAACCCTTAAACTTCTTAAGGCATCTTAAGAAACACTTAATACTTTTTTTAAAAATTGAGGAATCAAAAGAGGTAAATTAACCTGTCTTAAAATATGGAGTCATCCGGTGTCGGGTGCCTGTGCTGAGAATATAAAGAATATGAAGTTATAGCTTTTACTGCTTGTTTCTAGTATCCGGCTAGTATGTGACATTCATGTTACTACTCAGCATTGTGCTATAACCATGCACTCAGTTTAGCTGTTGCAGATGAGCTTGCACCTGCAGAACCCAGGCTATCACGCGGCACACAAGGCCACGGCGCGTCTGGCATCCCCAGGTCAGTGCGCCGTCCCTGGAAATAAGAGCCACCAGCACAACTTGCTCCGGAAAAATTCCCAGAGCACTTTCCTTCGTGCCGCTATAAACACGCTGAGCGAAGCACTGCAGCTAAACTTGGCGGACGTTCACGAAATACACAGCTCGGCAAGCCAGGGCCTCGTTGCGTTGGGTCTTTTATTGGACGCAACCACGGCCCTGTCTCCCCTCTCTGTTTATATGACTTACCAAGTATATAAACTATTGCTCTTAAATTCTGAGGACCCACATTTATGAGAGCAATTAGCCTTTGTTTGTTTAGAAAGGCTGTTTGTCTGTCTCCTGCATTTTAAATGCCTCCCTGCCTCCCTTGCCCAGAGCAAAACAAAATGTTTGAGTTTTTATTTGATGGTGGGCTCCATCTGAAGTTTGCTTAATGGGACGAAACCTCTATTGTGACTACTGGAGGCGGGTAGGAGAGATAAAGCCTTGTTCCTATTCCAGTGAAAGCTTAGCAAGGGAGCGGTTTGGAGGAACAGATCAAGATATTGCTCTTACACCTCCTCAAATTTTATTACATGACATTTGAGATTTGCATTCAAACTACCTGTCCAGAATATCTTGCTGTCTCACTATGCTTCCCAGTGTGTTGTCAAGTACCAAACATGGATGGATTTCTATTAATCATCTCAGAAACACCATCCAAGCCATCGGCTATGTCATTTCTGTGACTCCAGCAAGTGGAGAGTTTAGACCTGAAGCACTCTCTGGCCTGCAGCCAACAGTCTACTTACCCATACGAAAGCTGCTCTTCTTTCTTCTCCCAATTTTGCACCCCACACCCTCTGCTACATGAGGCAACGCCCAAGAATGACCCTTTTAAAAAGCATATATTTAACAGGAAAAAAAGGTGAGCTGCCTGGAGCACAAAAAAGGCTTTAGGAAAGCTGCGGTTGTCTTCTTTGACAAACTGTAACAAACAGATACTTCAGAGGTGAATCATATTTCTTACACTATGGGACTCAATTACTGACAAGGAAAGCCTTTGTGCAAAGTTCAGTGGTTGTTTTGTTTTGTTCTCCATGTGGCAGCTGCCCATCACCTAAAAGACCCCCCTTGCTCACCAAAACACAAAGTTTTAATTGGAAAACAGCAAAGCACGTTTTCAGGCTGAACGTGCATTCTGCCTCTTCTCTGCCACTCTGCGAGTGGCACCGCTTAATACAGCTCGCGAATTCAGCAGAGATGCTTGTAACAGGACCTCGTGACAGTCCTTCTGATGATAATAAATGGGTTGATCTTCATAGCGCACAGTCTCACGAGGCACCTCTGAAACAATAGCACAACTTCCCCTTCTTGTAGCTGCTGCTTTCAAAGCTAAATGGGCACAGTCTTCTTTCAGTGGAAATATGAAACAGTAATCCTAAAAGCATGAAGATGAGATCATGCAAGAACTATATGGCATTCTACTTTTCAGAAGCAGTCTTTCTGCTCCCAGATCCTCAAAGTGCATAGTGTTTTGTGTTTTTTCTTCTTTTCTTAAACCGTCAACAACTGTTTTTATGAAGTAACTTTATGCCATGTCCTAAACATGAATTTTATAGAAAGTCTTTGCTGTAAGAGAGCTGTCTGGTTTGATTAATAGTCATCTCGAACAGGAAATACTTGCATAATGTGAATACATCTTGGACACAGATCTGGCTCACAGTAGGTCTTTTGTGCTGCAGAGACTATCCTGGACCCGTTCCCACTGATACTGCTTTAAACAATCTCGCTGCACGGCACAGCGCGGGGACCAGCATCTCCTGCAGCTTTTAAGCTATCCAGCTTGGGAGCACAAGGTATGCTAGTTCCACCCACAAAGAGCAGAGAAGCTACCCTGTTCCTGGCTTGTACGAACTGGCCTTTCAGTCAAAACGCCTATCATCCCTTACTGCAAAGCTCTGCTTCGAGAGCTTAGAGAACCACGAATGCAAAGCGGGTCAAAACATGGGAAAACCAGGGTTACTCGTGAGCTGGCAACCAAAACCTCCGCAGGCAGAAACCTTGAACAGAAAGAAGTATTAACAGTTGTAATACTTTGTTTTTAAATTACACACCAACTGGAAGTACAAAAGAATAAGAAAAAAATACATATTATTAAAAAAGCTTGCCATAACAAGGAAAACCCTTATGAAATAAAGCAAGCATTATGTACCTGATTTGCAGCAGAGTATGGGTTCAATCAGATGCAGCACATAAGGGCAAACAGGCAAACATCTCTTAGTTGCAAGGGATGTTCAATGTGTCATTCCAATCAAGTAGTTGTTTCTTGGTCTCTCTCCCAATTCCTGCCTCAAAAGCCAGCTCCTGCTGGGCTATCTGCTTCTTCCTTATTCTACAGTTAATTTGATCTCAACAGAAATGACACAGCACAGAAAAATGCAGCATTAAGCCCAAGAGCTCCACACTGACCTCTAAAAAGGCCTGAAGGTTTGTGCGTGCTGTGTAAGGGGGCACTGCTGGCAGATCACTGATAATACCACACCAGAACAGTAATTCTAAATACACATACATAACCAGTGATCAGCTTAGGGGTTACTCTAGGTGCATGTCCCTATAGACAACTTCATTAGCTTGCTAGAATATGGATATATATAATATACATAATTATATATTTATATATAAAATATATTATATATATATAGCTTACTTGAACTGAAGTGTTAAGGGAAAAAAAACTAAATTGCCAGGACCAGATGATATCTACCCAAGAGTTCTAGAAGACTCAGACAAGAAACAGATTTCTAGAGTATATGGTTTTGTTATAAAACTACCTCCGTTCCAGCAATTAGAAAATGGCTAACAGGAAACCAATCCTTAATAAACTCCAGAGGAGATGCAGGAACCACCACTGGGTTGGTCTGATGTCTGCAGCACAGAAGTTGGCAGAAAATTCATGAACAGAATTAGTGACACATTAGTGATACATAGGTGAGGGCTTAGGAAGGGAAGCCGTACTAGAACTGAGGTGTAGGTGGAGTCCTGCAAAGGAATCAGTGAGCATGGGGGCAAACAAGAGGCTATGGATGTGGTCTAGTGGAATTTCTAGACACTGCTCTAATCAGCATACCTGCAAAGGCCCTAAGACAACTGCGCTGCCAAAAAGACAAACGTGAAGACCTCCCAAGGCCAAGGATTTTGAATAAAGGTAGCAAAGTAAGAGTTAACAGTTGGTTCCTGCAGTAAAAGGAAGGATACAGGCTCCTCAATATTCTCATAAGTGACCTAGGTAAGGCTACTCAGTTCCCTCACCGTATTAAGCCCACTCCTTCCCCAGCCATGTATTTTTTTCAGACCATGTAATCACGCCACACAAGCACTTCCAATATACAGGTGGTTGAAAACAGATGACCCTGCAATATTCTAAGAGTTGCCATCTCCTGCATAGACTATCACAAACAGGATTAGAACAGATTTGTGTGTGAGAACCTTCAGGCTGCCTGGGAGGTGCAACTAAAGACCTTGCCCTTCCTAACAAGAAAGTTGGAGCCAAGTAGTGGTGAAACACTGCTGAGGGCCCCAAACCAACACAGCAGGCTGTGAACTGGGTCGAGGAAAGCTGAGGTTGCAAACAGGCAATCTGACATTTAGAACTTAAAAAGTAATGTGCATTTAACTGCTTAGGCAGGCAAACATCAGATGTGAATGCGGAGAAGCCTAAAGGCAAGAGTAACAAAAACACAGCAGAAGGTGGGCACTGACAAAAGCACAGAGGTCAGGTGCAAGGAGGAGGTTAACACCTGAACTAGTGATATAACTCAGAAGAACGGTGTGTATAGGGAAGTGGTATATAGACTAAGCATTTCTGCTTGATATTCTCACAAACACATCAGAGCTCTTCTGAAGTTCAGAAAAGCAGGAGAATAATAACTGGAAGCAACGTTGCCAGCATCTATATAGTGGCCAGCAGCTCAGGCTTGTATTACTTCAAATGAATTTTAAGGTCTTCAAGTTGACATGAGTTTTGTGGTTTAGGTTTTAAGTTTCAGCCAAAGAATATCTGTAAAAATCACACAGAAGAGTTCGGATCCATTTCTATTCCTTCTAGTAGGAGCAAGGGAAATTTTCCTTTCCCTTGCAAGGTGGAAACACACAGAAAATGACTGGTATCTGAAACCACCTTGTATTAAAATTTAGCCAAAGAAGAAAGCGGAGTATTTTCCCAGCTATTTAGGATGTCCAAGGAGTAAAATGAAGAGTAACAGGTATATGGGGTCTCATCCATGCGAGCACGACTCCGTATGGGAGCAGTTGCTTTTCGGTGCTGCCGGGATAGCGGGAATGGTGCGTGCCGACCTCCAGGGCGGCTCTAAATCTGCTGGCACAGTTAGGCTCAGCTCTGTCGCCAGCTTTATTGTAAGAGGCGTGCCAAGAACACAAAGGATCTGTGAGTGATAAAGCAAGGAAACTCCACCAAGGTGCTCTGAAAGGGCTCGGGAAGAAGAGGAAGGTGAGGAACCGACTTAAGGAAAAGCAGCAAAACAACCCACTTAATGCAGAGAGTTAAACGACATTCCCTTTTCCTATATTTTATACATTTATTTTCAATGCTACTGCTGTTTCTGAAATGATCTATGTTCCAGAAAATGAAGACTCTCCTAAGTAAAACAAACAAATAAATGAGTTTAGAACTACGTTCCCTTTTGGTTATTTGAAAAGGAACAGGCACCATCTAAAAGATTTATTATTCTTTTTGAAGTGAACCAAGCACCTGTGTGGAATAGATATAAGTGGCATCGGGGATTTCACTCCAGTGACATCAATAACAACCTGGATCTTAAACCTGGAGACCTAGTGAAACCTGGCTGCCCACTGCCCATAGCATGTGTGGGGGTTTAGCACCAGGTCTCCTACCTGCCTCGTGCCAGCGCAGCGCGCACCGCTCTCCCAAAATAATATCAAAATTCATTTAAAAATAAGAGCATTTAAACAAATAAACAGACAAATAACCTCTCCCCCAAACAAACAAACAAAAACCCACCACAAACAGGAATGAAGTCAACTCAGTCCCAGAGTAGGATTTGCAAATATCATTTGACCGTCGAACAGGAGCAAACTCATCCCGCTGTATTTGGAGTGTGACAGTATTTGTCATCATCTTCTCTGCAGACAAATTAAAAACACATTTCCTGAAGGGGAAAAGTCCTCATCTTTCTCATGCAAACCTTTGCAACTCAACCACCTCAACCATCCAGCCAAAGTGGTCATACAAGAGCCTACCCTTACAGCACACTTGTCAGCCAAGCTCTGTTTGGTCCCAACCTTTTCACTCCCATACCCTCCTCTCCATCGCTAGCACACATTTTAAAAAAAATCTGATTCTGAGGAACTTCTGCCTATTGCCCTAATCTTTTACATTTTTTCACAGTATTCCTCATTTTTTATATTATCAACAGTCAGGGCTCTATTCCAGACCACGCACACACATGTGCTTACCTAAGCTGCTTCCCTCTGCTTCTGGGAACGGACTGCAGAGGACGACACGGCACTGCAGTGTCTCCCGAAAGGAATACGGACACAGGCCATCGCTGTCACTGCGTCACCTTCCTCTCTCGGGCAGCTCCAGGTCTGTCCACAAGCTCCTCTCCCCTGCCCTGTACGCACACCTTCCCCCGGGGCAAGGTCCTGCCCTGCGACTGCCTCCAGCCCAAGACCAGCTCTTGCAGGAGCCCTCCTTCTCCTCGGCGTTCTGGACTAGTTCGTCTCTGATCGCAGGTCTGGCTTGCGGAGAGTAACAGGAAAAGTAGCTGCCCTTCATCTTAAAGCTCCCCCAGGAGCACAGCTCCAAAGGTGACCCAGTCCGTACCACTGTTTTATCTTCTCAGGTTTTTTATAACCTCATAGGCTTTTTATAGCCTCCATCACCTTTGTACAGTCAGGAAGGAAACATTACAAAACTGACTGGAGAAACCAAATTGCTGAAGGAAAACCAGACATCTTCCTGGCTAATGCATTTAACATGTTGTTAACAGTTCAACATACCAATTTATGGGTTAAGCCGAATTATGAACTATTTTTTTTTTAAGGGAGCAGGGAGGGAGCCTCATCCTGAAAAAAAAATCTTTTCCTTTTAAGAAATAATGAGGAAAACAAAGCCGAAGGTATGTGGTCTAACATACATGCTAAGTCAAATTGGCTGCCTCTAACTGAAAACACTTGTCATCCCCGCACCACGTAAGCTCTTAAAATTTGAATCTCCTATGTGCCTCTTAGCAGGAAAATGGAGCGTTGCACAGCAGCGTTAGTTAGTTAGTTAGCACTTCTTTTTATTTTAAATATGACTTTACAGAGACATGCTTTGAATTTTAGCTCTCAGCAAAAGGTTTCACTTTTGTTAGCATTCATGGCACTCAAGCCACTCCTATGTGGTGGGAGGGAAAGCACAGTGCAGTGTCAAAAAAAGTACTTTTGCTTCTGTCTACAGGAAGGAAAAAAACCCTCTTCTTTTACCAAGTCATATTATATTAAAAACTATTAAAAAAAAAAAAGAAAAAAGGATAATCAAGAATTTAAAGCTGAGGAGGGCAAAGAATTTAAATTTGTTGCCTTTTTTAAGTACTTGAATGAGTGATTGTTCATGAGCTTATAAATGACTAAGAATTTAGATTTTATTAAAAATGTAGATTTTATTGGATTGGTTATCTTACTTTCAAAGAATTAGGATTCATGACAGACAAGATTCACCTTAAATAATTTAATCATCAGAGTCTCTCTCTCCTTTTTTTTTTTTTTTAACATTTTTACAGGACCTTCTCAATGCCAGCATAAAACATTTTCAAGCTAGAATCCAGTATTTATCCTTGCAACTTTTTCCCTAAAATTTACATCCTTACTGTATTGCATTTTGAAAGCACTATTTGTACTAAAGAAGTGCAAAAATATTCCATTTTCACTCTGATCTGATGTGACTGTAAGTTTTCCTGCACATAGGCCTTCGCTCCAATACAAAAACTTTTGATCTTTATAAAAATATAATGAGGAAAGGACCCTAATGCATAACCATCTTAACCCAGCCAGACCCATATTTAAGGTTTTATACATTTTGCTTAAGCAAAATATAAGTGCCTCTAGGGAAAACAACGTTAATAAACACGATCATATAAACTTTACAGTAAAAATTCAATTTTACCTTTAATAGCGTCTCTCAAATAGTAAATTTTATTATAAGACCAATAACTCTTAATCAGATTCTACCAGCAAAATCAGGTGTTTCATTTTCCATTTTTAATCAGTCTGTCCAATTGCTTCTTGGAATATTTCATGTTCTAAATAAGATAAAGTAAAACACTAATAAAAGTGTCAGATTTTGCTGGAAACTGGACTGATGCCTTCACTCTTCTCTGTCCAGGAAAATTTTTCTTGACCAAAAAAAGCATTCCTCTTTGCTTACTCCTCAAATTCCGTATCTGCAAGGCAGTTCACTAACATGAGAAGTGAATGACCCATTTGGCCACGACGCCATTCCGAAGTCTCCGTTAAAAGCAATTTCACGTTTGTGCTATTCTGGGCCCAAATTATTTTCCTGCTCGCGCTGGGTGGAATTGCGGTATAAACCGACCAGAGATCTCCAGCTTTGCTCACTGCGTTTCGCTGCTCTAGTGCTTTATGCCATCCACATGCCATCCTCTGCTCTGACTCCTCATCTCCCATTCCAGTTTCCAGCAGTGCTCCCGGGCATTTTCTCACCGCGGCATCCGAAGACGCACACAGACGCGCGCAGTGTACGTTTCCCCGCAAGCCCACTTCGTGTTTTACAGCACTATTGCTCTTTACGTGCAAACCTCTAATTTGCCAGATGCTAATTTCTTTCTTAAGCCATAATGTCTTTAGCATACTTAAAGGTGACTCCACAAACTTTATATGCTAGATTAGCATACCATTAACTTTTTGCTGTTTGCTATTTACATCTCTTTCTCGAGAACACATGGAAGAGCTCTTGCCTGCTTGGAAATCGCACAAAGCCAAGCTTTCAGGGATCAGCCCAGTGCACACATACTCGGGAGCCGCCAATTCTTCATGCTTAGCTCGAGACACTACAAACACATATTTGATAGAGCAAAGATTTCAAGGGCTGCTCAGTAGTTCTGAGGAAACTAGCCAGGGAGCATGTCTAAAACGACAGGCAGAAAAGACACAGCTGCCACTGAAGCATCAGAACACTAAAATTTGTCACTCACATTGCAGTCTGATTTTAGCTATGCTTTGCCTTGCTACAAAAGAAAAATGAATATCCCCCATCCCTGCTAAGCTCAGCGCCGCATAAAAATGCTTAGGAAAGGGATAGTTGGATTTTGTATCTTTAAAATTTTGCCAAAAGATAAAGATATTTGAAGGAAAATAACAGGTCATATGCAAGGTTAACCTTTGCACTCCTTTAAACTGTCACAAACTAGAGAAGAGCAAGACATTCCTTGAAAGCGCAATTTATTTATTATGCTTATGTGCAATCTCCTGCAATTTGTCTGCCTGCCAGTTCTGACAGTGCTGAAAAAAGTGCAATAGAATTCAAATATTCAATTCAAAATAGAATTATTTTAGTGTAGTTACACCCTAGAGCCCAAGAACCCAAATTCTGTACTTATCCTATGGAAATTTTAGTTTAATTTTTCTGCAAAGACTTCTGGTGGCTATAAAACATGTAGATTTTTATAAGTTCATAAAATTACTCTTTTATGTACATTTCAGCCAGCTATAGCAGCTATTAAAAAGAAAATTAATGACTTGTAATGGATATTGTATCTCTAAAGGGAAATAAAACGCAAATCTATTGCATACACAGGAATGGACAGATGGGCTAATCTCTGACATACGCTGTCATCAGTGGGTGCAGACCAACCCTTTCCTGCTCTCCAGGAAGAAAAAACAGTACCAGTTCTTGATGGATTTCTCCATCCGTTAGTTGAGATTCTAGACAAACCGGATGTGTATGCCCAGCGCTTCCTCCGTCTTCCATTAATTTATCGGAATCACAGGTTTCGACATTCTCTAAAGATGGCTCAGACTTGAGGATCTACAGCAGCCCACACATGTGCACATAGAAAAGTTCTCCAAAACCGGAACTTTACGGAAGAGAAAGCGAGTATTCCCGTAGGATGCAATCCCTTCAGAAATTAATGCAAACTCAGAGGGACTGACCAAGTGAAACGTTTCAGGCTATTTCTCACTACTTGCAGAACACAAGGACGAGAATAGCAGCTGTCTGTGATTAACTGCTTATTTCTGCTCTTCTGGATCCTGCAAACCTGTCATGTCTGAGCACGGAGTTACAAGATGTATTTTCTTAGACGCTGAGCCAAATTCATAGGGTTCCACCCGGTCAACCGGGTTGACACAACTCCAAGGGGAGCTGCCTCATTTGCTGGATGGCTGGAAGACTCCGGAGATCTGAGCGCATCCTCTTGGGTCACCGCTCCGCACGGCTCTCGCTGTTGAGGGCCTCCTCTGCGGAGTCTGGCTCTCCATCACATTTTGGGAATTCAGCACCATAGTCGCTCCTCTCGCATGCCAGAAGATGAGGATCAGCAAACCCCGCTGGGATGTGCCGTCCCGCAGCCAAAACGAGACCAGTTTTTAAGAGGCCAAAAGCAGTCCTCAGATGTGCTGATAGATGTAATATTCCCCACCACCTTGCCTGCTGGAGAACGGCCTACTGGAGCCCCAAAGCAACTCAAGGTTTAATCATGGGGCAGACGTGATTTGTAACTCTTACAGTACCTTCCTAGCTACCTTCCTAGCAAGGAACAGATGAGGCACTGCAGGTGAGGTATGACAGCCACAATGTCTTGTATGCTGCTAAGGCACCTTAGATCATACACGGCAAGAAAGAAATAAGAAAGTATAAAGTATGAAAGAAAAAATACAATACAAACTGACAAATCAACTAACCAAAGAGATCTACGGACAGTCAGCTTTATGATAGTGAAACAGGGAAGCACTTACAAGTCAAACGACTTCCAAACTATTTCTAGTGCTTAACCTTTGCTTTCAAAAAAGGAATGACCAGACGTTGGAAAAGAAAGATGAAGGCATAGGTTCTGAACGAGCCTCAGCCTCTGCAGACTTGTAAGATGCATGAAATAGTACGTCTTATTCCAAAGAGAATGTCTTTTAAAGGAATAGCATGAAAACATTGCAGGCTATAGGGAGAGATGCCTAAGTACTATTGCCATGTAACTACCCCAGACACCACCCCTGCTATTCACAGAGGCCTTCAGCTGTTCAGTCAGTGCAGGTGACTGCTGGAAGCAATCACTTCTACCATCTTTTTCTTTTTAATCTTTGTGATATTTCTCCCCACATGCCTCCTTCTCATTTCAATGCAAAATAAGGTCCCAAGTTGAAAGTTACTGCACAGAAAATGACACTCGTTACAAGAGAATTAAAATTATACAAATATATATATTAAAATGCATTCATAAAATCTTAATTCTATTTCTTGAAACATGATATATCAAGTTACAATTCCTCCAGCAGAATTAAAACAGAACAGCAAAAATGCTCTACAAAAATTACTCAGGACACGCTTAAACCCAATCTTACTTAGTGAGCACATGTTCCACACGGTTGGACGTGTTCCAGAGTGAAGCTTCACATTATATCCAGATAAACTCCACGGCTGTATAAATGGATCCACTGTACAAACTTTTTGAGCAGATAATATGGACATTTTTTCTTAATGCTTTAACTGAAACCAGGCATATGTTCAGCATAAACAGTATCCCATGGTCAAGAATCACCAAAAACTACTGGTTGATCTAATGAGAAAATGGGGTTTAGGAGTCCTGGGAAACTAGGTTTGAAGGTTCCCAGGCTCTTTCCCAAGGTTCAAGATGCACCAGCCTACATCCCATTGCTGACTGCCCTTTTCTAGAGCTGAAGGTCTGTAAATCTAACTCCTGTGGGAGACTTTAAGCCATCAGGTCATATTTTATCTTTCTACTGAGGGGGCATCTCACCAACCTTCCTCAGAGAGGCGACAGAGCCCAGTACCACTTATCTCATGCTGTTGCCTTTCTGTCATCTGGTGCTGCGAAGGTGTCTCTGTTGCATCTTGTCTTCTAGCAAAACTTCTCTTGATCAGTACAACTGATTTGATGCACAGTATGAGCAGGGTAAAAGACAGAAAGTGCATGGCTGCTCCCAACTACATCAAACAGGTGATGACTGATGTCGTCCTTGATGTCTCAAGCGAGTCTGGGACTAAAAAAATCTGTCATCCAACTGCTCAATCACTCTTCTACCTGGAGCTCCGATGCAGTGCAAGACATGCCTCACCTGGGCCATATCCATTTCTGTTCTTGATAGGAGGTCAAACGTATCCTAGGTCACCATGGGGGGACATCTGAAATAGCACTCCATAAAGAAATGCCCTGATTTGCCTATTTATCACAAACAATGAATGAACAAAAGAAGGGGGATTATTTAACACTAGTTATGTGTTATGGTCAACTTGGTATAGTTTTGGGTGTTTGGACTGTGAGCTAGTCAACATTAACTACAGCAGACATAGCACTTGAGTACTGACTAATAGCAGGGTGCCATTTTATGTATTGCCTTCCCAAACACACTTAAAGAAATTTTTTTAAACCGTTGATGTATATTTATTTTCTCCTGACTGAGAAATAACTGAAGTGTAACCTTTACGGCAGTTCTGTGGTACAGTGATTGTTGCTGTTTTTGTCACTCGATGTCACGGTGGAATTACATGCATAGCCTTGTGCAAAGGTACCAAACGGCTCTCACTCCACTGCATTTTGCTTCTAGTTGCGTTCTCACATCTGCAGCCACTGGTTGCAATGGCAGTTGCCCACTGGCCAAGTTAACACCATCATAGTGGGGAGCTCCCCAGCAGCGAGTGCCTGGGTGAGTTCTCTCCATAACTTGCCTACAGGCAACTGGACAGCATACAGGTAAAAATATAATCTGGGGTCAATAGCATGGGGGCGGGTGGTAACTGGTGTGTTTTTTCAACTCCACAGTAGAATACTGCGATATCCCTCAGATTAGTTCACAATACATCTATATATATATCTATATATATATATATGACTTAAGAAAGAAGCCCTAATGAACAGGGTGGATGAAGCTTCCTAACTCAGGTGTTTGGAACTCACCTGCTAAAAGCTGTAACACAGGGACATGGATCTGGTCATCTTAACGTGGATGTACCATGGCAGAATTATAAGCATCTTCTTACATCCTCCTGCTCTGGGCATAGCTACAGCCGCGGCACGGTCTGCTAGACAACCCAAAGGAAATGATGGCAGACAAGAAGCAGACTGAACATTTCACTCCCGGCTGGCAGAGCAGTGATGTGCAGCCAGTTTGCTTTTGGCTAGCTTGAGCTGCAACCACAACTTGCACCAACCTCAAGCAAGTGTGCCACAAACCTTCCCCAGCCTCTACTTAGGCATTTAAGCAGGCCTCCAGCTTGCTGATTTGCACAACATCAGAAATTTACTACAGCTTTCAAACTAAGCAAGCCAAAAGGAACTGAACCGTGCTCGGGGTAAAATTTTTCCACGACTTCCCACAATCACAGCAGTGAATTCCCCTCCCAACAAAAAAAATCAGACACATGGCTGAAGCCTATGCCTGCCCATTCCAAGCAGCAATGCATGCCAGCTGGTGGAGAAAACGCCCGCAGGAAACTATGTGGGTAAAAGCAAGCAGCCAGCACACACTGGAGTGAACTTGGAGTTGATACAGGGCAGAAATATCCAGTCACCAGAAAGAGAGCTTAAGGAAAAAACAAACAAACAAACAACCCCCCCCTCAAAAAAACAAAACCAAAAACAAAACAACAAAAAAAAAGTGTTCGCTTCTTCCTGCTCCTTCAAAGAAATCTATAGAATCCTTTCAGAAGAGATTCCGGGAATTAAAATCCACACAGGTTCCCCTGGATGCTAGAAGATAAATTAAACAAACAGGCTCAACAGAAGTGCTGCTGCTTGGGTTTATCTGCAACCCACCCTGCACGATCACATCCCCCACCTAGTCCCGCACAGTCCGGGGGCAGTGAGTTTCACATCATGCTGTTTCCTCCCAGATCCCGGCCTCCGTCCAGCTTTCCTGCCGGCTCCGCCGATCCGACCCCAACCACCTCTGCTGTCAGGTGCCTGGAGCAAGGCACCCATCCGAGCTCCCTGCACTCGCGAGACTGTTAGCAAGCTGTGAAGAGCTGCAGCTCTTTTCCATCTGCAGAAGCGCTGGCACGTCCAAATGCTTGTCCGCCCCCTTCCCAAACTGCACAATTCAGCCCCCAAAATAAATACAGTAAATAGCTCTTCCTCGCAAGCCCGTGGAGCTCGGAGCACACTGCTGCCCACGGCAAAGCTCCCCATGCCAGCAGCAGCCCTGGCCCTGCCTGCTGAGGGCCATTCCTAGCTGCTCCCCATCCCCACGTCAGCCTGCTCCGCGCTGCCAGGGGGACCCTCCGCAACCCCGCACGATTTACTTGAATGATGACTCACTCTGCACAGGGTCTTTCAGGAATGTGGGTTATTTTCCATGCTTGTATTTAGAAAACTTTTCTATTGTTTATATTGCCTTTCACAGCCCCCAGACTGTTTATTAAGGCATCAAGTATCAGGGATGTCCTCCAGACTGGCGATGATCTTTGCTAACTACACGGATCAGCCCGTGGCCAATGCGTGACTAACTGTCAAATAAGACTGTGGTAGGAAAGATTTCAAATCCCTTAGGGAGATGTGGCTTATCCCAAGGAGGCAATAAATATATATTTTAACAAACACTATTATATGACTGTTTGGTTTCACTTAACCTTTTTTAAAAAAACAAAAACACCCCATTTGTTGGTCTACAGACAGAAAAATGAACATGTCCTGCCAATTCTTCCTTCCTCATACATGCATTTCCTTTCACTTGTTAACAGCTAAGCTCAGGAGTTCCACATTTCCAGACATCCAATTTCTGCACCGAAGTGGCCGCCAGCTACCCGAGAAGAGACCCGGCTGCACCGCGACAGCGGGAGAGGCAGTTCCCACCTAACAGAACAAACACAGGCCGCTCCTCAGAGTGCTGCAGGGCTCTGCGTGCCCAGGCACGGTCCTGCCAAGCTGCTGCCACTGATCCGGCTCCGGCCCCTTCGCTCTGCGCGGCCGGGTTTGCCTTTGCTCTAGAGTCCCTGTGCTGCAGACTCAAATGAACTGCCCAGTCCAGTGCTTCTGATCTGAGCAATCAGGAGTTTTTAAAAGAAATGTAATAAATAAATAAATAAATAAAAATAGCCTGCATTCATTCAGTTGGGAAATAGAGGCATCGGATGTCCACATATACTGACATGGGTGAAGTCCAAGGCATGGAGTCTATCTCTAATTGGATGCAACTATTTCCATCCCTCCACTACTCCACTGAGAACCTTACAGGGAAAATATTGATTTCAGCTCTGAAAGTTCAGCCTCTGTCACCAGCCAAGGTGGTTGCAGTTACAGGTGAACCTCATCAGGGTTCAAACTGCACAGACCGCCTATGTCCTAAGAAGCTTCCTTTGATACCCAAGGAATATAATCCACTTGGGATGCAGTGCAGATCTCTGCTTCATGCAGACAAGACCAGTGTCTGTTACAGACTCCAATTCGGGAGACTCTCTGTTCAACCAAAACGACAATTGCAAAGAGACTAGATTTTTATCCTCTCTAGTTCAATGGAAAGTGCACATCATCCAGGATTACCATCTGCCATGAGTAACCACAGCAGAGTTGTGGTTTGGTATATGGATAAGGAAATATCAAGTGGGAAGATTGCACTGATTCTACTTGGCACTAACACAACCTCTGCTAGAAGATCACACTGTTTTGCTGCCCATAACAGAAATAATACGGAAAAATGGGAGAGAGATTAATGACGAAACACAAGAGTGACTAACATATTTTGCCAGGTTAGGAAATGTAAGCAGCTCTAGATATTTATCTTAAAAAGGAGGTTCATGGTAACTTTTTTTGCATGTCAATAGGAAAAAACAAATTTCACAGAGGACCACTCAGTTTATTTCATGAAAGGTAAAATTAGGTATAGCATTTGAATTTGCAGTAGACATTCTTATTAAAAATAAGATGTGTAGTTTTGACATGAAGTCTAACAAAGATCTGGAACTGCTCATTAAGTTGAGGTGGTCTCCCTGCATCAATTTTCTAGCTGAGACTTCACACACACACACACACACACACACACACACACACACACACACACACACACACACACACACACGACATCCTCATATAAATGAGGGTTGCAAATCTCAGGTGACTGGAAGTTCTGTGGCTCCTGACTACGTGGGAGGCAAAATACACATATGGAAGCCCTGTCTGGCATGAGACACAACTAAATTCACAGAAATTCCAAAGATTTTCTGTGCCATCTCTAAAGAGATTCTTTCAGAATCACTATGAGTTACACTTGGCAATAATTAGGCTTTGCAAACAAACAAACAAACAAACACACAAACAAAAAAAGCAAAGGAAAAGATGAGTCCCAGAGAGAGAGGAAAGCTGCATGGCCTCCTATTATTCACCCGCCTGGTGCACTGTGCATCCCCGTAAGACTGGGGAGCAATGGGCAACCTGGCAGACGGGGCACATGCTCCGGTGCTGCAGCTCTTCTTGGCTCTCTTGCTGTTTGTTTCATTCCACTTCAGATCCACTCTCACCTGCAGGGAAATTGCTGAGAACTGGGTTTGCAGGGAAGGGATGATGCAGATGCACTAGTGACAGCTGAAATCAGTTTCAAGTTCATCGTGAAAGCAACTCTCAGAACGAACGCAGAGCCTTTCCCCCTATGGCTAATACTGGCTGAAATGAAGCTATTTTCATACAGGCCTTCATCAATCTCTCGTTAGATCTTAATAGAGAGTCCTGGCAAAAAGCAGGGAGGTCACTGACACTCCACAGGGAGCTTTCCATTTTCACGGAGCGGAAGAGGAACGCTATCCCTGACCAAACTCCTCAAAGGTCCATTAAATTTAATTACTGGACTTCCCCTAAAACAAAAACCTACTACTACTAATACCCAAGACACCAAGCTAATCTGCACCAATGTTCTGAAATCTATCACAGCGAATAGGAGCCTCGAGGAGACGACAGTGGATGACTGCCACTGCAGTTGCCACACGCAGCTACTTGGCAGCCGGCAAGCCCGGGACACGGCTAAAGCCACTCGTGTTGGAAGAGAAGTGCCTTGGCGCTGCCTCCCTGTCCGAGGGGCTCCTCGGCTCCATGGCATGGGAGGATCCCGTTACTTTGGTCCGGCCAGGCTTGCTTTGAAGCTGTATGCGGTTACGTGCACCAAGAGCAGTCTCCAGCAGCACGAGAGCTGCGAAGCCCGTTCCCCACTAACACGACCCATCAGAACCAAAGCAGCAAAGCAAAAGGCGCTTGGGAAGGAACAGCGAGGCTGAGCGCACTGCTGACCAGCCACCCACTTACTTCGTTAATTTACTTGCAGAAATCCAGAAGGGAAAAAAGGTAGGCCCATTTATGAAGCCAAGAACCAACTGTACGTGGAAATTACTTCACTGATCCAGAATCCTATAGACAGTTGAAAGAACACAAACTTCTTTTTTTCTTTAAAAGGGCTGTGAAATAACCTGGCAACTTTCTTCGCAGCAAGGGGCTGGGGGAAGGCATCCCTGCTGATTCCATGTGTAACAGCTCCCCGAGCTGTGCTCTGCATCAAGCAGAGCTGGACGGCACAGCCCCACGTGCAGAAGGGAAAAGGCTCTTTAATGGACCGTTTGCAGAATGATGTCAGGGTTGTGCAGAGGAACAAGAAGAGAGGGGAATAAAAAAGCCCAACACAGCCTGACCTGTGAAATTAAGGCATATGCACTGCGGCTCAAACAGAAGAATGTGTACGCTATGCCCGGGTCCCACACTATTCCTTCACCACAGTACTTGCACGTACCAACGCAGAAAATTGTGCCACGTGAGGGAAAAACAAAAGAAAACACAACAACAACAAAAACGCATTGCATCATGAAGCCAAAATTATGGAAAACAAAATAGACATTTCTCTACTGTTGCCCAGCAGATTGCTGCACTAAGAACATACTGATATGAGGAGTGATCCATGGTCAAGGGGACGGTTTAATCACTACATGCAGAAAAGCCAGAAACATCCATTCTGGTCTGGCTCTGCCAAAGCCCACTCACTCTGCAATGTCAGACCAGCCATTTGACTGCCAAGCCCAGTTTCACTATCAAAAGCCTGGGTGATGACTTGAATATTACTTATGGGATATGTGTATTTAAGTATTTTTTTTAGAAGCCAGGCATGAACACCTATCCTTTGAAGATAGGCATATAAGTATGAAGATGACATACAGTCATGCTACTTAATTCCAGGGACTTCTAAAATACTGTGAAGTACACAAACCCCATGGCTCTGAAAAAACTGTGGTAAAAAAGACAAATTATTCCATTAAAAAATATGACTTCAAAGTTTTGCTTTGTTCTATTTTTGAATAAAATGTAAAAAATATTCCCTGAGGGAAGGTACCCAAGAGTTTTTTTCAAATGCTTAATTCCAATTTTGAGGACATAAACCACCAACAACAAGAAGCATGAAGACATTTCAAAGCAACTCATTTGTGGGTGGCAAGTACAGCTAAAAGAACATATTCTTTTTTTTTTTTTTTTTTTTTTACATTTGCATCCTAAATGGAACCAAGAAGTCAGGGCACATCAGCATCGCAGAGCATCACGAACCCAAAGGGCAGAGCAAACCCCACCAGGAAGCGGGCAGGTAGCAGCACTCTCGTAGGAGCAGGGCTTCACGGGAACACACGGTTTGCTCTTTGCCAGAGAAGGAGGCCTCAGTGAAGAGCCTAAGTGCTACTGCTCCGCTCAATGAGTCTAGTCAGACTTACGCTGTACTGCTGTGTACTCTCAGAAGCAGAAACGTGTCGGACTGTAAGGATTGTAAAGGTTAAGCAACTGCCAGTTGTTTTGCAAATAAACGCACATCCAAAACTCTTTAAAGTCATTAAGCAGTTGTCTCCTACAACCCCTAGAGAATCAATTTTTTCTGCAATCAGACGACTGACAGGCCAGTGGTTCTGCTCCAGACGGATGCTGGCCAGCTGGAACCAGATGCACAATTTTCAGCTGGATCTCTATTTTGGTTGACACTAAGGCGAAAACCAAAGTGTTAAAAAAAGTGAGGTGACGCTCTTTCTTTCCTTGGAGCAACTATTGAGCTGAGAAAGATCAAAGTAAAAGCTGATTAAGTGTTCCTACTGCAGTTGGGTATTGGGCTAAGTCATAGAGTTTTTCATGTTGGTATCTATGGACATGTCCTGTCGACTAAGACCTGTAGTATTATGCTATATATGAAACAGAAAAGCATTAGATTTAAATACACTAGTGGAGTAACTGTCTACTCCAAACCTTCCTCTACTCTATAGCTCCTGTCAGCTTTAGATTTGTCTCAGGAGACAAGATATTTCAAATGTATTCCTAATAGCTGTCACTCACTGAGTCAAATGGAATCAACCATGTTATGTAAACAAGTGCTCAGATGGACTAAGGAAACTCGAGCTTAGATCTGGAAGGCTTCAGATCTAAGATGGCTCTAAGGGAAATCTCTCTCTGTGTTGACTGCAGAAAATAATAGACAAAGGAGGACACAGATATCACTGTTTTAGGCCAACTGTTCTAGGATCAAGCCTACCACTAACCTATACTAACTACAATGACTCTGGTTAAAGTTTCTACCATTTTAAACAAGTTCCGAAAAAAACAGGAAGATACTCTTTATTCCTTACTTCGTATTTAAGTACATGCTAATTGGTATTTTTTTAAAAAAAGTTAAAATGTCCTGAACAACTAATGAAACTTTAAATTTAACAATTTTCTGTAACAATAGAAGTTCTTCAGTCATGGGGACAACTGTGCTTCACATTTAAAAACAGATGAACAAAACGTTTTTAATTCTGCCTTTTAAGATCAAAGACAATGCAATCTATTCATTTAATATCTGATGACCACATTTAATCACATGTGCCTTGGAACAGCCTGGGAAACATGTGCTAGCAAGGGCAAAGATTCCCAGATTGTTGTTTTACATGTATATATATGTGTATATATATATGTATATATATATATATAAATAAAAGCCAGGCCACTAAGAGCCACTTGTAAACATTAAGCCTTTAAAAAACAGATATCAGATAGCAGAATAACCTAAGTTACAGGGTCTGTATTAACAATAATAATATTTGTGATAAGTTGCTAAAAAGGGCAAAGAATGCTCATAAATGTAGAGAAACTCCAGAAACCTTTCCCTGCAATCTAACTGCATTACCTCAACTGAATGAAAATTTGGGATACCGAGAAGGAAAAAAAAAAGGCAGGCTTTTAATATAGAGAGCGGGAGCATCTACAAGCTCACTTCTGCAAACCCTTGCTCCATAACACTACCCAAGTGGTTGTATTTATTTGCCTGGTGAAATGGCATGCGGTACCCCCAAGAAAGCACGCTCCGGCCCTGGAGCCACGAGGGAAGGTGCTATTCCCACATCTAGCGGTTCACAGACCACTAGAAAACGCGAACGCAGCCTTCCTCCCTGCCGTAGGCGGCCCAGCGAGGGGGTCCGCGCAACCGCAGCCTTAGCGGACAACTATCTGCGGCAGGGAATATATATATATATATATATTTATATACATATATATAAAATAGCGTGTGTGCATGAAAAATAATACATATATTAGAACGTGACAAGGCTGCAACGTTACCTCCTTCCCCCTCCCCGGCGTTAGCCACAAGGGGGAGCCCAGAGGACTCGAGTGCCACCAGCGACCCCGCTAGCCCTCCCGGGAAGAACAGGGAAAAGGACAGAACGAGCGGTGCAGGGGAACCCCCCCAGAGCAAACATCCTCTGGTGGCCAGCGAGGTTTTCTCTTCCACCCTCCAGGAGGTTCGGGGCTGCTGTCACCACACCACAAACGGAAAGCTTGGGGTAGGTGAACCCCCACATAGGCCTTTTCGGAGGTGAACTTGAAGCAGAAAGCCCCCGTTCCTGCCGCAACAGCAGGATGACTAGGGCAATGCAGGAAGGACTCAAGGGACCTTCCCAGGGGCTCCTCACGCTTGTGGCCCCGCAGGAAGCCCGTGACCAGCGGGCTTGCAAGCCCATCCCCAGCTTCATGACCACTTGGCCTCTCATGGGGCCTCCAAGCGCTCCGTGTGAGCACCCAGAGCACATCAGGCCTCCCCACCCTAAATTAACCCCCTCCTGGAAGCTTGAACCGGAATGAAGGTTTGTGCCATTCCTTTCTTTCTGAAAGAAAGTCTCTAGCGCCATTTTCCCCTGCATTTCTTGCTTCATACATCAAGCTCAATTGTATGTAAATAGGATTGCCAAAACCATTTTAATCCCCACCAAGCAGAACTCGAGCCTGCGGGCAGCTGTTTTAAGTGGTAAACTGGTATTCAAGTAAAGCAGATGGAGGATACTCTTCTCTCTGTAATTTGCCTACAGACACAGATTTTTATTCCACACATCCCTGGAGTTAAAGCACTGAGAACCAGACCAGAGTTACCAACTGCTGTTTCAGTAACTTCTCATTTCTTATACTTTGCTTTTCTAACGCTGCATCTCTCTCTTCCCTCTCTCTGCATACACACTATGTATAGGAAGTACAAAATTCCCATTTTTCATTTTAAGATTATTGATCAGACGAACTACCTTCACAATACACCCTGTAATCACACTTTCTCTATTTCTATCCAAACACAGATTTTGTCCTAGGAGCCTGTAAGCACCTATGTCTAACACAAGCACTGAAGAGGAGTCTGCTGCAGATACACCAAAACACTCAAAACATATCCAGGCCCTCCCAAAATAGTAGGTAAATCATGACTGATTCATAGGGATGTTCTAGCACTAACACTGCAGCAAAGTAATTCTCTGTGCAGAGTTGGATATATTTGGAGTTGTCTTCCAGTCTGATGATTTATGACAGGGGATGATGGCTTTTAAGTACAGACCTCACTGAAAGACTACTTTCATAATCATGTATTGTGAAGATTCCCAAGTTGTCTCAATTAAGCAATGTAGCTACAGTATAAGCTAATAAGAAGTAAGGATTTACCATCTGTAACTATGAAATCGTTACTGAGTATTTTCTTTCTGCACAGGATGATGACTTAGCCTGCAACATGTCTATACCACAAGGAGTATCCACCCAGACACATTCACTGGCTTTAGAAATGCTATGATGACATTCCCAGGAATGACCAGAGGTATGAGTTAGACAGGAACAGCAGCCATTCCATCTGTATTTTCCACAGTGGGTTGTTTCAGCTTTGAGTAACCTTTCAAGAGGTAGCAGGTTGTCAGTATGGGGCCACCAACCAAAGACTGTTCTCTGATGGAACGACTGGCTGGAGACATGAAGGGAGAGCAGAGACTGCTGTTTCCCTTGACTTCAGCAAGGCTTTCCCACACCATCCCCTTAGGCAAGCTAAGGACGTAAGGGTTAAAGGAGGTGGAGACAGGGATCCACAGGTTGTGTTTAGTGGCATAAACTCTAGTTGGAGCCCTCTAGCTTGTGGTGTTCACCAAGGAACACAAGTTGGAGAGATGCTTCTCAAGACAGAGAGGTGTCTCTTTGCTGGGGACAGAGTGCTGGAGCAGGTTGCCCAGAGAGGCTGTGGGGTCTTCGCTGCTGGAGGCATTCAAACATCACCTGGACTGGGTCTTGGGCAATGTTCTCTAGGTGGTCCTGCTGGAGATCACCTAGTTCAAAACATCTGCTCAAGAAGTCCATTCGAACCTCAACCATTCTGTCACCATAACATAATCCTACCTACCCATTAATGTATTCATAGGATTTGAAGATGAAGACTATGATAAACACTACCAAATAGTATGTTTTATGACATCAAATGTTGCCCTAGTTTAGTTAGAAACAAGTCTTTTGAATGGATCAGAGAAAAACATACATTTTCTGCACATTCTTCCCATCTTTCCCATACCAACCAGAAACAAACTGAGGTGTGAATAAATAAGAACTCTGAGTTGGGAGAAAATCCTATTTCTCATGTACCTAGCTAGGTCATTTGGCTTATATAGTCAAAGCCATATTGAACATTTACTTTTGGCTTCAAGAAAGCTGTTCTCCACCCAGGTCCTGCAGTGTTGGGAGGATACATACTAAAACAAGTAGCAGTGCTAGTGAGGGCCAACCCCTTTCCCCCTCCTTCAGGAAAATTTGCCCTTGCTTCTCTTCCCCATTTGCCACAAGCTCTGCAATAATATTTGGCCTGAAAACGCCAAAGATAAGGATTTCAAGTCAGCAGCTCTGAGCATTGTTCTCTTTTCCATGTATCCATCACAAGACACAGGAACCTGAATCAAACCACAGAAGACGAGGGGGCTATGTAGGCAAAATGTGGGAAGTATTTTAGCTGTATTGCTCTTGTGGATCTTAATTCAACTTTGAATTTTTGCCTGACTAAAAAGTTGAAAGCACATAAAACTGACAAGTTTTACATGTTTCCATCCACAAAGAATCAACTGACCTAGATTCCCTCATTCTTAGGTTCCCTCATGGTTCTGGCCGGGTTTTCAGAGGCTTGCTAACCTTGGCTAAGTTAAGGGTTTATAATGAAACACTGAAAACCAAGTACGTTTGAGCTGCTTTGGATTTTATTATGAATGTTTTGGATGGCTGTAATGCTAGAGTCAATTCCGACATTCTGGGTACTTTCCATCCAAAAAAAAAATTGCTGCTTGGAAAAAAATCCCATGTATACAATAAATTAAAATCAATCATTATTTTGGGCCTGATTCTCCACTATGTTATTCCAGCACAGCATCTGGTTTGAGACTAGACTTCTGCAGTTGCAATGAAGGTACCTTGTTCTTCTGTCCTATTCACTAAATGAAAATAATTATTTTTCATTAATGAAAATTAACCATTCATGGAAAAAAAATACTTGCAACTTCTAAGGAATTAACAGTATATACAGATATATACAGTAGATATAGATTTCAGATATAAGGGTGATGAATAAGGAAATAAACTGCTAAAAGAAAACCCAGATGAAAGTAATGCAGGAAATTCAAAAGATATCGTAAGTAGAGGAACAAAGAAACTGCATTTTAAAACACAGCATCTTCTAGCTTTTTAAAAAGTCTAAGGTAAGGTCCTAAAAGTCCTAAAGGTAAGGTTCAGGGAAATGGTTTCTCCTTTAACTAAGAGCTTCATCACGAAAAAGTTGAAGCAAAGACATACCTCAGCTGCCAATTCACAGATCTGAAAGGAGCTGAAAGGTGGTTATCTGAAGTACTTTTTAACGTGTTGTTAAAGTGGACACAGTCCTGCTTGGGGCTCAGAGTAAGCGGTCAGTGATGGTACATGAAGGCTACCACGAAAACACCATGCCACAAGCTATAATGAAATAAGTAATTTTCAATGCCTGAAGTTTCTCCTTTTTTTCATATTCTGCTCGCTGTCAGGTTCTGTCAGTGTGTAGCACTGTTTTACCGTTCAGTCAGAACAGTGATTTTAGGCGAGGGTGTAGTAGAATAGAAGAGCAGGGGAGAAACAGTGAATCATGCTGATGCTGCCTATGCTGTGCTCAAAAGTCTTTTAGCACTTACTTGTCTTTTCTAATGCAACTTTTTTTTTCTGCTTAAGAAACGCCCTCCTGCCTCACCCCCAAAAAACCTTCCATTCTCCCAAAACAAGGTTGCAAAAAAATTAACTCCATAGCAAGAAACAAACCTTCTATACTTTACCTTCTATACTGTGCTAATACTGTGCATACCTTAACAATAGAGCATTCAGAGATGCCTGTTTTCACTTATGAACGGGACCAGGGTAATTCTTAGTTAATTGTGTCTGCACTTTATTGAAACGGCTATGAACGGAGGAAGAAAAAGCCTGCTTCAAACTTTGCCAATATCTAAGCAAAACAAACAGCAGCAGGGTTTTGTTTTCGCTTAAGTTTCATTATACTTCATATATAGAGAATTAATGCAACCTAAAACTGTTTTGTATTTAAACCCATGTGTATGACAAGAGTAGCCAACACTGTCATTTGTGAGTGGAAAATTCTTATTCCTGCCATATTTCCTAGTGTACTACACTTTCATATGTTCTAGGAACCCTTTTTTCCCTAAAATTAAATTAAACCTTAACAAATTAACAGACCTGAACCAAATCTGGAGAATTCGCAACTGGTTCTTAGACGGCTAATGTACCTCATCTGTGATAACTGAACTTGGTTGGATAATGGCATCGAGAGACCATTGGTCACACAATGTTGGCCTGCATCCATGAGTCCTAAGTACCTCTGATGATGTAAACAACTCCCAGCCAAAAGGTGACTCTGGATAAATGAGTTGCACAGTGCACCTGTGCAGGCTTGGAAGCTCTCCGGAAAGCATTTCAGATGGGAAGAGGGATTAACCTTGCAAGGGTTAGTCCCAGAAGAGGGATTTAAGGTGTCCAGTCATTAAAGGACAGTACTTTAAGTTAGTAGGCTGGAAAGGAATCAGCATTGCTTGCAGGAGCTTACAGCACACATTAGACTTCAAGTACTTCATTAGAGATGGTGCGTGTCCAAATGTTCGGTTTACGTCTTTGTTTCTGGTTGGAGGCCTGTGGCCAGTGGTGTACCGCAAGGGTCAGTACTGGGCCCGGTGCTCTTCAACTTGTTCATCAATGACTTGGATGAGGGCACAGAGTGTCCCCTCAGCAAGTTTGCAGGTGACACCAAACTGGGAGGAGTGGTCGATGCTCCCGAGGACTGGGCTGCCATTCAGAGAGACCTAGACAGGATGGAGAGTTGAGCAGAGAGGAACCTCATGAGGTTCAGCAAGGACAAGTGCAGGGTCCTGCACCTGTACAGATTAGGGGTTGACCTGCTGGAAAAGGGAGGGAATCGCGGTTGACAACAAGTTAACCATGAGGCGGCAATATGCCCTCGTGGCCAAGGAGGTCAATGGGATCCTGGTCCGCATCAGGAGCAGCATTGCCAGCAGGTCGAGGGAGGTGATCCTGCCCCTCTCCTCAGCTCTGGTGAGGCCGCACCTGCAGTACTAGGTGCAGTTCTGGGCTTCCCAGGACAAGAGGGACAGGGAGCTTCTAGAGAGGGTCCAGCAGAGAGTAATAAAGATGATTAAGGGATTGGAGAATTTGTCATATGAGAAAAGACTGAGCCAGCTGGGCCTGTTTAGCCTGGAGAAAAGAAGGCTGAGAAGAGATCAACATGTTCAAATACCTGAGGGGTGAATGTAGGGAGGATGGGGCCAGGCTCTTCTCCGTGGTGGCTGCTGACAGGACAAGGGGTAACGGGTGTAATTTGAAACACAGGAAGTTCCACCTCCATGTGAGGAAGAACTTCTTTCAGAAGCACAGGCTGCTCAGAGAGGTTGTGGAGTCTCCTTCTCTGGAGATCTTCAAGACCCGCCTGGATGCCACCCTGTGCCATGTGCTCTGGGTGTCCCTGCTGGAGCAGGGAGGTTGGACTAGATGGTCTCTAGAGGTCCCTTCCAACCTCAACCATTCTGTGATTCTGTTACCTGCTCTAGTTGCATGCTCAGTCCAATCATGCATCATTTAGAAGAAGATGCTAGCAACTGAGCTGCACAAAAGGTTCACTTCCACTCTTACTAAGTAGAAAATTCAGGAGAGCTCTCCTGAGCCTGCTCCTATGCAAAGTGTGTTAATAGTTGCATAAGAAATTTTAAGAAGAAACCAATCCAGAAGTCTCTGTAGAACAACCATGGTCTTAAATAAACTGACTGAGCAAGAAAGCAGCGGACCACTTGCAGAACTTCTAACCAGAAATCCCTCAGCAGTGTTCCTGTCATCAGTTCACTGCAGAATCATCTAGTAAGTTTTAGGTTTTCTTCACGCCAGCTTACCAAGCAAGCAAGTTTTCCATGTTCTTTCTCCACACTCCGGTGTTCTTTCTTCTGGAAATCAGACAGGCTATAGACGAGTCAACAAACATAATACACAACACATTTGACACTGGTCAGCACAATTTTGATTATAGTCATAACACGGACTGACAAAGACAACAGGCTCCATGTTTTATCAACACTTTATTTGTCTTTAAAAAAGAGCTAAAGCAACAGCAATCATAACAGCATCTTCCTGAGGCCCAGTGATCATGAAATACCCACCATGCATCCTTCAGCAGGATGTCCCCCTTCCAGCTCCGAGAAGCCTCTGTAGCATTTCAAAGCTGCCTTGTGTTCAAACAGAAATTTGCTTGGCGAAGACCATTATGTAAAAACAATTTCTACTGTTCAAAATTATTGCTGACTTATGGCTTAGCTTTCTACAAATGTGGTTTCTTTAGGTTTCCAATATTCTCAAATTGTGCCAAAGAAAACTACAAAACTGCCACTGATAAGATGACAGTACACCCTGTAAGATAGGATCACTGGACCAATCCATCAGGCAGCAGCCTCGAGAAGAGGTGTCCCAGCAGCAGAATGCACAAGATGAAGCTCCCAATCCAATTTGCTTGGCCAACTCTACCAGCAGGAAAGCTGATACAAAAAACACACACCAAGATGTATAGTCAACATGAGCTTCCAGGCAAAACTGACTGTGAGTGGTGTCAATATTACTTCAAACCACTATACTGTTTCTACTGGTGACACACAAAGTTCATATTGCCAAATTCATCACCAATAGCCAGTAATTTACTAATACCATCATACAGGTTCACTTTTACTAATATTTATTTCCTAATAAATCCTTTTTTTTTCTCCCTCTAGAAGATCGAGAATTATGGTACTATTTCTTATTGTTCCCTTGCCTGATATTTTTTATTGCACTTGCCAAAGAAAAGTACAGCAAAATATTTCTGTGATGCCAATTGTAAGCTAATAGAAAAATCTGAGAAGTATGCCTAAGACCAGAAAATGCTGCTTTCTCCTCCACTGAGATGGATGGAGTTCCAGAACATTCGGGAATAGCATGGAGGCTTTCTAGCTAGGAAACATGAAGCAACAGAGATGCTACCAAGTGGATGGATATCAGAATGGAGACCAAATGATAAGGCAGAAGAAGCAATTCAAACAATGAATTCAAAATTGCTAAAAAATTCCCAAGTCTTTTGAGAGATGGGAGGGAAATCAAGGTGGATGATGAAAAAAATTAAAAAGGGTGTTAGAAGTACCCTTTAGAAGCAAAATGTAGGGGAAAAGTGTTTAGAGCAATGGAGCCTAAAACAAAACATTGAAAACAGTGGGAAAAATCACTTAAGATACTGATAAATTATTAAGGAAAATAAAACTCCAACTCCAAGAAAAGCACAGGTGACTGTAGGTGACAACATGCAATACTACAATATATAAACATTCAGGAAAAGCATTTTGGTCCCTCTTGCCCCAGACTATTTCATCTCCGGACAAAGAAACTGACCTTCTAAAGACAAAACTAATGTAAAAAATTTTTTCAGTCTAATAGATCAAATCTAAATGAGTTTTAAATTAAACTATTCTGAGCATTTTGGAAATAACCCTATTGCAACATTTTTCATTCATCAGTTTCCTTGTCTGAAAGATGAGGCCCAGAGTTGACTCCCAATTTTTTTGCTCAAGTTCTGCTCCCACCCGAAGCAGTTACTGTTTTTCTCAGTATATGCAATCAATTTACTTGGCAGATTTAGTAATGCTCACTGGTATCCCTGTTCTTATGAATAAAGAAGTTAATATTTGCACATTACAGCGAGCCTTAGATAGCAAGATTCTCTTTGCAAAATGAGTAGGGAGCAACTACTAATACTGTTTCCAGACATGCTCTTTCTTTACCATTGGTTTCTTCTCTATAAGTCCTGCTGTTTTGCTGAGGTTTGTATAAAAGAGGTTCTGTTGGAATGTCCTCCCAATGTTTCTATTTTAACATTATATCCTCCCAAGAAACATTTCCTTCTCCTTTTTTTCATGTGCAACTTCACAACAGTAACACATTCTGGGGGCAGCAGATAGCATAAAGATTCTGGAATAAAATCTTTGTTGTTGTTGTTGTTGTTGTTGTTTTGTTTCTTTTTATTTTTTAACTTTTAGAATTTGCCTCTTTTTGAGCCCATTTTGAAGAATCCCATCCCCAGCGACCGTAAGAATTCTCAAATCAGAACCAAGGGACATAAGCTGCTGGTGGCAGGAACCACAGTACTACTGAATGGAGCACATTTGTGGTGGGAGGCAGGGAAGGTCAGTAGTTCTGGTAGGTAATTCAGGAGAAAATTTACGGATCATAGCAGTAAATCCAGCCCCATGCCAAAACAAATGAACTCTCACAGTAAAGATGAGGTAGTCTTTGGATGATATTTTAACCGTAACTTTGGAGAGCCTGATACTGCACTATTTGGGCCATACTACTGCTACCTGACATTCAGAGCCTGAAAGTTTCATGGCCTCTGAGCTCACTGAACAGCATGAGCAATGAGGTGCCAAATCCCTTCTGAAAGGTAAAGGGTCTCAGCTCCTGCTTTAATAGTCTCTGAATGCACAGTGTATTCCTGGATGAGGTCTTCTATCCCCCTTTCTTTAGCAAAGAGAAATCACTTCTCACTGCAGTAAATCTACTGGTCTCGGCACACGTAGTGACAGGAATGGGAACTATATACAAATAGCTCACCTACCTTCCTCTAACCTGAGTAAGGAGGGATGGATTGTAACTTCAGCTCAGCATTCTTGCAGGATTTCTATTTCTAACCAATGTTTACGTTGGTGCTATCCTGTCCTGCCACAAACACAACAGTAAAGTGGACCTTTTTCCACTCAAGTTCAGCAGCACCTCCAGGGACACTGCTTTGTGTGAACTGTGAAAACTGAAATTAAGAGTCACAGGGAAAATGCATTTAAAACTGTCCTTGTATAACAGGTCAGCTTTAAGAAGCTTCCTAGGACTATTACTAGATTAAGACTTCCTAGTCCATCACCTGAATCTGCAAAATCCCACCTGAAGACCATGAGAATATTACAATATGATATGTAGCTGCTATTTTAATGACCAGGCCACCAAAGATACCTTTACCTTTTGGCTCAATAAATAGCCTTTCTGTGGTAGTCAATGCCCTGTCCAAGTATCAGAGGCAGCAATGGAGCTGTAGGATTCAACCGAGTTCTGGTTGACAACCATGAGGCAGCAGTATGGCCACTGGATGTGATCCTGTGCCACGTGCTCTAGGTGTCCCTGCTTGAGCAGGGGGGTTGGACTAGATAACTCTAGAGGTCCCTTCTAACCTCAACCATTCTGTGCTCCTGAGGAGACATAGCAGACGTGCTCGCTCCTGTCCCTCTGACAGGCAGTGTGACAGCATGGATCAAGGTTAATCCATGGATTAGGATATAGAGGTTATATCCAAGGTTATGGATATAGAGTGGCAAGCTCCATTGAAAGAAAGGAAGTTTTCCACCATCACGGTTAGTGTTGGGTACCCAGTTTCCTGATCTTGGTCATAGGTACCTGGTTCTCTTGTGCAACCTGAAGAGTCGGGCTTACCTTGGCTATATGCTCTGCCATTAGGAAGTTGTAGACAGCAGTATTGCCCCATGAAGTTCTCTTTCCTGCAGGCTAAAGAAGCCCTCTTCCCCTCAGCCTTTCCTCACAAGCAAACGTCCTTGAACATCCTGGTGGCTCTTCACTGCACTGCTTCCAGTAAAGCAATGTTTTCCTTGAGATGAGGGAATCCAAACTGAACATAGTACTCCACATGCGGCCTTACAAGCACAGAATAAAGAAAAAGAACTACTTTGCTCAACTTGTTGGCTTCCCTTTTTCCTACTACAGCCCAGGGTGCAGTTGAGTTTCTCCAGTGCAAGGACACACTCTCGAGCCCTTAGGGACACCAGTGGGACCTCGCTGCTAGTTGAACGTTGTGCTGCTCATCACCACTCCTCACCTGATAATCTCCTTCACACCGCACTGCGTTTTTCAGAAGCAATTAAAATAGCAACTGAGCTCATTAAAATCTGCTCTCTACAAAAACAGTGTCTATTCAAGCAGGGGGTTGTTTTCTTGAGCTACAAAGCCACGTGGCACAACTTCAAGAGTCTGCTGCTGTAATTTATTCAGGAACTACTACATATTCTCTGCAATTCTGTAACTCAAAAAATGATTTATGCCAAGAGCTGATTCAAATGACTGAAGTGAGAGTCTGAGATACTCTATCAGAATGATTATCACGGAAAATGGGCAGTCTGATAAGAAACTGTGGTATCCGATGACATGTTTCCGTCTGGGTTTGATCTTTGACTCTGAAGCAGTCCTCAAGGACGGGGATTAAAACACAATGTCAATAGAAGAAATCGAGAGCTCATTAAGTCTGTGCTGGCAACTCAAACAACAGGGGAGATGATCTGCCTCCTGAAACTCTTCATTAAAAATGGAAAACCAAGGCAACAACAAAAATTCGTACTTGCTGGATAACCGCCTTGGCAGCTTGCTTTGAAAGAAACCCTCAGTGACTGTTGGAAACGGTGCTTGCCACTCGCCACCAGACATCAGAGCATCATCATTTAAAGCTGATGGGCAAATCCTGCATGACCTTCAGCGGCTCTTATGACAGCAGTAAATATTGCAGGAGCAGGGGTTAAAACCTCACAGCTGGGATGCCGTATCCCATGCTCTTCAGCAGTCTTGTTAACTATTGCTCCATAACCCTAAGCCACATCCATACTGATCACACCAATGGTCAAACTCTCTTCTCCTTAGACTCTAGGAACATGCAAGGAGTTTTACATTTACATTTTGCATGCTGCAAAATTACATTTTACAGCAAAACTTCTGGCATGCGCATGACTTATCAGACACAGTTCAACTTCAGAGGAAATCACGGAAGAAGGATCATTAAGCCCTGCTCTTCACAACATAGACCATCCCACAGGACAGTCTTACACATGGAAGGGTTTTTTGTTTGTTTATTTTTTAAATAACAAAACCAGCATTTCATACTAGTGTTAATCAGTGTAAAAGCATTAAGAAAATGCATTCATTTCCTTATGAAAATGGTTTACAGCAGCAGAGATACAAACCTTACCCAGTGAATGGAAGGCAATGCAGATGCAATTTCGAAAGAGAGAGGCCTGAAAGAATGCAGAAGCCCCTACTGCTGAGCCTAATGCAGGGTAACAGCTACACTATTACTGCTGTGCTATTGCAGCAGGATTGTAAGAAATTTTTAAAAGCATCCATTGACAGGGACTCCACAACTAATTCAGGCAGTCTGTGCTTATGGCTCATGATCAAAAACTGAAGCTTCTTCCTAGTATCTAACACACGATCATCTTTCTAACATTTAAGCCTATTACTTTGTTGGGTCCATCATAGAGATGGCACTATTTCTTTTTTTTCCTCTTCTGCAATAGCCTTTTACTTATTTGAGAGCTTACTGCTTTCTCTCCCACCCTAAACTTCTTCTCTTCAGGCTGAACTTGCATTCTTTCAGTCTCGTCTTGCAAGACCTGTGCAAGATCTTCATTCCTTCTCTTTTCTCCCATCCCAGAGTCTCTTCAGTCCATTTGCTACTTTTTTAAATATAGCACCCAAAACAAAACACGCTACTCCGGCTGTGACTTCACCAAAACTGAAGAGTAAAATGAGTCATAGGGGAATTGTTTTGAGGCACCTCTGGAGCTCAGCTAGCCTGGCTTCTCACTTCAAACAGAAGAGTCAGCGTGACCCTGTACAGCCAAGTCCTGAAAACCTCCAAGGCTGGAGATTTCCGTAACCATTTGGGAAACTCCTTGCAGTGGTGCACTGCCCTCCTCATGCAAAAGTTCTTCTAATGACCAGCTCCATAAATTTCTACCCACACTAGTTCCCTTTGCCCTTATAGATTGCTTGGGAGACCAGTACTTGATCGTAAGTATGAGAGGTTCTCATGAGAAGAAATTCATTTACTAGTGCTTATGTTTCTAATCTTCATTAAATCTGACAGTCCACCCCCGCAAGGATTGGGATATCTTATGAATTAAGTAAAGCCTTTTCACTTCAGAATTAAAATTAAATTTTCCAGTCTAGTCCTTCACATACATACCCTGCTTGAGAGCTTTGGGGCGGGATGAAAAGCAATCAGCTGTGCTACCTGCAGTGGATGTTTCTACAGAAACACACCGCTGCACCGCGCAAGCAGCACTGCTGGGCTACCAGTGGGCACTGCCGTCCTCTGACGTGGGGCCTGGGCACCACGGGGACCTAACGCGGCTGAGCCGCAGCTCTGGGGGCTGCAGCACCCTGGGAGCTGCTCCAGCACGGCTGCAAACGGCCAGAGCGCTGCGGGGAGCAGCTGCACTGCCAGCACGTGCAGCGGGACACTGAGCAACCCCAGCAGCAGCTGAGCAGCTTCTCACTTTTCTCCTGAGTGTTTCTTCAAAAGCCTTGTTTTCACCTCAAAATGACAATATTTATTATGCAACGGTCTGCTTCCACAGCCCGAAAGATAGAGATATTCCTTACCAAGTGCTCAGAGCCCATCCTTCTTGCTCCCAGATTTCGGCGCTGCGAGCTCCTGATGCAGAGCAACCCTTCCCAGATTGTCACCCGCTTCAGTAGCAGCCTGGCAGGGACTGCAGCAGCACTAAGGCAAAGCTGCAGAGCAGGGCGATTTCCTGGCACCACCTCCCCGCAGCCAATGTCACCGTGCAGGTAGGGAGTAACAGAGGCACCCGCACAAAAGTTTCCTCTTCACTTTCCCTAAACAGGAGCCTCCAGATTTTGCTAAGTGAGTGCTTGCTAAATTGGATATGAGAGCAGGGACCAGCACATGCCTCTGTTTCTAGATATTGGGGGAAAAACCACAGTGAATTCCAAGAGAGCTTTTAAGCTGAGCAAACAAAACCCCGTTACTCCCTTGGAAGAGAAAAATCAAGCAGGACAAGTAAGCTCTGGAGAAGCCTTTGATTTTGACAACATTGACCTGCTTCTCTAGCAGTTTATTTCAGTGCAAAAAGAAAAACACTTCATAGAGGTGAATCCCAATTCTCAACATGGTCCCATGGGCAGCACCACTACCAAGTCATTGAGAGCAAAACGTGTGGTCAAAATACGCTCCGCATCGTTACAGCGATCGCTTCATTCCTGAGCAGCGGGTAACTGCACAACAAACAGACCAGTCCGGGAAAGATGTAAGGTGGCTACAGCGTGTGCGATGCCATTTAGGTAAGTGCAGAGCACCAGGCAGGTTTAGATGAACTCTGCACACAAGCTCCATCAAACCTGCCTTTTTCTTCTCGCTGCCATCAACTCTGATAAACACTTTGCAGATTGTGTTCTACAGGTCATTTTTAGTGAAGTAATCAGAAATAAGAATAGCACTTATATTATCATAAATAACACCATTTTCTCTCCTGGCTCATTTTAACTGCTGTAGGAAAAGCTCACATTTGTCCCAAGCCAGTACTACTTTTCTTCTGCACATACTGATTTTTTACACCCACTATAGAGAGTGGGAGAAGAAAGTAACACGTTTAATAGAGCACATAAGCAAAAAGTCAGTCCTTTCAAATTAAAGAGCAGAGAATATGGTCTCAGAGACCCAAATGGGGACATTTGCAAATATCACCGCTGCATTTGGAGTCAAAGAGGCATGCTAAACCAAAAGTAAGCTTTCTTACTAGTTCTTTACCAATAGTTACTTTTAAAGGACCTTCTTCCCTAGTCAGTAGAGCTGGGCATGAAACTTCTTCAGCAAACTCTTCAGAAAGCTGAGCATTACTCTGCTCTACACAAGGATAAAGCCGCATCCCTTCAGAGATGCTTTTGTGAAAGCTGAGACCGGCTCTACAAAAGCAGAGCTGGGATCTGCGTGCACATCTCCTGCATCTCAGACAAATGCCCTTCATCACTCCTGGTCATTTCAAGAACAGATGGCACTTCCATTTTCCCAGATATACATATTCCTACAAAACAACTTTGATTCCAGCAAGTCAGTGTTTTCCAAAGGAGAAAGCTTCTCTCACAGGAAATGTTGTCAGCATCAATAGACAGAGCAGTGCCCTTGACATCCACCTTTGAAAATATTAGGCTACTTAACGTGTTTTATCTTCCCTTATTAAACTTCAAATGATTAAAGGGAATGGAAACATGAGGCTCTGCTCCAGCAACGCACAGACACGCACTCCCTCTGAGCAGAGGTTTTATCGGCAGCCGTGCTGTGGAGCTCAGCACTGAGATCAAGTACCTTTGCTCGGCATTGCAACCCTAGACCACTAAGCCCATCCAGAAGGCAAGAGGCATTTCAGTGCGGACCATCTGCGCTCGCTCCCCTCTCCAGTTCTGCCGCTGAGGCGCCCTGATCCATTCTCACGGCCGAGGCCGGCAGAGCAAACATAAGCAATGTGGGTGCACTCAGTTTTTATTTTAAGCATGCGTACGTGTACACAGACATTTTAAAGCAAATCCTGGCAAGAAAGGGAAAGGAGGAAATTAAAAGCCACAGCGAAAGGTCACGATCCAAGCAGTGGGACACTGGGACATAGGGAACCTTTTCAATTCCCGAGCAGGGTCCATCTGTGCCACAGCAGGTACACAGGAGGTTTAATGGAAACACTCTTCAGCAGCAGCCCAACTCCCTGCCTGCGATGCACACGTGTGGCCATAGAGGCGCAGACTGACAGAGAATAGTTCTCTGGCTTGGATTTTTTCTTTTAATATATATAAACAAAACCCAACACGCTGGGGAAGCCTGGGCCAAGCTTTGCACACCAGCCCCAAGTCTGCAGCAAAGTGAAGCTTTGAGCATGCTGGAGACCTTCGGCTTTAGCACTATGAGTTATGCACTTTGCAAAGCTTGAGAGGGGGCTGAGTGGTCTCTAGAAACTTCAGTTTTGGGAAGAGGTGACCAAAAAAAAATGTCAGTTTTAGATCTAGCACTACTTTTTCTTCTTCACACTGTTCAATGTCTTAAAGGTAAATGTTTTTCCTACATTCATCTAACACTACACAAAGTCCATATCCTTCACAACAAACCTGTTTTACTTCTCCATTTACTTCTATCTTGCCTTGCTAGCAGCTGCTGCTTAAAATGCACCAAATCAATAAACTCATTTATTGCACATTCAGCTAACGTAGGCCAACAACTTCTTTGTACAGCTAGGAAAAGATATATGGCAATGTCCCTGCACACAGGAAAATAAAGGATCTGCAGCCTATCTCCCAGCTACTTCTGCAGCCTTAAAAGTCATTTCTATTATCCGGGAGATTTAACTGCCAGGCTTTTATAGCAAGTTATGCTAATGGCACGTCATGCTGTTATTCACTGAACAGAAGAACACTTTTATTCCCTTCCTCGCATGCCACATTTCTAATTAGAGCGATTAATATATCAATCTCCTGCTTTGCTAAAAACTTAGATTTAGTATGCTTTAGTTACACGGACATTGTTATCTAATTTAATAAATACACCCATGCCTCAGCCCGCTGATCTGCTAGGTTCCTGCAAGTAAGTAACGGCTGCTGTAGCTCCCTGTGACTTCCACATCAAATCACAGCATCAAGTACCTCACAGGCTTGTCCCTTTAAAGGGCTTTACAAGCTTGGGCAAATAATGGAGTTAGTGAGGAATGCTGTTCCCATGGAGAAAACAAAGTTATTCCTCATCTGAGAGCTGCCTGCTGCTGCTAATTAATGTTTTCGTCTCTCAAAGGGTCATCTCGTTTCTATTTCTGTTCATTTACACAAGGAGATAAGTAGCTGCAGCAGTACCAAGCACCAAGACAGACAAGATAGGAGACACGGAGAAAGTGTCTCCATCTAGGACAGGAGATAGGAGTGGAAAAGGCGCACTCAGCACGAGCACCAGAAAGATAACAGTAGAAAACTACGTACAGATTTTCTAAACAACTGAGCACACTAGTGCAAATCATAGTCACATAAAAAGGTGCATGCTTCTGTTGTCACACAAGATCAAATAGTCGTGAAATCCATAGATGACCAAACCAGGCGCACGTGCGGAGGCAATGCTATCTCCGGGAGTCTGGCTCCGTAACAGGACCCCAGGCCCCTACAGTTATCAGAAGACGCAGCTGCCTCATCATCAGCTTGTGCTCAGAAAGAGGTGATAGAAGTTGCAGAAATGGGATCCCGTAACAGACTCGGGAAGATCAGCGTAGAAGAATGACAGCCCAGGGGAACAGAAGACCCAGCTGTCTAATGCTTTGCCAGGCTTGGGTTAAATAGTTGAACTGTGTCTTAAAAGAATTTGTTAATATGCCAACAGGTCCCTCCCACATGGATGAAAGGCGATGCTTTGTAAAGCACCGCTAACCTGTTTGAAGACCGATTCCTGCTACCTGAGCTGAGGCTATAAAACCAGGCGTTAGAGGGCTGCTCGTTTTACCAGGGTCTCCCTCTGCGCAGCCAGGAGGAGCCTGGAAGAGCTCCAGGCTCAGCCCCGCCACGCTGGGATCACTCCAGAGGACCAAACGGCACAAACAGGCCTACCCGCACCCTAGTCAGGCTCCCAAAACAAAAACAAAACAAAACAAAAAATGCTAGTGAACTACAGAAATATACCTTGTTAATCTGAAGTTCACACACTTTATAGAAAACCTCGTAACAAGTTACGATCCTACTAAAGCACAAAGCAAGCAAATTGCTGAAAAGCCTCTGCTGCCCTCCGATCAGTTCATCCACACCCTCCCAATTCAGGTATTTACACTATTTTATAGCATCTCTTCTCAGTGCCTTCAGAACAGATAAACACACAGGTTCTGCCTCAGAAAAATAACGCTCTCATTTTAGCCAACAAGCAAAAAAGCATGATGGGAAAGAATAACTGGGTTCATGGCAAAAGGTGCTATTCTAAATAGGCATGGAGAGAAGTTACATTGCCAATCAATTTGGAGAAAGATGCTATTTTACATGACACATTGTGATATGATGAATGTTGGCACTTTTGGTAAACTTAAACTGGCTTAGGATGATTTGACATCGGGATCAAAACAGATAAAATCAGTGTGAGAACAGGCACACTGCGAAATCAGCACTGCACAAAGTCACACCCTAAGCTTTCGGGATCTCTTAAGAAATTGGATTAAATGAAAGTTAAGAGCAAAGCCTAGGGAAGGACTTTTACATCCCACTGCTTTCCATGATCTTCAACATGTGATTCCCGATTACCAAATCCTTGTGCTCCATCCTTACTGTGCAGGTTTCTGATTACATTTGTCTGCCCTTCTCTTCTAGAGCAGAGTGCTTACTGCAAAAACTCAAAAAATGAAGCCTGCAACCAGGCACCATGTGCTCTACGGAGCGACTCTCTGCTCCCAGAGTACGCAGGCCAGCTTGCCCTTCTCTCCACCACCAGTTGTGCATAAGCACCGCAAACAGAGGCTGAGCGAAACTTGGCAGGATGCATCTTCCAGGCTTGCCACTCCCAGCATTTTGCTGCTTTCTGACCCGAATTACAATGAAGCAGAAAAAGCCAGAACTGCCTAGTGCTGTGGGACTTAAGGGTCACAAAGATAGGAAAACGCAAGAGCTTATGCGGGCAAGGAGGAATCTCAACTACTCACCTAATTTCTCAGAGCTTGGCTGAGGCCCAGCCTTCTCTAAATCCCACTTAGGGAAATGGGGATTTTTCTGCTCCTAGACCAGTTTCAAGCTAGGATTGGAGACCACATTGATGCTCATGCTCATCTCTCCATATGCAGTTCCTTTCTAGTGCAAGGAAAGGCAAAACACCCAACTCTAACACGTTTAAGTAACGTTGGTTCTTTCTTGCTTGGAGCTTATGAGAAAAAGCTACAAATGAAAAAAAAGTTTTGCTTTTCACTAGATTTTGTTTTCTACTGAAGGAAGAAGATAATGCTAGCCTTTCGTTTTTAACACTTGCACACTTTAGTGCAAGCACTATAGCGCTATCTGCATGACTCCTAAGGCTCAATTACCCTAGAAATAATAAAAAAAGAAAATTACTGTCAGCATTTTACAGAACTGCTGCTATCATAGCTCACTAATGGCTCTTAAAAACCTTCCCAAAAAGTAGAGAGGCTGGGAAACATTTAAAAATAACAAATCTGGCCCAGAAGGAAAAACAACACTCCTTCATTAAGACTAAAACAATATGGACATTTCCATGCCTGTTATCTGCACACAAATGTCTGGGGGGCTGTAAACGGCGTTCGCAAGGGAGGGCGAGAGGAGCAAGCCATAAACCAAACCGCTTCTCTCCCAGGACGCCTGCGGACGAGCGGCAGCGCTGGAGGCAGGAGCACTGGCTGCGCCTCGCGCTGAGTGCTGCAGCCCCGCGCGCGGGCGCCCAGGGCCCGGCCGCCGCAGGCGCAGTGAGCGGCGCACCAGCAGCACTGCATACCAAACGCCAGCGGGCTCCAGCGCGGCTGTGCTCGCACGGCACTGCCGAAAGCGCTGCAGCAACCGCCGGGCTGGCGCTTTAAGACTACGGCCTGATAAACGGTTATTATGTGCATGCGGGGAAACCGCAAGGCTGCAGGCATTAGCGCTGAACTCCAGGGTCTTTAATCACACGATAATTTATCAAAATAGTTACTGCGTGAATGGTAAGAAGAAAACGGTATGGTTTCTCACAGTGAACGTTAAGCCAAAACCGGAGGAAAGAGTTCAGCTGTAACATTGGAACATCTGCCCTATGAGGAGAGGCTGAGGGAGCTGGGCCTGTTCAGCCTGGAGAAGAGAAGACTGAGAGGGGAC
>JAWLRI010000190.1:782405-810050 GCA_034781795.1 Crypturellus tataupa | reverse complement strand
ACTTAAGGAGAAATTTCCTGACAGTGAGGGTGACAGAGCACTGGAACGGGCTGCCCAGAGAGGTTGTGGAGTCTCCTCCTCTGGAGATCTTCCAGACCCGCTTGGATATAGCCCTGTGCCACGTGCTCTAGGTGACCCTGCATGTACAGGGGGGTTGGACTAGATGATCTCTAGAGGTTCCTTCCAACCTTAGGCATTCTGTGATTCTATGATTCTATGATTAAAAGCAGGCTACAAGGGCAAGTTTTAAGTCTAGAAGCTCTTCAAGAGTTCACTGGCTTCCTCAGCTTACCGCTTCACATGAAGAACTCTTAGTTTAGGCTGAATCTTTTTGGTTTGGTGCAGTTTACGTGCACTCCTAGGCAATGAAAACTAGGAAGGCTTGGAGCGACTGGAAGTTCAAAGACAACAAACATCACTGTGCATGTCTGTGACTATAACAGTCATTTTTAGTCAACTGTTGTCAATGTGAAAACCCCTACTAGGAGAAGGGCACAACATCACCTTTTGGCAGCAGCAGAGCGAAAGATCAGCATCAATGCACAGTATACTCAGTCACAAGTTTTAACCGTCTCCTGGAAAACAGTATCACAAAAGAAGCTAAAGGCCAGTAGGCACTACATCAGATAAGGTTTTTGGTCCATATTAAGAAATAATAATAAAAATAAAAAAAGATTGTGCAGGAAGAAATGAATAAATACTAAAGTCTCAGGTCTTGGTTTCATGAGTTGCAAGAAAGTTAGAAGTAAAATCTTTGCCATAAAGCAGTGCAAGAACAACTCTTCCCTCCACTTACAGTGCTCACAACCAGTCAGCTCTCCAAAAGCCCCCCAGTGAAAATCAGCTGCAGAAGAAAACCTTTCTGAATCACTCGGAAATCTTCGCGTCCCACCAGCTGTTATCCACAGCAGGACAACCACCTCCCACCTCCATGTTTCATGAGGTGAGCCGGCCTCTGCTGCTCCTCCAGCCTTGTGCTCCCCTCCTTGGAACTAAAGGTCCTACTGGTTTGACCACTAAAGGATCCAAAAATGAAAATTAAGAAGTTAAAAAAACACATATTTTGAGAAGATCACCTCACTGATGCAAGATTACCTGCTTTTCGGGAACATATGTCCTGTGGGTTACTCTCTTCTATGTGCATCTCTTTCCCAGACCTTTTGATATAGCACCAAGTTGCATGTCTGCACTGGAGTTAAGTTTATGTGTGCCTGTGACAAACCCACCAAGCCTCATATAGTCCATTCACAAAAAAGCAGCAACCCCTGTACTGCGACCTCTCTGACTGGCTGTCTCTGAAGGACACGCATCTCCTAGAGGACTGTGAGGGTGACAGAGCCCTGGCACAGGCTGCCCAGAGAGGCTGTGGAGTCTCCTTCTCTGGAGATCTTCCAAACCCGCCTGGATGCCACCCTGTGCCACGTGCTCTGGGTGTCCCTGCTGGAGCAGGGAGGGTGGACTAGATGATCTCTAGAGGCCCCTTCCTGCCTCAATCGTTCTGTGATTCTGTGACTGGACTGGCCTCACACTGCTACTGCCCAGCCCAGCACGCGCCACGGTGTTGTAGGAACAGGTAAAAACAAACATTAAGCCTCTAATCAAACTAAGTCTCTGCATTTCCTTCACAAAAAGGAGCTCCAATGGCTATACAAAGCCAGCACAGATGTTTTCTAAGAGTCAGCAGGTCAATGTGTTGGGTCAGCGCTTGTTCATGATGATACGATAACACCAAGTCTTCTACACATCATTTCAGCAAGTGCTGTAAGCTGGGCCACTTCAAGTGAATCTCCTAAACTGACTTGATGTTTCAAATGATATCAGCAACAGACAACGGACTGTACAACCTGGGACGACACACAATCCTTCCTAAAATTCATACAGTTCAGGAAAATATGCAGATGATTTGGCCAACAGGCCAAATAGTTCAAAGAACACTTTGAACTATTCCACTTTGTCCAGTCAGGCCACACCATACAGAGCAAAAGAAAGAAGTGAAGATAATAAAATTAATTTATATTTGGGAGACACAATTTATATTTGGGACTAGAAACTAACCCAATTCCAAAGCAAAATTACTAGCATTATACATTAAGCTCTCTGCTTTCTAACCCTATTGTATCCTTCAGCCTTTTCTTCTCTATGTAGCCTATCATACGTGTTTCTACATGTTTACATAGCTTTAGGACTGTGTCAGGATTATTCAGTCCACCACACTGAGGTTTATCATATTCAGGTTTAGCTTATTCCGATCAAAATACTTTAAATTACCTAGCTAAGATCTTTTTTTTTCTTTTCTTTCAAATACAAGTAGAAAACTACCGATCAGCTACTAAAGGCAGTTTCTCACTCAAAAGTTTTTGTTCATTTCCATCACTTAAATTTTCATAAAACACGGGAATTCCTGGATTAATGCCATGTCTAAAGAACAATTTAAAAATGCTAGTTTGCTATCGATTTTGTAAAAAGCAGCTTTAACAGCATTTATTACTATTCAAGAATCAAGGTCGGTTGCTTACATTCTGAGTCGCGGTATGTTCACGCTGCGCCACTATTACATTCTGAGGCAAAGTACTTGCCTTTTCGGAGAGCACATCACGTGTAGTTTGTGTTGCTCTCCCTTTGACACTGTCCGGTATGCTCAATGGCTGTCAAAATTGAAGAAAAATAGGAAGATAACATTTCTACTTGGAAGGAAGTGAAAAGGGAGACTTTCCAGTGTTTTGCTGACCATATGTAGCACTTTCCTCTGTTTCATATGAGAACTGAGCACTGCTGGAAGTTTATCCAATCTCTTCCCACGATAAGGGACCAAGAGAAAGGGAAGGCCATCCCATTCCTGCTTTCCTTCATGCACAGGGCATCTGTCAGGAGCGCTGCTCATAAGCAGTTAAGGCGCTTCTGGAAAGTCAGCACATCCTCTCCCACGGACCTCTCACTCCCCAGGTGAGCGCAGCCAGGACACTGCTTAACCTAACCACTAGTTTGTGCTACCGGGCTCGTAGAGATTAGGGACCTCAAGACTCCCTCCAGCCCCCAACCTCAGGATGGGGGTGCGGATCAAGGAGGAGCTTCATTCCCTAAATTAATCCATGGGAAAGAAAGAGAGAAAAAAGATGAGGACATTGGAAAACTTGTTCTGAGAGATTTTCCACATTGCAAGAAACTTGCTGTAAGCATATCAGATATTCCAAAGGATATTGCTCTGTTCCAAGGCAGAGCAGTGATCAGCTGCAACCCCTACAGACCAGATGCTGCCAAAGGGCACTTGTTTAAAAAGCCAAGTGCTTTCCCCTTCCGCACTGGCATGAACTGCTAGTGATACCTGAATAAAGCGTCATTGTGGAAACTTTGTTATATTCTCCCCAGAAACTTTGTTATATTTTCTCTAGAAAAGCAAAATTCATTCACTATAAATCCATTATAACATTGTTTTCATTTAAGCAGCATTTCTGAGCTGTGTTGGTATAATGCTTGTTTACCTTGTATCAAAATGGATAATTTCTATTTTTCTGTGGGGGAAATAATTAAGGAATAATCCACATGCTTTTAGATTTCTTTGCAATGCAAGACTGTGTAATATTCAGTACATTTGGTAGTAATTTAATTTTTTTTCTAAACAAACCCTATTTCATAAATGTACCAAACAGTACTTTCTATCTGCTAATTAAATTTTTATATTTTTTCTCATTCTCAAAGTATTAAAGTTTAGTTTCGATAAGCAATCACTCATCATTGTAGACTCCTAAAAGTAGTTCTTTTCTCCTCTTGAGAAAAGCAAGCCAGAATATTTATTGTATGCTTTCACTACTGTATCGCTCCAGGAAAAAGTCACCTCTTACCATACTAGTGCAACCCTTTCAATAAACTTCATTTTGTGCCAGAAGCCAGACTGCTAGCAGCTGTTAAACACAGGAAACTCTACAGATTGTATCATCTCCCACGGTGGGACTGGGCACTTGATTAAGGCTATCTACATACAAACACGCAACTGTTTGTACAAGAAATTATAAAATAATTATTTTGTGGCAAAAGACCTACGCTTGCATGCAACTTAATGCAGCAATTAAACAACTCTGCCAAGCACGAAACACAGATTTGTGCTGGGGTAGTGCAAGTACTGGACCACCACCACACAACGCTACCGACAGCAGAATGAAGATGTAGTAAGAGGCCAGACGGACAGTGGGGAAGATCCAGAAGGCAGTTTCTGTATCTGAATCCCATATGCGAACAGCAGTGAAGCTGCACGCCTGCAGGGAGGAGGTGACCAAGCTGAGAGCCCCAGGAGATGACATATCACATCTCCGTGGGGAATACTGCCCAGGGCCTTTTGAAACTGGGAGAGGGGCAGTAGGAAATTACAAGGGAAAAGTAACTCTTCTCAGAGCTGTGTTGATCCAGAAAAAAAGTGTACCTGACTGACACTGGAGGCATTTGGTTCCACTGAGACTCCCTGGAGCAGAGTTTCCTGGAAGTGGCTTAGTTCCCTGGTTTACCTCCACAGGCTCTGGCAAGCCCCTAGTAGTCTCTCGTCGAGGTACGCTGCTCCCAGCAAGTCTCCCTAAGCCACCCCGGCTCCGAAGGGGAACACACGAGCCCGCACACAAACACTCGTGGGCGGCTGCTGCCCTGCTGGAGAGACTCGGTCGCTCCAAGACCAGGAGCGGTGGGCCTCGCTGCAGGGTGAGGCTTCTCGCACCGCTGCCACCACAAAGCTGCGTCTGCCCAACCGAGGCTGTGGCCGCGGCACCAAGAACCCCCTCGACACCCTCGGCGAGATGCAGCGCAACACACCCCGGCCAGCTGAAGCCATTCCAGGAGATACACTCCTTGCTCGCGCTCTCCCGCCTGTCACCGCGCCAGCTTTCTATCTAGAGGAAAGGCCTTTGTGATTTTTTTCCTGCTTTTTTCTCCGACTGGAAACAATAGCCTTTTTGTTCCTCGGGGAGAACACAGGAGCTGGAGGCCGCGCACAATGGTGTGATCATCGCACGGTCCCGCGTCCCAACCTTGCTCAGCCCCGGCCGCCACAAAGCCACCCGGCGGGCTGGGGAGCAGCCCTGGGCAAACAATGACCAAAATTGTCCCCATGAACAATGCAGGAGGCTCCGGTGGCCTGCCTGGCGGCCACGGCCAATTTTTCTTGCCCTAGGCGATTTCCTCCATCAAAGAAGCTGCTGTCGGGTTTGGCCGCTTAAATCATTAATTATTCCCACTGTAAATGCTTTCAGCAGAAATGAGGACACGGACCTAAAGCCACAATATCTGCACGGCAGGTTTATTTTTAATAATTATGGTAACTTCATGTCCTTGAACGTGGAGAAGGGTCTATGACACCGAGTGGTTTTATTCCTAAACTCCCAAGCCCAGATCCAGTCCCATAAATGACAAATTACCCAACTTGTAAAAATAAAAATCCAAGTGAGAATTGGATGACGTCCATCCTTCTTGGTAAAGATATGATCATTACAGGCGTGATCTGCTTTTAAGCACCTTTAGTTCAGTCCAGCAAAGCCATACAGGTTAAATACCCAGTAATGATCCCAAGTACACTGCGAAAACAAGCGGCTCGATTCCACCCACGCTGCTGGAACTGGATCAGCTAAGGGACTTGCAATCCAAGTTAGTGTCTTCTTCATGTGCTGGGCGAGAAGAGGAGAAGAGGAGAAGCTTGGTTCAGAGATAGGTGTCACGCAGAACCCAAGAATGGAGATCCTGCTCTAGCCTCAACAGCTCTGCAGGGCTTTTCTATAATGTACAGCTAATATTTCCTTCATATCCCACTTCTTTCCAGTAAAGCAGCCCAATTTGCAAGACATAAGCAGAAAATTTACCTCCTGTATTACTGATGTTCAACTGTGTTATGGATGTTTAACTTTCAGACTGCATCTCCTATAAAGCATGCTACTGATATAACATGAACCACGTACCAGGTGCATACAAGAATCTTTGAAGTAGTCCTAAAGCACCTCTGCCCCTAAGACAAGAAATTCCAACCCAGTACAGCCCATGTTTGGGAGGAGCTTCTCCCCCTTTCTTTGGACCAAGTTTAAAAAAATAAAAAAAAAAAAGTTGCCTTGCCATGCATTTACTCAATCAACCGTGGATTTAGGATGAAAGCAGCCTAGCAAGTTTGGAAAAACAGCTGATAAAAAACTTCAAATATCACTAACCAACATTATACCTATATATCTCCTTTGTATGTAACAATATATTCCAATTAAAAAATTGAACATTATTGTACCATAAAATAATATAATTAATTATATGTTAGTACAATAATTAAGTAAATGCTAAAATAAACATTTGTATTTAAGCCAGTTTTTATGTATGCACCTTGATTTTTAAGGGCAAAATCCAGTTCTTTTCTGGAGAACACACAAACAAGAAATTAACAGGTGTGGAGTAAACTTCAGGTACTGTACAGCAGGCATTAGCTAAAGGACACATGTGAAAAACAAAAGCAAGGATCTGAGACTACATGCAGAATCATCAGTCCAAAGAGAATGCAAGATGAATAAAATCTCTGAATTAACTTATGGCAGATCAAGGTGACAAAATAATACAGCTCTTAAAAATACTATAAAATTAACCCATTAAAGGGAAAAAAATATTTCACAGAATTTTACATCTAAGATTAGGAAACTTCTACCTAGATTTTTCTATCAGATTATCTGAACAAATTAATCTTGCAATTCAAATACACACCTTCTCCAATCTTCTGTAGATCAGTGAGAAGGATGCCTGAATGCTGCACACAAAATAAAAGCAATTCTCACAGATGCAAAGAAGATGAGCACATGCGTACTGGTATTCAGCCTCCCACCACCCTATTAGAAGGTCAGGTTGTACAAACATTCCAGAAACTCTTCAAGTTTAACCTCAAATGATACCATGAATTTATGCTTCTACAATTTACACAACAACTATTTTACCAACAGGTCCCAAGATAAAGCAGCTGCTTCTTGGGAATTGTCTCACTCCAGTACAGAACTAGCAGCACAGCAGAATAAATAAATTTATTTTAAAATTCCATTTTTTAAGCAACATTTGACTTAATGGAGTAATATATACTACAGAGTATTAGGATGTGATGGACATATAAAACATTTGCATCTGAGCACTTCTGGCTACTCCTTGCTTGACTTTTGGGAGGGCAAAATGCTGAATTTTGTCCAATTCGTTCCAGTAACAGCTGCCACCCCACATCACAGCAAACGGCAGCTTCACGAGATCAGAGCAGAGGCGGCACTCATGAAGGCAGAGGCTGCAGATAGTTAGAAAAAAAATATTTGTGGACTGATATTTTTTCCCATTTACAAAGAAAAAGCAAAAAATCGATTATTTTGAGATAAAGTCCTACTGAGAGTGACATGAGGGAACCTACTGAGAAATAAAGAATGCTAATTATAACATATATCACAGCAGCTGAAGGGGATAGGATTATTTCATTACCTAAGAAAAATAAGTCCACTGCCATTCACTGCTTGGCAGTGAAACCAGCACTTGCTCATATGGACACTGGTGACACTCAAGGAAGTTTAGTAAGAGAAATACCAACTTCATTCCTCATCCTTTCACTCCATATTAAAATTCCACCCTACAAGTGCAGCCTGATCCTCACTGTCAAACCATGCTGATGAAATGCTAGTGAAAATGCATGAGTCACCAGTTAAGAAAATATCAGCCAGTTAAGGAAGGTAGGAGGGTTCCCTATTTGACTGTAACTCTGTAACTTAAGGGAAAAAAAAAAAGTTGAAAAGCAAGCAAGGGAATTGATGTGATAATATTAAATACAGGAGCTTTCACGTCACATCTGCCTACCTTTGGGTTACAAGCAGGAGGTGCTTGTACCAGGCTGTGCTGCTAGGGGATGCTGCTAAGCGCGTAGCGCGCTCCGTGTCAGCCTGTGCTGATGCCAGAGGATCCGCAGTCATCCTCAGAGCAGCATCAACAATCCTGGCAAGCCGGGGCACACATTTACCAGACTGTCAAACTGCCAAGGGCTTCTCCCAGGCTCAGCAGCCCGCAGCTGAGCTGGTCTGACTGCCTGGACCCAGATCCTTCAGTTCTAGCACTTACCCGGCAGCCTAAGAGACAAAGCAACTGAAGAGAGTTGGCAAGCAAAAACAAAAATGCGATTTTATGGGCTAGCATATACCCACAAAAACAGTGGTGGAACACAAGCCCCATCAATATAGGACCACAGGGACCCCTGTTTATGTAACGTGAAGCCAGAACACATTAAACTCTCAAGCTCTTTCCAGTGTTAGAGGTTTGCAGCATGCGCTGTACAGCCCTTGGAAGGCTCTCTGATTTCCTCTGCCAGCAAAAACAGCACAGATGGAACTGTCAAGTCCTCTTGTTTAGTGGCGCCTGCTTTTCTAACACGTGACTTCTTTCAAATAACAACCACTACTCGTCAAATAAACTCAATGTCTTTTCCAGCACCTGCAAAAAGATATTTTGAGGAAAAAGAATGAGCTTCCAGAACAGACAATCTGCAACTTCTCCTCAAAAACCTGTTCCAGGCTGTCCTAATGCTTCTTGTTGTTACATTCCTATGTACCAACAAGAATCTAGAATCATTTTTATTGTTACTTATGACACCTCTCATCATTGCTTCATTTTTCCACAGCCAGTAAACTACGGACACACGCTCAGGGCTGTGAATATCATAGATAGAGAAGCCAGGTGTGTACGTGGTGCTTAAAACAGTTCCATCACATTTAAGGTCTCCATATCCCCACTTACAGTCTCTTTCCTCCTACCACTCAGGATGCAGAGGCTCCAGGGTATCCTCAGTCACATCAGTGGGAAGAGAGGAAAACAAGCACTAAGGTGTACTTGACAGTAGCCCTTGGAAGTGGGAGGGCACGAAAGCTCGCTGCAATCAAGTCCTGACAGCAGATGCTGAGGACAAGGTCAAAGTCAGAACCCAGCCTGGTTGCTACTGCTCAACTTGCCCTCATCTAATGCTGGCTTCACTGAGCCACGCAAGGTTCTTAATAAAGGACATATAAATATAAATATAAATATAAATATAAATATAAATATAAATATAAATATAAAACAAGCTTTTTGTTTAAATACAACATTCTTACTAAAAATGTAACTATTTCATAACATTTCCTTCACAGAAGAAAGCTGCAGCCCTCCAACTAAAGGAGGAATTAACGAACACAGTACTAAAAAGTTTTTGTGACCTCCAAAAAAAATTGCGTGGGAAGTTTTCAGAAAAATCACTGTCACCAAATAAAATCATCTAACAATTAGTTTTAAGCCATAAACTTTCCATTATGAAAGCAGCAGTAATAAACGCTGTAATTAAAAAAATAGAAAGAAATGAAAAACTAAAAAGAGAGAGAGAACCAGCAGAGCTGTAGTTAATCAGAATACCAGGAAAGGAAAAGCAAACTTGGAAGACCGACATTGGCACAACCCTTGTTGATAAAAAGAAGCAGCAGGAAGCAAGCAGTTCATGTGATATGGCTTAGGCAGTACAGATGCAAAAAATTAGGGATGCAGAGCCACAGGAAAACAAGTACTTGGTATCAAGAATATACAGTATGCTTAAAAAGGATAGAGAAAGGGCTATTCATAACAGGTACTTTGCTTTCTATGTTTAATTGATTGTTTCTGGGGCAAATTGTTGTATTTTGCAAATTTGGTCTGGCTGAGCTACAGGAAACTCTTTCATAGTTCCTGTTTCACTACAGGTGCCGCATCAAGACCTGAAACTACATCTTTTTCTCATAAATTCACAGGTACTTAAAGGGCATAATCAAAAGTACAAGAAGGAAATTCCTTTTAAAATCATTTAAGACTGAGCTACACTGATTGCCCATATAAAATACAGCAATATAAAAAAAGAAATCTTCGTCAAACGTGATTTTACTTGCCCACGCTGGTAGAGCTCTGCATCTCCAGTTTATTCCTTGATGTATTAGGAAGATCGTGGCCATTTGGCAAAGTGAACCCTTAGCAGGACCTACAGTAATTCTTGAAAGCAGCTGTAACAAAGTTTATCCCATCAACTTCTCTCAAAACAAGCAGAGAGCAAATTTAGCAAATTGCACCTGAAACATAACTAACATGCAGAGCTTTAACACGCATATTATACATGCATACTTTATACTCTGGCACTGAAAGAAAACTGCAGCAACGTGCCTCTCCGCTGGAGATAATCATTTAATAGGAAGCAAAGACGGACTGTGGTCCATTAGCTGCTTACACCTAATTAACTGCACATACTAGTCAACGCTTGCTCAAGGGCTCAGTAGTAGTCAGAGAGGCTGGTTAGTTGGGTCCTATGTACATACGCAGCCGCGTTTACACAAACACGTGGTGTTAGAGCCGATACTGTCAGCCGCCTTTCAAAAGAAGATTTTAAGTTTGTCGTTTCACTCCATGTTTCTTGCAGATGTTTCTAAGTGAGTGTTTTGACTGTGTCTTGACTTTAAGGCGGGCGGTAGGTTTGTTTATTAGTGGTGTGGGGGTAATTTGTGCTTTTGAGATTGTTCACCAAAATAAAGAACTCTGTTCCATGGAAGACTGGTATGCAAAGTTAACAAGAAGAACAAAACAAAACAACAACCCAGTACATGAACAAAAACAATATCCTTTTTTTTCTATAGGAAAAAGGCAATGACAACATGACCATTATTCAGTCCAAAGGTTAATACTCACAGAGCTTTCCCTCAGGACAGATGCATCTACATTGCTGGTAAGATAGTCACAGGAATTTCCCAGGTTTCCAACATCAGTTAGTTGAATTCCAATTTTTAAACTGTATCGCTTTTACTTTACATAGTGAAAGTTGCCTGGAAAGCATTTCCAGTAGTCCAACATACTGGTGATTTATCAGTTCAGATGTTTCCACTAGATCTAAAACGCTCACGCACGCGGCAGAGCGAGCGTGTGGCAGCGACACGCTCTGCGTGCAGTCCTAACCCTGCCTGCCTCACTCTGCCATGGGACACGGGTGTTCCTCGGAAACAGAAACAAGACAAACAGGGGCACGGATGAGTTCCTTTTCCACTGGAGTTTCTGCAATCCTCTCAACACTCTCCTTCAACCCAGGAACTACCCTGATTCTCCTTTAACTGAGCACAACAATGTTCATGCTCCAGACTAGGCTGTTGTACTGCTCAGTCATCTGAGCAGTATATGGACTATGACTCCTTCAGTACAAGCATGAACAGCCAGAAATCACACAAGGATTCCCTCCCAAGGGCCTTCTTTGTGAACACAAGAATTCCCTGAGCAGCCAGGAACAACATGTTTCAATAGGTTTAGGAAGTTTTCAAGTGTTGTGGACATCACCTCTCCCTCCGTAAGGCTCAGAAGTAGGGAGGGAGGAGCAAGACCACACTGTTTGGTGCAGACCCTGTACACTGAGGTTGCAAAACTCTCATCCTTGCCTACCTGCAGACAGGGGTACAGACTGATGTACAAACAGCCCACTGCACCAGGCACCACTATGAGACTGCAAACTGCACCACTCCAACCTCCACACATGGTGCTTCCGAGGAAAGGGAGCTGACCAGACTCTGGGAGACATTTTGGTGGCATTTATACTCCTGCTGGGACTGAGATCTCCAGGGGAGCCACCCCCAAATCCATTTCCACAGAAAAGCGGGGATATCAGTTAGTATTCAGGCTTGTGGCAATCATACCAGAAGAGGAAGGAAAGGTGCTGGACACTACACAACTCACCCCTCAGTTTGCTAGTCAAAGGAGACTGCAGCGTCTGTCCTGGTCACCTGGTTAAATAGCCACGTTTTATTCTGGGGACGTATTTTTTGATTTGGAGAGGGATGGTGGCAGTGAGTTTAGAAGATACTTACCATAAAGGACATTGAAAAGAATGCCATCACTACATAAGAAAGCATGGGAAATTAGAATGGTGTATGCAAATAATGATTTGCCAAATTTGGTTTATCAAATAACCGTAAAGTGTAGATCTGTGCATAGAAGAAGAGGTCTAAAATCTCATGACAGGTTTAGCTTTTCACTGTCTTTCCTATATGAAAGGCAGTAGGAAAGTTTCACTTGCAGAGATTTTCTTGGGGGGAAAGGGTAAACTTAATGTTCAAACATCAGATTTTGTAATTACAGGAGAAATTTTAGCTAATATAGTGCATCTGCTTCACTTTCATTCTCTTCTTCTAAAACAACTGTATTGCTGAGTGCTTCTAGATAGCTGCAAGAACATACACAGATCAGCTAATCCTTTGGCTACTAGAAAACCGCCTCGATTGGACCTTGCAATGGGCTTAAAGTTTTATTTATTTATTTATGAGATCCACAGTGAACACAAGCACCTACGACACCATGCTCTGTGCCAAAAGTGGGAAATGTGTGTCCATACGCAAGGCCATGACACAGGGAGACACCTTGATTCTCCTCCTCCCCTTTTGGTCTCAAATGCCTTGGATGACGCTTGATAAAGAAATGTATTAAAGCAGCAACGCAATAACAAAACATTCTCACATTCCAACCATTAGCATCACATATGCTGAGCACCAGACTCAATTATACCTTTAAAATACATTACAGATGTTGCTGCAACCAAATGGGTGCAAGATGTACCGTCAGATACGAGCTCGCAGACCAGCGTTAGAAAATAGCTGACAAAACACAGGCAACACTGCTTGTGCTTGGCCAGCCCAAATCTTCTCCCCGTTTCCCTCCGCCTTCTCCTCCCTCATTTTCTTTAGGAGTTTTGGCAGCTGTGCCAAGTCTTTTCAAATTATTCTTCTAATTGGGTGTTTCCAGGGAAACAGACTGGAAGACGCAGTACCTCCCTATTAATGGCTATAAAAACAGGAGATACACCAGGAGAAATCAAGAAGGTCAGAGAATAAAAGTACAATGGGAAAAGTTCTGCCGAATAGTGAGAAACTGCCCAGTCTGCAGCAGTTTAACAGCCCCGGGCAAACAGGGATCAGATCAGGACTGCCAGTAACCAGCTCTGATTTGCAAGGACAGCTTTCGCCTGGAACGGGGCAGAGCACAAAATCCCCACCAAATCTCTGCACGGCCCCAAGTGCCTGCACCGGTGGCACAACAGGGTCTGTCTTGGGTCAGATCCTCCAGAAGCCGCAACAGGACCTTCCTGCGAGTCCGTCCTCTGCAGCCGCTCGCTCCGGCAGCCAGGACGTTCGCATGGTCTCGGCAGGGACGTTTCCCAGGAGAGAACCGTAACTGGAGCAGTTGAGACTTGACTGCTGCATCGTGGCAGCCCTTCTCATCCCCCAAACCCATGCAGCAGAGGGTCAGCACTCAGAGCGCCGTCGAGGGTCGTGGAGGAGCTGCAGGGCAGCACCAAGCGGGGCCAGCACCACCACCAGCGAGCACAGGGCAAGACTTCTCACGGACCCCAAAACGCAACACAAGTCTTCATGCTGCGTGTTTGCAAGGCTCATTAGTACATGTTTCTCTCTCATAACGAAGCTTACTAACTTTTCAAAAACATATCATAAAAAGACGAGTGCCGCTGGAAATTCATGGAATTGCAGCTTTTCAGCAGTGCCAGCAGCTTGCTGCCAACCAAGTTCTGTTGTCAATTATATCAAAGCAATTGAACCCTGTAACTTCACTGGAGCGATAATGAAGTATTTGTTACTATATTTTTAAAAGAACTAATGTAGTAGAACTGCACTTATAGGACAGTAACTTGTTACTATATTTTATCTTGCTGTAAATACAGCAAGACAAACAATCTCTACACCATACCTTCTGAAAGAAAGCATTTTAATTTTCAGCAAAGAGATAAAGAAAATTTATTAAACAGTTTTTGACATTGAGAAGTGGTGCTTAGGGCAAGTCAGGGATTTTTAGCCTTCAAATATGCATCTGAAATCTGCTGAAAGTTTTATGCTGTCGGAGTAGCAAGGAGTGGCATTATAAGGATTTTTGTTTAGGGCTAACAGGCTGGATCTTGCTTGAAAAACCTTGTTAGGAAGCTGCACAGAGAACTGCTGTGTATGTTGGTCTAGTGATTCTTAAACAATAAAGCAGTTAAGCTAATCTGATCTCACTGCTGCCAGAGTCCAAGAGCTCCAGTTGAGGTCAAGGCAGACAACAACAGCTCATGAAGAAAATTAAAGATTAAATTAGGTGGTCAGCTGCCAAGTGTTGCCTTGGCATCTACAGTTTATTCTTCATTCCCATCCTAATCCACCTTCTCCAAGAAATTCTCTTAAAGAGGATGGTGAAATTTTACACACATCAACACAGCTGATAAACCAACTGAAAGTTCCAGCACCATCAGGGTTGACTTTTCTTACGAATTACTGCCAATACAGCCCCCTCTAACAAAACTGTTCCACTACATTTGGAAATAGTGACATGTACCTTCAATAATTTTTCTATGTGCTCTCCTACTGTAACTATTACAAGTTTTTCTCATTGAAGCAATGGCTGTTCCTGTCTGCTTAAGAAACATGAAAGATATTAGTAGTTACTACTCTGCTGGTACAGAGCAATGCTCTCTAGATGCATCTGTCAGGAGAGTTCACAGAGCAGCTGGTACTTACTCTAGCATGGTAACAAATTCCCTTTTTTTTTCTTTTCCTTTCTTTCCAAGCATGTTAAATTTGCAGCCTAAGAAAAAAGTAGCATTAAGCCCATGTTAGAATAACACAGACTGTCCCACAAGACCTGCGGGTTACGCAATCTGAGGACAGTAAGAACCATTCCTTTCAATACAAGTTGCAGCCTCTTCTCTACAACCCAAGAAGTCTATTCCCATTTTGCAGCTCTGAATACCCAGCATATGCGCAAGAACTGCACACACATAGTACAAAACACTGACCATGCTACATACACGCTGTACAAGTGAAGAAATAACCAAGCCTTTCTAGGAAGGAGTCTGATTTCTGTTCCTGGACACAAAGGTCATATTAATCACACACAACAAGTTCCACACTTTCAGAAAAGGCCATTTTATGACCTCAAAAGAGGCACAGAAAAGATGGCACAGAAGAACACTTTACAAAACTTTGTAGCTGCTCTAGGGAAAAGGTGGCTCCAGCTGAATACCACGATGATGATCACTAATCTCCAAGGGTGTCTACTGCCAGCCCTGCATGCTGCTCGCACATGAATATTATAAAGACTTGAAAACCCAAGTAGTGCTTCTCTGCACAGAGTTCTCCTGTGTAGAGGCAGCAGGACCTGAAGAGCTCTCCAGCCATGGAAGCCTAACATGGGCACCAGTCAACAGGAGATCTAGACCTCCTTCACCAGAAAAGAAAGTAAATAACACACACAAAAACTACACACTACTTTAGAAAGAAAATCATATTATGCAAACGTACCTCCAAATCACATAGGAATAATACTCTTGAAGTGCTTGACATATTAAGCCAAGGAACATGTTAGCCCATAAATACCTAAGAGAGCACGTTCAAGAACAGTACAAGCTGTTACCTCAAGCCTTTAGCCACTCCAGACTTTGTAAAAAACCTTATTCACATGGTCTCCTCATGTAGCAGTTTCAGCAGAAATTAATTGAACATCAATATAGGCCTGGATGTTCACCCCTTACATCAAAGTTATCAAGAAATATCAAAATTATCAACAGAGATTTCATAAATAAATGGCTACTTTTATTACCTAAGTAAACTTGTTACGTGTAACAAGAGCTCATCTTTTACTACAGCACTAGAAAGAGTTCTCACTCTCATCAGGTTCTGATCAGTAGCCCTGATTTCCCAGTTTTACTGTGAACTCAAAGTCTTAACATACAGACCACTCGTTTCAATACTGCAAGCCACTTGTTAAGGAAGAAAGTTGGAAACAAAACCACAAATAAGACACCTAATTATTCATTTTTAGCATCGCTTATAATACTCCTTAGTGCGAGGCCACTCTCACTCCATCCTCAGGAAAATAAAGAGCAAAAAGTATGACTCAGGGACAAGTTTCCTAGTTCACATTAATCTGAGGAAAACCACCTGGCATTTCAATAAAATTATTACAAAAATATCTGTTTCCTTTAAGCAGCCACATAAGAAAAATGCTTGCTGCTTGCAGAAGAGTGGGTCTGATTCCTTACTTGAAATCACTTACTTTTAACAGCCTATAAGCTCGCTTCTGAAAAAGTCAAAACCTAATTTCATAGGAAAACCTTTGCAATTTCACACATGAGAGAAACCCCTACAGCTTGGACCACACAGGCACACATGAATTAAAGAGTTACAGGGCTCTATCCCAGACAGCAGGTCAAAGTCACTCCTAGATCCAACATGAGGTAGGCAGCTCATTTACTACAAAGTCAAATGGATAGACTGTTTAGAAAAATAAATGTTTGCATGTTCTAGACAATCTGAGCTATTTCTGATGCAGAAAACCGTCTCCCATACAACCTCGCTCCCATATACACACAAGGAATTCTTGCTGCCACCGTGCAGGACAGCTGTGGCACGTCATTGCCAGTTTCCATTGCTACCTAGACGGAAGGCAGGAATATTTCTGGTGCAGGCACTGCTACACTTATTTTTAAAAGGACAGAAAAGGAAATTACCTTCTTAAAAAATTAATGCTGCAGATTACTCAGCAGTGTGCTAAGACAAGGGAGAGGAAATTGAAGAATCATGTTCTCTCCAAGGCCACTACAACACATGCCCATGCTTAACATCCTATTCCCTCCAAAAACACGACCGCTCTACCTGCTCAAAACACTGAACCAAGTGGGACTGATATCAGTCATGACATCTTGAAGAACAGATAAGCAACCATTAAGGAAAAGACCCTGAAGAACTGGGTGGTTTTTAAGACCTGCAGTTGTGCCCTCAGAACTTAAGCCCTTCCCTTGAACATCCTCTCGTCCAACATCCTCACGTAGCTCCTCACTGCTCTTACAAGTGGATGGAGAGTAGATTACAGCCCTGTATGAGCAGGGCCCACAGTCAGCAGCTCCTGGCGTGTTATTCAGGAGTAGGTTTGGCACATCCTCTTGGCACATCTTCCCTTCACTCCTGTGCATGCCCCAACCGCGGTCTGCTGTTCCACGCACAACTGACGCTCTTAAACTTCTCACAGCAGGCAAAGAAGAAGTTTTCACTAAGTACCTCACAAACAAGTTAACAGAGTAAGTAAATGAGTATATGCGGATTTTAAGCCCTAATTTGCATAGTTCATTGGCCATTGTTTCTGACTCACCAGGCCTAGCAAACCATGAGGGCTGCTTTTAAACTGTCAAGAGGTTTGACACTCCCCTCTTTCCAAGTGCTGGAAGGCATTTGTGGTGCACCGAGACTTATTACATTTATAATGGAAAACTATTACAGGTTATGTTCATTTGTTTCTAAATGCATTGCTGACATTCTCCACGTATTCCAAGCCCTATTCAATTGCCATTCAGAGCAGTAATGTAATCTAGTTTTATAGAAGCCTGATAAAAATTATGACAATAAAAATATTCACGTTATCTTAGAAAAAAAGAAATGTATATATATATAAAATATATATTGCTGGGGCAATGCATATGAAGGAACTTGAATATATTACCATCTTAAAATTTATTTCAAATACCTACTCTTGCACTTCTCTTATATCAACTGATGCAATTATTCAAATACCTAAACGTTAAGTAAGCTATTTTACTTTAGGTGTAAAAAAAGTGGGGATGAGGTGATATGAAAAAAAAATCTCATTATCATTTTCCTATAGGCATATACTGCATGGATGTACTATCCACAGATTGACTTTGTAGAGCACAGGCATTCAGATATGACCACCGACCACACACACATTTGCATACCTACACTGTGTTTTACTGTTTTGAAGTGCACCTAAATTCTGAATATATACCAAAAAAAAGAAAAAAAAAACTACCCACATTTTTATTCAGCATTTAATTTTCCCCCATGGATACAAGCATAATCTGCTCTCCCTAACAATATCCAGGGTTGCCTTTAACATGTTGATAGTCTCAGAGCAGCGTGTTAAAAATTGAAGACATTGATGGAACGAAAAAAATAAGGCTGTAACATAAAACCGTTATTAGGTAGTTGCATCTCTAAGAACTCAGGACTATTTTGATTTAAAAAAATAAAGTCACCTGCAGACACCAGCTGTAGCCTTGGAGTTCAATCAAATGAGCCACTAATGATCGCTGACCCAATTTGGTTTCCCTTCGAATGGCAACAAAAAATCACTGAGGGGCCAGTAGGATTTTGCAGGAGGGTTGCTCACACCAGCGCAGTAAAAATACCTTTTGGCTCGGAGGTTGAAGCCTGAGTCTTTCCCAGTAAATTACAAAGCAAAGTCACAACTCATCTAAAGGAATGTAAGCAGCACCTGCTGCAGCTATGATTCCTCTAAGTCCCAGATGGACAGGAGATACCTTTCATTCACTTTTTGAGATTAAATGTGAAAAGGGCCAACACAAATCTTAGGTGCACAGACAAACCAGGTGTGACACCAGGGACTACATCGCCTATGGCCTGTGAAGCAGTTTTCCAGAAAAGTATATGGGCAGCCCAATGCCCAACCAGTTAAATGCGGTGAGCAGTTGTGGTGCAAGTCAGCTGTACCCTCGCTGCATGCTCCAACCCACCCTGGAGCCAGCCCACCAGCGGGACAGGGTCCATAGTGGGCTCCCTGCAGCAGTAAGGACAGGGACACACTGCGGTGGGCACCCAGGAGCAACCTGCAAGCTGAGCAGGCAGACAGAGGCTGGGACCTACATGGAGAGGTTGTCACAGCTGCCTCGGGTGACTCTGCTGAAGAAAGGCCAAGGGGACACATCCTGCTCCTGCTTTCTCCAGCTACCCCCAGGAGGCTCAAGAAACGATGCCAAGAGACCTTTTACAAAGGTGCACTGTGACAGGATGAGATGTGATGGCCACCATGAGAGCAGACACAGGAACAGCTGTGAAATCATCTTTGGAAGTAACATGATCCACTTGAGCCTGCTTTGAGCAGGGAGGAGGACTGCAGGATCTGCAGGGGTCACTTGCAATTTAAGTTATTGTCTCAGTTTTGCTAAAATGACTCCTTCCTTTGAAAAAGGGACATTTATCTATGTCTTCTTATTCAAGCTGGACAAAACAACCACTCTTTACGGAAGTTTGAGCAACCCTCTGAAACATGTTGCATTTCCTTTGCTTTCAGGGGATACTAGAAGAGTGACCCTTACGACAGAGTAGCTTGTACAGAACTGGCAAAACCACGAACATATCAGAAATATCACTAATTGCATTTTAAAATTAGAAGAAGATAGCTAATTTCATCACTGGAATTATAAGGTGCCACTGGCATCTGAAGTACTAATTAGAAATACTGTGTTTGAATATGTTGTAATTATCAGTACATACAGGCAAAAAATAAAACAGAAAATCCTTTTTTCAAGGGAATTGACATTATTTAGCAATGCACATTGAGATGCATTGAGGTGACAGAATGGTTGAGACTGCAAGGACCTCTGGAGGTCATCCAGTCCAAGGCCCCTGGTCAAAGCTGGGCAAGCTAAAGTAGACATAATAAAATTCCCGGTATCATTAACAGAATTAGCTTAATGGTTTTAGCCGTATACTAATTGTTAAAAGTTGTAACCTTCACAGCACAATATCCACCAAAACCAACAGAAAAAAAAGTATTATCAACTTGACGGATATTGAAGAAAAAATATAAGATGACAGTTAAATCCTGCTCTTTAAGAATAGGCAAAAGACCTCATTTTACTTATGATACACATCATATTGTCTCCCATGAGTTTCTCATGAGAGACTCAGATGTGTGGAAGTGTGAGCGTAATGTGGAACTCTACCGCTGAAGACTCAGGACTTGTAATTTGGACTGCAGGAAATCCAGAAGGAGCCTTACAATGTTGAAAGCTTTCCAGTGAATGTAGTATCACTGGAAATGAGTATCTGCTGAGCTCCAGGTATGCTGTCTGAAAAAGCATCTGATTAAACTCAGTCTGTAACAAAAACTCTGTAAGCAGTGACCACTGATTTCCTTCTAAGTAGCATCAAGGTATCTGCTTGAAAGGACAGAAATACTCAAGCAAAGAAACACCAAAGAAAACTACGACAGGTCAAGCCGCACAAGCATATGGTAGGAACTGACAAAGGGCAAGCTAAACTAGTCCTTGAAAGGTTAAGACATCTTCTCCTGTATAGGTTCTTCAGGAATCTATACAGGAAAAAGCAAGCAGAGATGTTCTCTGGAAAGAAATGCAGATGAAAATCATTTAGGAACAGCCCAGTTAAGTAAGAGTAAGAAAGAGGAGCTGTTTTAACTCAAGGGCATTGCTTAAGAATAAATGGGCGTTCTGGCTGTGAACAATTTCAGGCTCTGAATGAAAGAAATACTCTGTATCCTCAGAGAAATAAAGCTTTGAAATAGTCTGCCACAGAAACGGAGGGCAGCAGACAAAGCACTTTCAAGATGGGCTCAAGTTAACGAGAGATCCATTGAATCATGCCGCTGCTTCAACATCCCTTCAAACACCTTGTTCCCCTCCAGACAAAGCCTATCCTCCTTGCCCACCTTTATTCCAACAGCATGACATCCACACACTGTAATGATTTGCAACCCTTCTTTAGCCTCCAAAACGTTATTTCACCACTACATGCAGAACAAAAGTTAAAAAAAAAATCCAGCTGAAGAAATAGTAACCGAGCGTTACTGCTGAAGAACAAAAGCCTTGACAAATTAGCCCACATAGCCTGTTCCCCTCCAAATGTAATTGATCCAGTTCCAAAAATGGATCTATACGGCAGTAAATCAAGATTGCTAAAATCCCAAACTACTCTGCAAATGAAAAGACACCGAGAAGCATTTCCTCCATCGCTAACAGTGTTGGTCCCAACTCTTAAACTCGCACAGGGCCCAGTTTGTTAACACGTGTCAAATGTCAAATCCTACTAACTCGGTTTACAGACAGGCAGCTGGCAAAGCTTCAGCAAGTACTTTGGTGCGAGGTGGTTCTCTTGAAATACTTTTTTTCCCCCAGAAATAATGGTCCATCATTTGTCCAATTTTAGGAAGAAGTTTACACAATAAGTAGATTTTCAAAAAAATATTTTTTTTTCTTTGTGAAGTGACTGGTTTTAATGTTAGAAGGCAACTGATAGGAAACAGATTTCAAAAATCTGAAAAATATTTTTTTCCCTGTTGGGAATAGTCTTATTCCCTAAACTCTCCTTACAGGAAATTTCTGATCCCCACTTTGCTATATTAAGCATATTCTTTGACTGTACAACAGCCCGCCTCCGTTTTTCTAACCATGTACTGGGCATCATCCCTCTATAAAAAGTTATGATAAAAGCTGCTCTCCTGAAAGTTTCCTAGTTATTCTGGAAGGAGATTAGGAATTGAGCAGACACAAAGTCTCTGCTCCCGCAGCAAAGAAACCCGACTCTCGCAGGCTCCGCAGAACTTAGCGGAAAAGCAGAAGTGGAGCAAGTCTTCAGGAACGCACCGCTTTCTCTGTCATGGCAAACACTGCAGACACGCACTCGTGACGCAAGCTTGGAAGTGGCAAGAGCTCGGCCGAGGGATTTACGGCCTGTAGAGGAAAGGCTCCTTTTCAGCTGTTGGAGTGTCAAGTGAAAACGGGAACAATGTAACTCAAGCCTCCATAAATTAAATACTCTTCTAAACTGCAGCTAAATTGCTCATTGCTACCAGTTTAATAGTCCCTGCTTGGTTTCATCTTCAGCTTTCTGTGGCTTACATTCCTTGCCTGCATACGTCAGTCTGTATAAACCACAGCAAAAATCGTTCAAACTGCGGTGTCTAGGCAGCAGCTGCGGATGCGATGCCAACAACAACCCCAAACATTTAAAAAACAAGCAAACAAAAAAAATCCAAAAAATACCACACACACATAAGCTGCAAGTTCCCTTTCTTTTGCATGTAAAAAACAAAGAAATAAATAAAAACACCCAGACTTCGCAGGGTCGGTGGAGGAGTCAGGTTAAGCCAATCGCTCATCTCTGCTAGAAACATTAAGCCACGCTTTGGGGTGAACAAGGCTGTGGTGAAAACTGGCACGGGCGCTGCAGTCCTCGTGGCCAGAGCAGATGGGGAATGGGCAGGAGCAGCAGCACAGGGGCAGAGCCCGGCCTGGAGGGCTGCCAGGGGCCCCAGCTCCTGCTAACAGCAGAGAGGTGCCCTACAGGGGGAGTTTTCAGGGCTGTCTGCGACTTCACTGAAGGTCTCTGCAGAGCAAGACCTTGGCATGAGAAACCGCAGCAGGATAATTGCCTGCAACCAGCAACCTTCTGACCTGAGCCCATCCAGACCCCATCCAATTCCCTCCCCCACTGGAGAAGGGATCTAAAATTCAAAGTTAGAGCAAGTCCTTCTAGTAACACATTTCTGGATGCTGCAAGAGAAGGGAATGGGGAGTCGTCACACTAACCCACCTCATTACTTTCTGTGACTGACTGCGCTTGTGGACAAGGAAGAGCACTGATTATCTTTTGCCTCGACTTCAGCAAGAATTTCAACACTGTTCATAAAATTCTTGAATGTAAAGGTCTGCATGGGTGAACAAGCACATGGGCAGAGACAAAAAAGCAGCTAGAAGTGATGCTGCTTTTAGCAGGCAGTTGAGCTAGATGTCCTCCCAAGGTGCCCTCTAACCTGAACTGTTCTTTGATCTTCACAATTATTTGGTTTTTAGACAAAAATGATCACTACAAAAAGAGTGTCACTGCTGCACCGCATGTTAGATTTGCTAGGACATACTTATATAAGTTATATGTAAACAACAAACTTATCCAAGGAGCCCTTCCTATAGGTATAGGTAGCCCATGCAGACAGAATGAACCATCCCTAGTCATATTGCAGGTCAAAGATGGAACACCCACGTCTCCTTCACCCAACCCATAGGATCCCATGTGCTTTACCCTGTGTCACAGCCAGCTCTACCCAGAGCAGTAATAACCACAGAAGTCTTAGCAGGCCTTACTATTAGTCTACCCATTATGAAATAGGTCCCAGTCCCCCAAGATATCGATATGAGATGTTCTCTGTACAAACTTCACACTACAAATATTTCAACATCCATGCACTAAGAATTCCTAAAGCACATATGATCGAGTACCAAGTCTCCAAAGGTATGTCCTCACTCTAGAAACCAAAGGGGAATACAAAGCAAGTCAAACAATACCGATGGGAATAGTCTGAAACAGAGTGCAGCATTTATTTGCATGTCTCATCCTACTCTTGTGTGCATAGTAGGACAGATATATTTCTGATTCTAACTACCAACAGACCACTATAAAACACTATTTATTTTCTTTCTTTTTTTGGTATAGCATAATATATTCAACCAATGCTACAGTATAGAAAACCATATTTTACTTCCACTGTGAAAGTGATGCCTTGGTGGAAGTGAATAGTAGTGTTTTATTTTTACTGGAAGTGGGGGGAAGGAATAAGAACCACATTAAAGGCCTTCAGAAAATTCCTAAATCAATAATCTTTCCATCTTCATCATTTGGGATCTTTGGCCAGCCACCGCAGCTTGGAATCTATCTACATAAGTGACTCACTTTTGGAATATTCCAGATGTCACTTATCTTCAGAAAGACATCTGAACAAAAGAAAATGCTGTAGCATCAGTCTTATATCCACAGCTAGAGAACATCACATTAATAACTCGGTTTTATTGCAAGTCTCAAAGCACTACTGCTACAAATGCACTTTGTTCCTTGGCTTGGGCAATCAACGTGTCTTGCGTTTTTAATGCAGTATGTTTCTACTACTGTACCTGACTATACAAATTCACAGAAATTCATACTGTTAATACTGCTCAACACTATACTTAGCACTTCTGCTGTGCTTGTTCCTAGAATCCCCAAATTATTGCTTTAACTCAGGAGTCTGAAAGTCCATTTCCAGATATTTCACCAGAGAAAGGACTTGAGCTGCAGTTTTGAGGACAGGCGAGAATGGCAAAAACTGTTTTGCACTATTGCTCTCAGCTCCGCACTGTACAGCTGCAGTTCGGAAATACCATTTAACTATTCTGTAAGCTGACAAGGTACCTTCATTTCAGAACTGCCTACTCTACGCACAAAAACACCAAAAATTCATCATACCTAATGCACAGCCAGCAGCAGGGGAGCTTTTACGGATTCAAGTTACTTCACATGATTAAACACTTGATTTACAGCACAGGCACTACTTGCCTCTGCACATTACGGGAGGAGGACTTCCAGGTTTGTTTGCCGTGGCTCCAATTTTTGCTTCAATAAGTCAATTGTGGGAGTAAGTTACCAAGGAGAAAGCAAGATGCCAAGTAAAGGCCTCTGCAATTTGGCCCACAGGCGTGCATACTTGCTACGGTCTTCAGTTTGCTGTTCTCATTTTAATCCCCTGTGCTCCTAGCATCTGCAAATTGTTTAGCAAATTTAAGTCCTTCATTTATCTCTTTATGACCCAGCTTGCTTTCCTGCAATATTTCAGCATCAGATCTGTAGATCTGCCATCTTTCCAATCTCATGTTTAATGAAGCTAGATAACAAATGATACTACTTTTAAGCAACTGCCACCAAGAAACTGCAGCTATCGAGAACAGGCACACTGCTTATTTAAAATACTGCTGCCACAAATGAACAGGTAGTGTGAAATGCTAACAGTATGCTTGAAAAGACTTTAAATACAGGCATGTATTTAAACTCCAGCCATACTATTCCGTCCCTGGAACCTACTTCCTTATCATGGGTAAGTGGCATGTACTACTGGGATGTTAATCTCACTGCAAAGTATTTATCTTTTTTTACCCCCAACACAAAAAAGGCAGGTAAATACTGGCATATCATTATGTTCTTCATCAAGTTCTCTAATACACATAGAATATTTTTCTAGGATGTAGATTTTATGTCCATGTGATCATTTGCCCTATACTTCAGCTCACATGCCAGCTTGCCCTTGTAGAAATGGGCAAAGATACAAAATACTGCAGTAGAGACATGGACACTTTTCTGGAGAACATTATAGAGAACTATTCTTAGTAGAAACCCCACGCAAACCCTGAACCAGCAGAGGAGAAAAGTTCAGAGGCAGCACCCCATTACCCCTTAAAACAGGAAGCGCAAGCAGAGCCCGAGGGATTGAGAGAGGGAAGCAGAAAGGACCTGGAAGGCAGAGAAGCGAAGAGAGACAGTCCCTCGCTTCACGTTTCAATCAGCTGCACATTTCCAGACAGCTGTTCTGCTTCAAGCAAACAGCCTAAGTCTGTCTTGGGATGTCTTGGGCTTTCGATTGGCTTTCTCTTAACATGTTTCTGCCTAGAGAGGGATAATCTGCCACTGAGCATCTCTATCTACATAACCTAATGAACTAGGATTACATCTCACGTTACTAACAACAACAAAAATGCGCAAAGGCAAAAAGACATCAACTCCCCAAAACAAATATTTCTCCCTCTGTTAACACTCAGGCCCACTCCCCTTGTTTGCCCTCAGGCCTAATTGCCCTGTTCACCCCCAGCCCTACTCCCCCGGTTTACCCTCAGCCCTACTCCTCCTGTACCAGAAGAACCAAGAAATCAGAGTCCTCTCACACTTGCTGACCATCAATAAGGAAATGAAGTCATAAATTCACTAACTAACCATGCTTCAGTATTTGAGAACTAAAGGTGCTTCTAAAAGAATGACTTAACCCCACAGAGGAGCAGCACATTCGGGCCAGTATTTTCAAAGCTATACAAGACCACAAAATAACAAAAATCTGTAATGAAACAAACTCTAAGGTGATTTACCATCATCAAGGTTTTATGCAACAGGCTTTTAAACCAAGGTTAATTGCAAACGTTAGACTTGTAAAGGCATTGTATTACATTTAACTAACACAGGCAAAAAAAATAAAGTGAGGCTTGGATGCATGTTTGCAAACATATGTTAAGGATTTCCCTTCTGACATAAGTGGATCAAGTGTTTTGAAACTCAGTGTGAAGGCTCACAACTGACCAAACAAGTCTGTTCGAACGGAGTACACTGGTTGGCACTGTAGCAGGTCTGCTCCTTTTTGCTGCGTTGACCAGGGTCAGAAGGAAGGGTTGGGATGAGGATCGTATAGAGCTGCGCTTCTTGCTGGCTAGCCCGAGTAGGCAATACTGCAAAAAAACTATCTCACTCCAAAGCCGAGATTTAGATGATCTTATGAAGCAACATACCACTGCACCTGCTGTCACAGACCAAGCATTTGTCTTGCAATATCCTCCCACTTTAAGACCTGTTTGGAGGTGTGTCTGCCTCTTTCCAATACAAAGGCAAGGCATTTATAAGAAACATTTAAGAAGTCCAAGTATCATTCTCCAAGTTTGTGAGAAATTGTGACTCTCCATGAGTGGAAAGATGGTCAGTAATATTTCTCAAGTGAACGCAAACAGAAACATTACCACTTTGAAAGTAACACTGAAAGGGTATTTCATGGCACTGATGTCTTCACTGGCTATCACAAGTGGTCAAGTCAGAAAAGGATCATTCAAAGTTGTCAGGTGTACATTACAGACTCTGTAGAGAAACACAAACTTGCTATAATCATTTCTTTTTTCCTCTGAACTTCTTATATTGTTGCCTATAGATAATTTCTTTTAAAAGTGTGCAGCAAATCTAACTTTGCTTTAAATTTAGATGTTAACTTGGAGCAGAGTCACTGCCTTTTATTTGCTGAAGACAGGCTGAGATTGCCATATATATATCTTAGAAGATCATTAATACATTCAGACTTGCTGATATGTTATATTTCTTGAAGAAGTCAGTGGTTATTTTGAATTATAGGTATAAAAATTCACCAGGTCCAACAGTACTCCAAAAAGATAAAAATATGTGTTTGAAAAAAAATCCTTTATAGAGTAAGAACGACCATATGATGCAAAGCAACACTGCAAATGCAATAGTTTACAGCCTTTAAACTGAATAAAACTTTCCCTTCTCACACAATTATTGCTTATATGTGACTCAGGGAAGTAACACATTAAAATGTGAATGGCTTTTTCTTTTTCTCTCCCACAAAAAAAGTCTGGTAACAGGCAAGCCAGCACACTGCTGAACGGATGCGCTTCATTTACTCCTCAGTTTATTGTCAGTAGGTCCTTTTGAAGTCTCCTAGTAGCTGCTAGAAGTTCACCAGTTTACCACAACAAAATTCCTTTCTAAAGCAGCTTTAAACTCAGTCAATATTCAAGTCTCAAAAAGAAAAATAAAACACACTTTGTCTTTCCCCATTATTCTGGCACCTCTGCAAAATGACTAGGAAAGTGTACTCCACATCATAACTTTACATTGCCTTCATAAAAATAGAGATAACTTTTGGAGAAAAGTCAGGAGGGGCAAAACAGCAAAACAAAAAGGTCCAGCAGTTGATACATAACCTACTTGCACATCAGGGTGCTCTCAATCTTCTGCTGGGATACAGCAAACACCCTGCACCAGCTGATGAACCACACTAACACCATTATACACAGAAAGGAGTACGCGACTTGGAATATCCCACCTACTATATTAAAAAAGGCCAATGCTCACCAAAGCTTTTTCAAGTCTGAACTGAATATACTCCATATTCTTTTAAGAGGTGCGGGATAGCTTCAAGTGACCAATAAGCACATGTTTCTTTGGGAAATTCCTGGATGAAAAAGGTTACACACAGAATTCTGCTTTTGTGACC